>SJYX01012081.1:0-22403 GCA_006410675.1 Oreotragus oreotragus | reverse complement strand
GTCATGTCCAAGTCTTTGCGACCCCATGGACTGTAGCCTACCAGGCTCCTCTGTCCATGGGATTTTCCAGACAATAGTACGGTAGTGGATTGCCATTTCCTTCTCCAGGGGATCTTCCCGACTCAAGGATCAAACCCGGGTCTCCCACATTGCAGACAGATGCTTTACTGTCTGAGCCACCAAGGAAGTCCATGACCAACCTAGAGAGCATATTAAAAAGCAGAGACATTAGTTTGCCAACAAAGGTCCATCTAGTCAAAACCGCGGTTTTTCCAGTAGTCATGTATGGATGTAAGAGTTGGACCATAAAGGAAACTGAGCACGAAATAATTGATGGTTTTGAACTGTGGTGTTGGAGAAGACTCTTGAGAGTCCCTTGGACTCCAAAGAGATCAAACCACTCAATCCTAAAGGAAATCAATCCTGAGTAGCCATTAGAAGGACTGATGCTGAAGCTGAAGCTCCAATACTTTGGCCACCTGATGTGAAGAACTGACTCACNTGAGCACGAAATAATTGATGGTTTTGAACTGTGGTGTTGGAGAAGACTCTTGAGAGTCCCTTGGACTCCAAAGAGATCAAACCACTCAATCCTAAAGGAAATCAATCCTGAGTAGCCATTAGAAGGACTGATGCTGAAGCTGAAGCTCCAATACTTTGGCCACCTGATGTGAAGAACTGACTCACTTGAAAAGACCCTGATGCTGGGAAAGATTGTAGGTGGGAGAAGAAGGGGATGACAGAGGACTAGAGGGTTGGATGGCATCACCATTTCTATGCACATGAGTTTGAGCAAACTCTGGGAGTTGGTGATGGATAGGGAAGCCTGGCATGCTGCAGTCCATGGAGTCGAAAAGAGTCAGACACGACTGAGTGACTGAACTGAACCGAAAGACCACTTAGCATAAGATATGTAAAGGTGTGCAACATAACTAATTATCAAGGAAATACAAATGTCAATCACAGTGTAATATCACCTCACACCAGTTGGGATGGTTACAGAAAACAGAAACAAACAGAAAATGACAAGTGTTGGCAAAGATGTGGAGAGAGTGTATCCCTAAAGGAATTGCAGTCAACATCTCAAAGAAATATCTGCTCTCCCAAGTTCACTGCACGATAGCCAAGACACAGAAGCAGTCCATGTTTGCTGATAGACGCATGGATAAAGAAAACGCGATGTGTACACAAAATGCAATGTTATTTGGCCTTAAAATAAGAAGGATATCTTTCCACTTGTGACAACATGGATACACTTGGAGGATATTATGTTGAGTCAAAGAAGCCAAACCCACAAAGACAAATACTGCGTGATCTCATTATCTGAAGAATCTATAGTGGTCAAGCGCATAGAAACAGAGAGACGGGTGGTTGCTAGGAGACAGGGGAGGAGTAAATGGAGAGGCATTGGTACAGGGTTTTAGTAATACAAGATGGATAAGTCCTAGAGAGCTACTATATGACATAGTGCCTATGGTTAATAATGCTGTATATGGTACACTCAGTAACTTAAGAGCCTAGACACTGATTTTAGACAAAGATTAGAAGAATTACACAAATAAAACTTTATTTCAGTTGGCAGTAATTTGAATCCATATTCAGAAAGGTAAACTCACTTTAATATTTTTGAGCTATAAGTGATAAAATCATTATTTGCTGTGGCAATTAGTAATATTAAAAAATTTCATGATAAGAAAAATAAAATATCCAGGGACTAACTTAACAAGGTATATACAGGACTTTTATGAAGAACACCAGGAAGATGTTTCTTAAAAGAAAATAAAGATGACTTAAAAATATGAAATATGATGTTAGAAAGACTGTCTACAATAGTTATTGCAAATTTCTTAAAAATTAAATTAAAATCCCAATGAAGGTGAAAGTGTGTTAGTTGCTCAGTTGTGTCTGACTCTTTGTGACTGCAAACCCGTAGACTGTAGCCTGCCAGACCCTTCTGTGCAAGGGATTCTCCAGGAAGGAATACTAGAGTGGGTTGTCATTCCCTTCTCCAAGGGATCTTCCTGATCCAATGATCGAATCCAGTTCTCCTGCTTTACAAACAGATTCTTTACCATCTGAGCTACCAGGGAAGCCTGGAATATTAATGCACTGTCTGACAAATATCATACAGGAGACAACCAGGTCTTGTTGGGTGGTTTGCTAGGGTCCTTCAGTGAAACAGAACCTGTAGGATACAGAGAGAGATACAAGAGGCTCACGATAAGCATAGGTTCACACGGTTACGGAGGCTGAGAAATCCACCACCTGCTGCTTGCAAGTGGGAGAACCAGGAAAGCCAATGGTGTAACCCCGTCTGCGCCCAAAGGCCCGGGAGCTGGGTGGCCACTGGTGTCCAAAAGTCGGAGAACCAGGAGCTCTGGTATCTGAGGGCAGGAGGAGATGATCACCCAGCTCAGACACCGAATTCATCCCTTGCCTTTGCTCTGTTTGTGCCGTGAATGAACCTGAGTTTGCCTGCCCACGTTCATGAGGGCAGATCTTCTTCACACAGTCACTGATTCAAATGCCAATCTCTCCCAGGAACACCTTCACAGACACGTCCAGAAAGGACAGCTTACTAGCTAGTAGGCACCCTTTCCCTAGTCAAGTTGACACATAAAACTAACCATCACAGGTGGCAAAAAATACCAATTATCTAAGTATGTATCGTTTCTATCATAAAGGTAGTTTTCAAATCATCCCAACTTTGAGTTGGAAGGGGCTATATAAAGATGAAATAGATATATTAATAGATATAGATATGGATATATTAATAGATATTAATGATATAGATAGATATGGGCTTCCTTGGTGGCTCAGTAATAAAGAATCTGCCTGCAGTGCAGGAGACATGGGTTCAATGCCTGGGTCAGGAAGATCCCCTGGAGGTGGGAACGGCTACCCACTCCAGTCTTCTTGCCTGGAAAATCCCATGGACAGAGGAGCCTGGCAGGCTACAGTCCATGAGGTTACAAGTGACTTGGACACCACTTAGCAACTAAACACACAACACATAGATATAGATACATAGGTAGATATAGGTACTTTGGCCACCTGATGCAAAGAACTGACTCATTTGAAAAGACCCTGATGCTGGGAAAGATTGAAGGTGGAAGAAGGGGATGACAGAGGATGAGATGGTTGGATGGCATCACCGACTCAATGGACATGAGTTTGGGTAAACTCCAGGAACTGGTGATGGACAGGGAGGCCTGGTGTGTCGCAGTCCACGAGGCCAGAAAGTCAGACACGACTGAGCAACTGAACTGAACTGAGGTAGATAGATAAATAGTCGTGTTAATTTTATCTACTCACTCTAACAAGTATGAGTCAGTCAAGTAGAATTCATGCTATGTTTTCGTGACGGCGCTCCTTTGATCTTTTGTCTGGCAGACATTTTTAGCATATGGTCATTTTTCTTACTATTTAGTTCCCTTTCTAGATACTATAGAAGCTATTGTCTTTTACCCTGCCAGTAATTTTTCAGAAGTTGCAGTTAAATACATTGTCTCAGCTGATATTAGTTGTGCTTTAGTGCTCTGGGTGGGATTAGAAATAAATCCTAGATCTTTGACGAGACAGGAACAGTCTACTGTCAACGGCAGGAAAGGCCCTGAGGGAGAGTTCGGGACTGTTGGCACGCACACACACAGACACAAACTGAAGCCCAGCGTCGGCTGTCTGTTCATTTCCAGTGACTGGTTAGCTAAGGGGGAGGGCAAGCCCGGAGTCTTTCATCGCTGGGCTGGCATCCTGAAGTTAGAAACAACTCACAAACACTAACTTGGGGAGTAGGACTCCAGTCCACACAAGGTCCAAAGCGCCCACCCGAAACCAGACATCCCAGCTGTTCGGGATCAGGAAACACAGCTAACAGCTCTCTAAGGGGGAATGGCAAATCCAGGCCAATGAACTGGACATAAAAACCCCTCAACTGACATCTATCCTTCTCTCGACCATGTCACGGTCTGACAAGGAATGAGGCCACAAAGACTGAGTTTCAGACCATCATTTAGGATTGTGGCTGTTGTTCAGTTGCTGTCACGTTCGATTCTGTGAACCCGTGGACCGCAGCACGCCAGGCTTCCCTGTCCATCACCAGCTCCCAGAGTTTGCTCAAATTCATGTCCTTCGAGTCAGTGATGCCATCCAGCCGTCTCATCCTCTGTCACCCCCTTCTCCTCCTGCCCCCAATCCCTCCCAGCATCAGGGTCTTTTCACAGATGGCATAACTGGAAAAAGTCATGTGGCTCGGTCATCTCACGAAATATTCCTCAAAACTCCTAAGAAGTCTTATTAATGGGGAAATAACTGCAGAACTGAGAAAAATAAATAAAACCTGTGTATGACAAGGTCAGAGCTGGCTGGTTCATCTCACAGCACCTGTTGGGCAGTTAAGGCCACATTGATGGTTAAGAGACACATAACTAAAAGGTTTGTTAAAAGGCCCAAGAATCCACGGGACTTCCCTGATGGTTCAGTGGTTAAGAATCCACCCTGCAATGTAGGGGGTGTGGGGTTCAACCCACAGTGGCAGAATTAAGATCCCGAAAGCTGCAGGACTAAGCCCAAGTGGTCCAACCACCGAGCCCACAGACTGCAACGAGAGAGAGCCCTCGCGCCACAAGGGGAGACTCTGCATGGCGCAGCTAAGGCCTGATGCAGCCGCATCAACTAATTTTAAAAAAAGGTCCAAGAACCCAAGCAAGCCAAAGAAATCGCCCCACCACTTGAACCTGCTTTAGTTCATTTCACTTGTTTGTGTGGAAATCTCAGCGGGTGTTTGACAAGGAAGCGCCCGCACTGGTACGCCATCACTGCCCGGTGGCGGCTCGCCTGTTGGGGGACAGGGAGCAGACACTCACAAGGGCAACAGAGCAGCCTGTTCTTGGCCCGGTGGGGAAGGCCCACCTGAGTCCCAGGTGGGTTAGTCACCCCGTCCAGGTCTGGCTGTCAGCAAGGAAATGAGACTACTGGGAACAGTAGTTTGTTGGCAAAGGTATTCAGCGTAAACCAAGAACAAGTTGCCTCCATAAATCACGTCGCTGAGCAGACCTTCAGAGCGCGTGCTCAGTGTGTGATGGAACGCATAGACAAGCACCACAACAAGGCCATTCTTTCTAGGACCCTGTACACATCTCGCTGGAAGAACTTCCAACTTGTGGCCAAAGAAAGGGTTTAGCATCTTAAGTTAAAATAAATAAACTTAATTTTCGTTTTCATCAGAGTTACAAGCTGCGCATAGTTTAACAGTCAAATAGCACCACAAGGCTTAATGTGTAAAAACATAAGACAAATGGAATGGCTCTCCCCTCTTTACCATCTTTTTAAAGAGAAGTTTCGAAGGATCGCCTGTTCCCGTGGACACACCAAATGTACAGTGATGTGCACGCAAAGTCACTTTAGTCCTGTCCAACTCTTTGCGACCCCACAGCCTGTAGCCCACCAGGCTCCTCTGTTGATGGGATTCGCTAGTCAAGAACACTGGAGTGGGTTGCCATGCCTTCCTCCAGGGTATCTTCCCAACCTAGGGATCAAACCTGCATCTCTTATTCTGCCTGCATAGGCAGGCAGGTTCTTTACCTCTAGCACCACTTGGGAAGCCCATGAATAGCTACACACAGAGTAACTCCCTCTGCAAGAAATCCAGAAACTATCCAAGTGACTCACCCATCAGGTGAGTGAAAAACACTGACCTTAACAGGTAGAGAGGCTGAAACACACTCTTATCCTAAATTCCTGCCCCTGGCACAGCGCCATAAGAGGAAGCTGCTGCTGCTAAGTCGCTTCAGTCGTGTCCGACTCTGTGCGACCCCAGAGACGGCAGCCCACCAGGCTCCCCCGTCCCTGGGATTCTCCAGGCAAGAACACTGGAGAGTGTTGCCATTTCCTTCTCCAATGCATGAAAGAGAAAAGTGAAAGTGAAGTCACTCAGCTGTGTCCGACTCCTAGCGACCCCATGGACTGCAGCCCACCAGGCTCCTCTGTCCATGGGATTTTCCAGGCAAGAGTACTGGACTAGAGTGCCAGTGCAGGAACTCCTAATTCCTAGCTTCTCTTTGAAGAGCAGAAGGTTTGCACCTCACATTTAGCACCCCAACTTTACGACTCCCACCTGAGGAATGGGCCCCAAACACCTAGCTCTGAAGGCCAGTGAGGCTTGCATCCACATGGTCCATGAGACTTTACCAAACCAGGAAGCAGTGGTTACTGGGCTGGGAGGAGACCCTGCAGTGACCCACCTGGGCTCAGGCAGACACGTCCAGCTCCCAGTCCCTCCCCGAAAGGGGCCCTTCTGCCTAACTCAGAACCTGCTGCCTGGGGGTCAGGTTTCTGGTGGAGGCTGGCCACGTCTCCCCAGAGACAGACAAGCTGGTGGATGCCTCTCTTGCTACCTCCCCATAGCTGGAACCGAGTTACCAGCATCTCCCTGAAAGGAGCTTGCACACACGTCTGCACCCCAGCTTTCACAGCTGCTGCCTAAAGTGCACACGCCTGGGTCACTTGGCCCTGACAGCCAGTGGGGCTTGCAGGTGGTGCCAGAAAACGATCTCATTTTCATGAATTGCATCAGTTTAAAAAAACAGGATGGTATTTTTTCAAAAGACTAATCACCAAGAATCGGAGAACTAACAAAGAGCTTTTTAAAGATGATCACCCAGGGTGCTGGGTGAAGGAGTTAAGAGGGAATCAGAGATCAGAATAGCTTGGAAAAGGGTCAAAAAACTTCTGAGGCTCAAAAAAGTAGAAAAAAATGATAAATGGAAAACAGGAGGACAATGTCAGAAAATAAGGTCAATTTGATAAGTTTAGAATCTAAGTAATAGAATTTCTGAAAGGCGATAGAAGAAAGGATGGAATTATCGTGTGAACCATGTAATATAGTTCCATAGAATTGAAAAGCATGACTTCCCAGATTGAAAGGACCCACAAAATGTCCGACCCAGGGATTTTTAAAAGTGGCTCACACCAATACACTCAACTGTGAAAGTCCAAAACACTGGAGGTCTCAAAAACTGGAAGAGGAGGACGAAGGAGCCTAGTGGCATTAGGCGTCTCAGTAAGGGGACTGAAAGCTGGGTAATTAAACAGAACCTTCGAATGCAAAAGGGAAAGTCATGACTGAACCAGGATTCTATACCCAGAGAAGAAATCGTCAGATGTGCAAGGGCTTCCTGTCTCCTCAGCAAGGAAGACACCAGGGGTACACTTCACCAAATGAGTTTACTAAGAAAGGGCAAAACGTGGAGCCTGAGAGATAGTGGATCCAACAAAGAAAGACAGTGAGAGTCCCAGGGTTTCATTAAAGTGGATCCTCAGAAAACCAGCTCTGCAGGGTCTACAAATCTCCAGAATGGTGGAGGAAGATGGAAAACTCTAGGGAAAAGAAATAAAATATGATGGATAGGTCCCCAGTGTGATGGAGAGTTTGATATGGGTTGACCTGTGATATGGGGCTTCCCAGATGGTGCTACTGGGAAAGAACACACCTGTGAATGCAGGAGATGTAAGAGACACAGATTTGATCCCCGGGTCAGGAAGATCCGCTGGAGAAGGAAGTGGCAACCCACTCCAGCATTCTGAAGAATTCCATGAACAGAGGCGCTCTGTGGGCTACAGTCCATGGGGTCACAAGGAGTTGGACATGACCAGCAACTTAGCACGCACACACGCACAGCTTCTGACATATAGAAAGGTAAACAAATTAAAAATATGGCATGATTAACACCAGAAGCAAAAAGTTGTCCAGCAGAAGGTCCAATCCTAGCATATTCTGTAGCTCAGTCATAGACAGCATTCATGCAGATGTGATAATGCAATCTCTGAATATTTCTTTAACCAAAAAAATGTTGGTTAAAAATATACCTATGTCCAGAGGACTGGGAAAGTGGCTATATGTTGGGAGCGGGAAAGAGAGTGTTGAATCTTCATGGTAGTGTGAAGTTACAAGAAATTCTTGTAACTAGAAGTTCAAGCAATAGGTCTGTTGTTTAGTAGATAAGTTGTATCTGACTCACTTATGACCCCATGGACTGTAGCCTGACAGCCTCTTCTGTCCATGGAATTTTCTAGGCACGAATACTGGAAGGAGTTGCCATTTTCTTCTCCAGGGGATCTTCCCGACCCAGGGATAGAACCCATGTCTCCTGCACTGCAGGCAGATTCTTTACCACTGAGCTAAAGCAAGAGAAATAAAGACCAAATGTCAGAAGAAACAGCCTGAAGGAAAAAGTGGTCCTCTCCAGGGGAGAAGACTCCATGGCAACAGTGAAATAGAGGCCACGGCTCTGCTTAGCACCTTTTTCTAATAGTAAACCTTTTCAACAGGCATATGTACCACTTCAATAAAAATTGAAGGAAGCTGACAGTTTACATTCCTAACTCAAATACATCTCACTTAGTCTCAAACTAAGGTGTCCACTGTTTCATTCAACCATCCCTCAACCAATGGGCTCAGTTTTAAGTCATCAAGCATTTGTGTCACAGCCTATAAAATTCAAGTAATGAAAATACACTCTTATGAAACTGACAGTAAAGACCTACAGAAATGCAAAACGGGCCTTCGATCACAAACAAAGTGAAGATGGTTTGCTTGCTTTATTTAGCACACCCTTGTGAACTAAAAACACCAGTGTGGAAGGAAGCCAACTCAATCAAGCTAATTAAACTGTGTTTCTCCATTTCAATAATAGAAAAAAAATCATTCTGTGCTTCCAAGCTAACTAACTAAATTGTACATAGAAGGAAAGTCACACCAAACAACAGAAAAGGTCAATGCAATTTAAGACCAAAGACTGATGTGTGCTTTCCAGATCCATCAATAACTTTACTCAGAACTAAGGATGCTCCATTGTTACACTGACCATAATTTTTCCAAACACAAAATTACAAACCACTGTCTCAATGCATTTATAAGGGTAACATTAAAAATAAATACTTGAAAATGATCAGGTTCTCTACAGACAATAATAGAACAACCTCAAGAATACCAAATTAATCAAGTATTTTTGGACAAGAAGTTAATTCCAGACTATTGGTACTCAGCATATTGACATTCTAAAACTCTCATTAACCAGAAAGCTGGAAGTTATCCTGGTGACAAAAGAACAAAGATAAAGCAATCCAGGATTAAATATTGTGTCAAGTTATTATTCATACATTGAGAAGATGAATTTTTAAAGACAACTATAATTTAGCAATGAGAGATGTCTTTGTTTTCATTAGAAATATAATTTCTAAGACTTTATTTTTAATATACAAAGAAAGAATTTTACATCATAATGAAATTTAGGCTGTTTTAAGTTAAAATGTACGTATTAGCAATCATTTCACCTTTTATGTCCACTTGAGCCAGAACTTAGCAGACAAACATACACACACATACAAATACACACACAGCATTTGAGCCATTCTTTTATGATCTTATCCATTTTGTGAAGACAAATGACAAGTAATACCACAGACTTCTTTGACTTGTTACAAAATATTCTTGCCCTCCATCTACTCCACCAGTGAAAATGGATTACAGCTTTCTAGGATCCTCTGGAGTAATTGGTCTTGGGAAGGACACAAACAAACAGAAATACTTTTGCTGGCTTGGGCAGAAGGAAAATTTTGTTTTCTGAGTTCTTACCAAATTACTGATGCTCTATTTTTCACTTGTAATTGCACTGGGTATTTCAAGTAGACACGGCCTTATGGTCACAGAGGAGAAATATTCTTCTTATTAATTAAGAAAGGCTTTCAGCCTAGGGACAGAGTTCTTCCATTAGAGCGGGTGGGAATTTGTGCCTTTAATCCCTCCCAATGATCTTCCTAATGGACTGAGCCTCATTAAATAGAACAAGACAAAAATTATCCCAAACAGAAAGCTAAAGTTTTATCCGTTAAGAGAAAATGGGGACCATGACTCACAGAACAGCTCTCAAGGGTTTGCTTTATTTCTTTTATTATTGTTGTTGTTATGGTAAGAACACATGAGGTTTACCCGCTTAACAAATGTTTACATAGACAAACAGTGTTGTTACCCACAGGAATAGTGTTACACCACAGAGTTCTAGAACTTCTCCTATCTGTGTGTGCCCGGTCACTTAGTAGTGTCCAGCTTTTTGTGGCCCACCAGGCTCCTCTGTCCATGGGGATTCCCCAGACAAGAACACTGGAGTGGGGTGCCATGCCCTCCTCCAGGAGGTCTTCCCAGCCCAGGGATCGAACCCAGGTCTCCTGCACCGCAGGCGCATTCTTCACCGTCTGAGCCAACAGGGAAGCTTTATATCCACTGAACACACTTCCCTCCACACCAGACCCTGGCAACCCTAGTTCTGTTCTCTGGTTGTACACATTTGACTATTTTAGATTCCTCAGATAAGCTGAATCATGTAGCACTTGCCTTTCCGTTACTGGCTTATTTTATGTAACAAAATGTCCACAAGTTTCATTCATGTTGTTGCATATGACAGGATTTCATATTTTTATGGCTGAATAATATTGCCAACAAAGGTTTCTAGAGTCAAAGCTATGGGTTTCCGGTAGTCATGTACAGATGTTAAGAGTTAGACCATAAGGAAGGCTGAGCACTGAAGAACTGATGCTTTCAAACTGTGGTACTGGAGAAGACTCTTAAGAGTCCCTTGGACAGCAAGGAGATCAAACTAATCAATCACAAAGGAAATCAACCCTCAATATTCATTTGAAGGACTGATGCTGAAGCTGAAGCTCCAATCCTTTGGTCACCTGATGGAAAGAGCCAACTCATTTGAAAAGACCCTGATGCTGGGAAAGATTGAAGGTAGGAGGAGAAGGGGATGACAGAGGATGAGATGGTTGGATGGCATCACCAACTCAATGGACATGAGTTTGAGCAAGCTCCGGGAGATGGTGAAGGACAGGGAAGCCTGGCATGCTGCAGTCCATGGGGTCGCCAAGAGTCAGACACGACTGAGGGACTGAAGAAGAGCAAATATTCCATGACATGTATATTTCACGTTATCGTTATCTGCTTATCCAAGGAGGGCCGCTGGGGTTGTTTCCATAGCTTAGCTACGGTGAATAAGGCTGCAATGAACATGGAATGCAGATATTTCTCTGAGACCCTGATGTCAATTATTTTGTATAAATACCCTGAAGTGAGATTGCAGGATGGGATGGTAGCTCTATTTTCATTTCTCGAGGAACCTCCATATTGTTGTTCATAGTGACCGCACCATCTCACATTTCTACCCACTGTGCACAAAGATTCTGATTTCTCCAGTTCTCACCAACAATCATTATATTCTGGTTTTCTGATAATAGCCATCCTAGCCACTGTGTGATGATATCTCACTGTGTGTTTGATTTGCCTTTTTCCTGAGTATTGCTTGTTATAAGCGTCTTTTCACAGGCCTGTTGGCCATCTGTGTATCTTCCTTGGAGAAATGCTCTATTCGATTCGTTTACTATGTAGGTCAGTTTCCATGATCAGATTCCAGCTTGCAGCCTGAAATCCTGACTAATTTATTTTTAAGAAGAAAAATGTCACCAGTAGCAAATACACTGTTTATTACAAATGTTCGTGGAAATGCATAGTGTTCGAGTAGCTGTCCTGTTAGTCGCTCAGTCGTGTCTGACTGTGTGACCCCATGGACTGAACTGACATTACCTAATGGAGAAACCCTGCACTGAGCCCGGGTCCAGGGCTTCCCCTGTGCTCAGTCACCGGCTGCGAGCAGCCCCAGCGGAGCGAGGAGGGCAGGACCTGTGTCCACAGACACGGCTGCTGGAGGCTGTCCATCAGTCATGCTTCCACGGCCAGCCTTTCTTGAGGGGAGATCTGAGGGGGCCTCACAAGGGCCCTGCTCATTTCTCTCTCCTTCCTCCTGAGCCTCTGCTGCGAGAGGCATCTGTTGTTTTTGCAGCTGGCATCTATTTCCCCACCTTTGGGTCACAATACCTAGATTTAGGGGGTGGAGGATGAGGAACCACAACCATGCCCTAGTCTATTTGGATCAGGTGAAACTGACATCTCCCACCTGCCTTCTGTTGTAGTCATTTGACCCTCAACAACCAGAACATGGTCGGCCCCCTCTACAAGGGGTTGATGAGGGGATGGACACAGTGTCCAGAGCCATTGAAACCATCAAGGGTTTGGGGTTTTTTTTGTTTTGTTTTGTTTTGTTTTGTTGTACAACATAGGAAATCAACCCTGAATATTCATTGGGAAGACTGATGCTGAAGCTAAAGCTGCCATGTTTTGGTCACCTGATGTGAAGAGACAACTTATTGGAAAACACCCTGATGCTGGGAAAAGACTGAAGGCAGGAGAAGGGGATGACAGAGGATGAGATGGTTGGATGGCATCACTGACTCAATGGACATGAATTTGAGCACTGCGGGAGACAGTGAAGGACAGGGAAGCCTGGTGTGCTGCAGTCCACAGGGTGGCAAAGAGTCGGAGACAACTGAGCAACTGAACAGTAAGTTCAGTTAATAATAAGGTATTCAGACTGTTGACTAGATAACTGAAAAGGTAAAAGAGACAAGCACTGAAGTGTCTTGTAGGTACAAATGAAGGAGGTAGCCCGCACCACAAAGGCTGCAAGGAAAACTGGACTTGTTGAGCTTGCAAGCTTGGAGGAAGAGCCCTGTGAGGCTGAAACTCAGTCTCAGAGGACGGTATCTCTGGGCTCAGAGAAGGGGCTCCACAGGCCTGGATCTGGACATCTTGAGGAGGATCGCTTGCTGGCTGGTGCTGTATCTCTGTTTAGGGTGCAGTAAGTGTTGAAAGAAGCGCACAAACAGGATCCCATTGTCTCTACAGGAAGTAGATGTCACAGCCAGCATTTGGTGGGTTAAAGGTCACAGGAAGGAAACCAACAGGAAGCTGCCAGTCTTGACTTCCTCCTCCGGTCTCCAGTCTCTACCCCAGTGGGCAAAGCTATCAGGGATTAGCTGACAAATGACATAGCTGGTTTCCAGGGCAGAAGCACGGAAGGGTGTCCTGGAAACAGAACGTCAGAAACTCAACAACTGGCACAGGGCCAAACAAGCCAGGGCCTCCAGCAATCCTGGGCAGAGATGGAGCTCCTTGGAAAGATAAATGACCACAGGGGACCAAGAGCTCACAGGAGTGATCACAAGCTTGGCTGTGCAGGGGATGCCCAGAAGGACAACTGCAAACTGGAGAAAGTTTCCGTGAGCTGGAGAGCGAGATCATCGGACACACACCGGGTTTTGGTGGGGCCTCAAAGCTCTCAGCCCCCCACCTCCTCAGGCCCTGACTGCACTCTGAACATGACAGCCTCCATTTTCAGTGTAAGCTAGGAATGATTTGGCCTGGGTTCAAGTGAAAGTCGGTCAGTCGTGTCCAACTCTTTGCATACAGTCCATGGAATTCTTCAGGCCAGAATACTGGAGTAGGGTAGCCTTTCCCTTCTCCAAGGGATCTTCCCAACCCAGAGATTGAAACCCAGGTCTCCCACATTGCAGGCAGATTCTTTACCAGCTGAGCCACAGGGAAACCCAAGAGTACTGGAGTGGGTAGCCTATCCCTTCTCCAGGGGATCTTCCCGACCTAGGAGTTGAACCAGAGTCTCCTGCATTACAGGCAGATTCTTTACCGACTGAGCTATCAGGGAAGCCCCTGGGTTCAAAAGCAAAGCCAAATAGGTAGCTGAATCTTTAAAAATAATATGCATAATAAATATATATGGAATAATATATAATAATATTTATATAATAATAATTAAATTATATATATACGTTAATGCCTTTTCAGTTCAGTTCAGTCATTTAGTGGTGTCCAAATCTTTGTGACCCCATGAAATGGAGCACGCCAGGCCTCCCTGTCCATCACCAACTCCCAGAGTTCACTCAGACTCACATCCATCGAGTCTGTGATGCCATCCAGCCATCTCATCCTCTGTCGTCCCCTTCTCCTCCTACCCCCAATCCCTCCCAGCATCAGAGTCTTTTCCAATGAGTCAGNGCATACAGTCCATGGAATTCTTCAGGCCAGAATACTGGAGTAGGGTAGCCTTTCCCTTCTCCAGGGGATCTTCCCAACCCAGAGATTGAAACCCAGGTCTCCCACATTGCAGGCAGATTCTTTACCAGCTGAGCCACAGGGAAACCCAAGAGTACTGGAGTGGGTAGCCTATCCCTTCTCCAGGGGATCTTCCCGACCTAGGAGTTGAACCAGAGTCTCCTGCATTACAGGCAGATTCTTTACCGACTGAGCTATCAGGGAAGCCCCTGGGTTCAAAAGCAAAGCCAAATAGGTAGCTGAATCTTTAAAAATAATATGCATAATAAATATATATGGAATAATATATAATAATATTTATATAATAATAATTAAATTATATATATACGTTAATGCCTTTTCAGTTCAGTTCAGTCATTTAGTGGTGTCCAAATCTTTGTGACCCCATGAAATGGAGCACGCCAGGCCTCCCTGTCCATCACCAACTCCCAGAGTTCACTCAGACTCACATCCATCGAGTCTGTGATGCCATCCAGCCATCTCATCCTCTGTCGTCCCCTTCTCCTCCTACCCCCAATCCCTCCCAGCATCAGAGTCTTTTCCAATGAGTCAGCTCTTCACATGAGGTGACCAAAGTACTGGAGCTTCAGCTTTAGCATCATTCCCTCCAAAGAATACCCAGGGCTGATCCCCTTCAGAATGGGCTGGTTGGATCTCCCTGCAGTCCAAGGGACTCTCAGGAGTCTTCTCCAACACCACAGTTCAAAAGCACCAATTCTTCGGCACTCAAACATACCATTAATTCAAACAGAATGCTATAAAACATCAGATATCTAAATTTACTCTTTCTATACAATAAACTTTTTGAAGGATAACTACATTATGTCTTAAAGTCCTAAATAGAAAGGTATTTTTTAAGGGTTGTTTTTTTTTTTTTGGTGGGGGGCGGGGGTGGCGGCTTCCCAGGTGGCGCTAGTGGTAAAGAACCCACCTGCCAACGCCACAGAAGGAAGAGACATGGGTTTGATCCCAGGTCAGAAAGATCCCGGGAGAAGGGCATGGCAACCCACTCCAGTGTTCTTGCCGGGAGAAGCCCAAGGACAGAGGAGCCTGGCGGGCTATGGTCCACGGGCTCGCAACGAGTTGGACACGACGGAAGCGACTTTGCACGTTCATTTCTGGCTGCACCGGACCTTGGTGTATCACAGACTCTCCTCTAGTTTCAGCGAGCAGGTGCAGCTCCCCAGCTGCAGGGCTTGGGTTTCTCGCTGCCGGGGCTTCTCTCATCGCGGGGCACAGGCTCTAGGTGCCCAGGCTTCAGCAGTTGTGGCGCATGGGCTTAGTTGCCCTGCGGCATGAGCTTTTCCCAAACCAGGGATCGAACCTGTGTCCCCTGCATTTGGCAGGCAGATTCTTAATAGCTGTACCGCCAGAGAAGCACAAAAGAGATTGCTTTTGTTTTGTTTTCTTTTTTAACCTCAAAAGATCCACTTACCATTTTCTATGAGCAGCAGTTCTGATATATATAACATGGCATACTTTTCACGTGGGTCCATAAGTAGGACTATGCTTTAAAAAATCCTAACTAATTGAGATTGAATTCCGACTTTCCCTAAAGGATTTCTAAGATGCAGGGTGATGGAGTGAATGATTCAGGACATTGCTGTTGTTTCTCACGCCCCAGTGACCAGGGCACAATCTGCCGTTTATAATGATTACCACGTGAGGACAGACAATGGCAGAGAGCACAAAGCCAGGCCACTCCCTGGCACAAGCTCCTGAGAGAAGAATTGATTTCACCCATCCATGTGTCAGGCCCTGCCCTGTACCCCCGGACTCCAAATGCATGGGCTCAGTGGAGGTGGAGATACTGTGGGATCACCTAAAACAGCACTTTCCATCAATTTTCGTATTAAGTGTCTCTCCAGGGACGGTGACCTCCAGCTGTAAGCTGCCCTCCTTTGCTAACTCTAGAGCCCAATTTTGCTGAGACCTCAGTACTCAAGACCAAATATTGGAGAGAGTTTTGTCGACTTTCATTTCAATCACAGTAGGTATCCAAAAATTGCTTCCCATGGTAGACTGTTATTTTTGACTCCAAACCCTGCAATTTTGTTACAAAGAACTTCCAGGGTTATCAATGTCTTTCTAATCTCCTATGTGCTAAAGGGCTGATAACAGGCGGCTTGTCTCCTATAATGCTTAAACTGCATACTCAAGGCTGCTGCTGCTGCTGCTAAGCCGCTTCAGTCGTGTCCGACTCTGTGCGACCCCATAGACAGCAGCCCACCAGGCTCCCCCATCCCTGGGATTCTCCAGGCAAGAATACTGGAGTGGGTTGCCATTTCTTTCTCCAATGCATGAAAGAGAAAAGTGAAAGTGAAGTCGCTCAGTCTGTCCGACTGTTAGCGACCCCATGGACTGCAGCCCACCAGGCTACTCCGTCCATTGGATTTTCCAGGCAAGAGTACTGGGTGCTAGGGAGATTTAAAAATTATTTTTCTCCTAGTGTTCCCGAGTACTTGGAGTTTTCATTCTGATTTTTCTCTAAGCTCAAATGTCTACTCAAAAATTTTAAGATTCCACGGGACTCCCTAGAAATTCAGTCATGTGGTGCATGCATGTATTCTGGAACAAAGAAACAACACGTTTGAATGGTTTTCCTAAGACAAGAAGCAGCAGCACCAAGAAGCACGTGTCCCTGGCAGTACAGAGCCGGGCTCTGGGAATCTGAGTTGAGGGGTTCACTTGCCACCCTTGAGGACACAACCACCCAGATGATACCTGGGAAAAAGTAGTTTAGTGTTAAAAAGAGCATAACCCTGGTTATACGACCCACTGAACTAACCAAAAGGCATCTGCTTGGGAAAGACATTTTGTAGTCTATTAATAATTTTCTCTCTCTCTTTGAAAAGTGCAAAGCAGCTTATTCTGGAATTTAAAATTCTTAACTTCAAACAAGATGCACTTTTTGGAAAAGATGCTTTTTTTTGGTCAAAACAAGGACAAGATATGACTTGAGTATAAACTCCTTGAGGGTAGAAATAGCAGAGGCGAGGGAGAGAAAGAGAGCCTGTGTGTGCCGGTGGAGAAGGGTTCATCCATGAAGACAGCTCACCTTCTGGGTCCCCTGCCGTTTGCTCTCCCGGGCTCTGCGTCAGAAAGTTCCTGTGTTTCTTCCACCTGGAGGGACATCTTCACCTGGATCCATGGGTTCTGTGAATCTTAGTTGCTTTTCATTATGGGCATGTAGAGGAGAAATACAGTTCAAAGGATGAGCGAGAGAGGAGAAAAATGGCAAATATATCAAGATGAACCAACTTACTGCCTCACAACATTACCTTCCTTTCTTACATATTGACTTTCAGATGTTCTGTCTCTACAACCAGTGATCTCCCTAGAGACAAGAACAGTATTGCAGATTTCTTGTGGCACCGTCTAGTTATCTGTGGACATCATTTGTACACATTGCATTGAATTCAGTGAAGCAAGCTATAATCTGAAAATAAGCCTTCTCCAAAATCTCAGGGACTGCTGTTCAGAAAGCTCTTTCTTGTCTGAAATCTTCCATGAAATGAATTAACTTTGCCCACTCGAAACTTGCAGCCAAATCAGCTTCCTTGTTTGAGGTAGTGGCAGCCAGGCACACTGGGAGAGCAATTTTGTAGGTGGGCTGTAGACTCACGCTTCCTCATGAGATATCCATCATACAACTGTTGAATAGGGACTTCCCTGGTGGTCCAGTGGCTAAGAATCCTCCTTGCAATGCAGGGGATGACTCTTCGATCCCTGGTTGGGCAATTAAGATCACACATGCCACAGAATAACTAAGCCACAACTACTGAAGCCCCTCGTTCTGGAGACTGCATGCCACGATCAGAGAATGCACATACCGCAAGGAAAGATCTTTCATGATGCAGCGATCATGACGCAATGATTCCATGTCCCACTGCTAAGACCCTAGGCAGCCAGATAAATAAATACTTCAAAAAAACAATTAAGCCAATTTAATGAACCAGTTTGGCTCAGTTCAATAATGCAAGTCAACACACCTTCTTGGAGAGCTGCCTCTTTACTCACCTAGGAAGGGAGAGGCTGCTCCCCTAGAAAGGATGACTGCAGACAGCAGGGTGAAAAATCAGAGTCCTCTTGGCTCCTGTGGCTCAAGGCAGGCAGGCTCACAGAGTCACGCTCTGTCCAGCACCTCACCTGCTGAAAACACACCCAACCAGCCTCTTCTCTAACCTCCTCAAGAGGAGGCTGCAAGAGCCACAGTTGAAAACCGAAGTTCCAGCTGCTCACGGGAAACAGTCTCTACCTCTAGACCAACAGCCAGAATCGAGTAGCCATTGTCCCTGCTTCCGATGGGAAGAGAAAGAAAGCCTATGGCTTGGAGCTGTCTTCTCAGCCACCATGGGCAATAACGCCATGAGAGACATGTGTCAGGAGGAACCTAGGGACCAACTGTCAGAAGTCCCCGCTTCTGGGCTTTTTCAGCTCAGACTGTACATAAGACAACCCTTCCGGGTCACTGCTCATGCAGAGAACTGAGTAGCTTCTCTACTGACTTAAATACGAAAATTTTTAAATTAAAACTTACATTTTGCAAAATAGTTTTCACATTCATTTTCTATGTGTACTATTTCATTGTCTTCTAGAACAACCCTAGGAGAGAGCCATTTCTATTTTGGTGGTGTAAAATAACCAAAGGAAATACTAGCAAGCCAAATCATCCACTGGGTTTCTGAAAGAGCAAAAGGGTTAATGCTAATATTGTGAAAACTTGCCTCTGTAACGTATCTGGCTGTGTCCAGTGGGGGTGATGCTGAGCAGCAGGACATCCTGAGATCACAGAGCAGCGGGGTGCAGATGGCATTCCTGATCTGTTCTCAGAATTTGCCATTCAACTGTCTGGGTTGGATTCAAGTAATGGGTCCCTGGCAACATGGCCTTAAAAACAAAGAATAGTGATCTTCTAGCAAAGATCATCCTTTTGAATTACAGCAAGAATCATGGAGGTAATGTGGGTCATCAAGGTAAAAAAACATCTAATGTTCGATTCTAAAAGTTGCCTGGACTGCAGTTGAATCCCTAAAAACAAGACAGAAGCTCCGCAAGAGCACCTGGGACCAGGGCTGACCACTCTCCGGATGAGAAGACCAGGAGGTAATGTCCAGTTCAGCTTGGTGGGGCCAGGTGGGTGGGTGGGTGAGTGAGTGGAGACAGGGAGGAGGGGTCCTGCTCAGTCAACCAAGCACAACGTCCACAGTGAATGGCAAAGGCAGGTCAGAATCTAAGCAAGCCATGAGCTGAGAGGGACTTCCTAATAAGGGGCGGTGGCCAGCACACTGCAGTGCCCAGGGGTGTGGTGGGGAAGACTTAGACGCGGAGACTGCAGACCATCAGCTCAGAGCATCTGCAGTCAGCGACTGTCCTCCTCTGGGAAAAAGGGCAGGACTAAGTAGAGTCTCTGGAAGGACTGGTGTTGTTCGGTGGCTAAGTCATGTGACCCCCATCGACAGCAGCGCGACAGGCTCCACTGGCCCCCACTATCTGTCTCCTGGAGTTCCCCAAGCCCATGCGCATTGAGTCGGTGATGCCATCCAACTGTCTCATCTTCTGTTGCCATCTTCTCCTCTTGGCCTCAATCTTTCCCACCATCGGGGTCTTTTCAAATGAGTTGGCTCTTCACATCAGCTGGCCAAAGTATTGGAGCTTCGGCGTCAGGATCAACCCTTTCAATGAATATTCAGGGTTGATTTTCTTTAGGACTGACTGGTTTGATCTCCCGAGAGACTCTCAAGAGTCTTGTCCAGCACAATTTGAAAGCATCAGTTCTTCTGTGCTCAACTTTCTTAATGGTCCAACTCTCACATCTGTACATGACTACTGGAAAAACTATAGCTTTAACTATATGGACCTGTGTCAGCAAAGTGATGTCTCTGCTCTTTTTTCTGCTTTTTAATATGCTGTCCAGGTTTGTCACAGCCTTTCTTCCAAGGATCAAGAATCTTTTAAAATTTCATGGCTGCAGTAAACATCCGCTGTGATTTTTGAGCCAAGAAAAAAAATTTGTCACTGTTCCTACTTTTTCCCCTTTATTTGCTATGAAGTGATGGGACTAGATGCCATGATCTTTGTCTTTTGAATATTGAGTTTTGAGCCAGCTTTTTCACTCTCCTCTTTCACCCTCATCAAGAGGCTCTTTTTTTCTTCTTCACTTTCTGCCATTAGAGTGGTATCATCTGCATATCTGAGGTTGTTGATATTTATCCTGCCAATCTTTTTTTTTTTTTTAAGCTTCCATTTTACTTTATTTTACTTTACAGTACTCTATTGGTTTTGGCATACATTGACATAAATCTACCACGGGTGTACACGAACTCCCAAACATGAACCCCCCCCTCCCACCTCCCACCCCACATCATCCCTCCGGATCATCCCCATGCACCAGCCCCAAGCATCCTGCATCCTGCATCGAACATAGACTGGCAATTCATTTCTTACATGATAGTATACATATTTCAATGCTGTTCTCCCAAATCATCTCCTGCCAATCTTGATTCCAACTTGTGATTCATCCAGCCCAGCATTCCTCATGATATACTATACATAGAAGTTAAATAAACAGGATAGCAGGATACATCCTGGACATACTCCTTTCCCAATTTTAAGTCAGTCTCTTGTTCCTTGTCTGGTTCTAACGGCTGCTTCTTGACCTGCATACAGGTTTCTCAGAAGGCAGGTAAGGTGGTCTGGGGTCCCCAACTCTTGAAGAATTTTCCACAGTTTGTTGTGATTCCCATTGGGTTTCACAAATAGATTCCCATACTTGGCCTTCAAGGGGTGGTTTCTGAGAGGATCTTCAAAAGGCATCATCCATCCTTCCACTTCCCCTGGGATCCCCATTGTACTTGGTGAAAGGAGTGTGGGAAATTGGAACTGCATCAATTATTAGGTGTTAAACCAGTTCTGGGAATTTATCCCCCAAATTTTTGATGCCTACACTTTAAATGGCTTCCCTTGTGGGTCAGCTGGTAAAGAATCTGTCTGCAATGCGGGAGACCTGAGTTAAATTCCTGTTTTGGGAAGATCCCCTGGAGAAAGGAATGGCTACCCACTCCAGTATTCCGACCTGGAGAATTCCATGGATTGTATAGTGGACTGTATAGTCCATGGGGTCACAAAGAGTCAGACATGACTGAGCGACTTTCCCACTTTCACACTTTAAATATTGGACTTTGAGTGAACACACACATGGTCCAGTGCCAGGGGCCAGCGTGAGGAACTCCACCCATGGCAAAGGTCATGAGGAAGGAGGCTTCGGCATACGCAAAGGTGTGATCAAGCCTCAGGAGACGCCCTGTTCCTGAGCATCTACCCCAAAACCAGAGTCTGTTTTTTGCTCTCACCTTCACCTTTGACTTTCCAGGGGGCTTTCCCCCATAACCATTTCTCTCGGAGAAGGAGTAAATGTGCAGCTCCAAGCCAATAAAAATTCCTGGGCGTGACAAGAGTGTTTCAGCTTATGAACTCTGAAGGTTATCTAGCCTGCCTGTATAGGTTCATCCGGCTGCATGTGATGGTTTACAGCCTCCTGATCGTGAGAGGCATGAGATGTTTTAGACTTACTAAAGGCAAATTCTTGTGGGAAGTTACAAATTATTAGTATAGTGGGTTGGTTGGGAATGATATTGGTGAAGAGTTTTTTCATTTGTTGTGTCAATAATTACTGCTAATTCCCTGCCCTGGGTGGGACAAGGGTGTCTCAGGTCAAACCTCTCTAGCTTGTGTGACAACCTCTCAACCATAAACAGCACAGAGAGTTTGGAGTATTAACACAGGGCTTTTCTCATTGTTGAATCAATGATTGCCACCAGGCCTCCATATCCTTAGGCACCTGGGAATATATTAATCAATGTATTTGGAATATAAAAAAGGAAATACAGTAGTTTTTAAGGTTAACAATTCTAGACTTTTTGAGTTAATGAATTTTCTCCTTTGTTATAGATCACTGTACTTTGTTATAAATCACTGTGTCCTTGCTATGTAAAAATGTAACTTTATCACTATCTTAAGACTAAGTAGATCTTAAAGGGAAAATTGGTGAAAGGATTTTCATTTGTTGGGCTGATGTTTGCTGCTAAATCTCCATATTCTCTGTCCTTATAATGAATATAACTAGCATATAGGAGAAATAAGTATTAACCTTTAAGATTAATCATGTTAACCTTGGGTTAAATAAATTCCTTTCTTAATTGTAACTCACTACACCCTCACCCTATAGGAATGCAACTTTATTTGGAGGGTGGTGCCTGGTTTAAGAAAAAGCACCCTTGGAAAAAATAAGTTTTTTTGTTATCAGAAAGAAAGGATCATAAAATGTCAGCAGGTCTCATGGCCAAAAGATGAGGTAAAACCCCTAAGACTTTTTTTTTTTTTT
>SJYX01012080.1:97071-146904 GCA_006410675.1 Oreotragus oreotragus | reverse complement strand
TCCATTGGATTTTCCAGGCAAGAGTACTGGGGTGGGGTGCCATTGCCTTCCCCGGAACTGAACTGAACTGAACTGAATTTAACATGTCCTTCACCTCATCTGGCCCTCAAACACCTTGGGAAGGAAGAATAACACATACTTTTAATTCCCACCTTTCAAGGGAGAAATTTGAGCAGAGAGAATTATCTTGTGCAAAGGTACACAGCTAAAAGCAGGCAATCCCACAGGTGATTGACTGTAGAACCAAGGCTATTGACTCCCCAGTATTTCAGCTACCTGCTGCAGCCTTCCCTAGCTTTGCCCAGCTTTAGACATTTTTTAAAGTCTCAAACCTTGACAAGGTTTTTTTGTTGTTGTTGTTGTTGTCGTCTTGTTTTTATGAATTTTTGCCAAATTAAAAAGTGAAATATTTGTATTTCTAAGATATGACACTAATTATGGACATTGCTCAGGACAAAGAATCAAATTCCCCTGAGGGCCAGGGACATAGAGTCCCCTTAATTCTCTCTGGGATGGAAGGACTTCTCACTAGCTACTAAAAAACAAACAAAATCAGTCTGAGAGATCTGGGGGTGCCACCCTGAAATGGCAACATAAACAAGTCTAACATTTAACATTTTATCCTTGCAAAGTTTTGCAACTGTTGCAGTGTGCTTCATTACATGCTTTTCTTTACTATTAAAAATTACAATTATTTAAAAATTATTTAACTTCTGAACCCTTCACCCCCTCTCCACCCCCAGTTCCTTTGTGATATGCGGTGATTTTTTCCTTTCAATACTCAGAAAATTTCCAAAAATTATAGGTCAATTGCCTTCCTTTGTAGCTCAGTCAAAATCAGTAAAGAATCTGCCTGCAGTGCCGGAGACCCAGATTCGATCCCTGGGTTGGGAAGATCCCCTGGAATAGGGAATGGCAAACCACAGCGACTAACTTTCACTTTCATAGGTCAATTAGATGGAGCTGGAAACTTGCCTGGAGCCCTTTGCCAGCTTCAGGCATTGCCCACACAGCGCTATTTCCCTTGAGAAGAGAAAGGTGTCCCAACACAATAGGGGCTTAGGCCCTTGGGTGGGACAGGAGGATGCTGGTTAAATGCTCAGCCTTGGAGCCAAGTTGGACTGCATTGGGTCAGGATCCGTACTCGCTTCCTCCCGAGGATTTTTCTGTCCTCGGCCTGTTCCAGTTGTCTGTGAAATGAAACAGTATCTGCCTCCATAAAGGGATGTGACGATTACATAAGAATGTCTGTGAAAACCATGGTAGCTATTACCAATAAACAGAGGCACTGAACATCATTTGGGGTTTGGAAGAATTTGAAAAGCGCCCCCAAAATGGATACTTCCCAGCAGGGGCCATCGCACTAAGTCGCACATGCTCAGCCCTTTACATTTTACAAAAGTTCCCCCAGAAACTCTATTTTGTGCCTCTCCGTTGCCCTAGGAGGCCCCGCGAAGGTCTGTAACATCCTTTATAGATCCCGGGACGCTCGACCGAGTTTGTCCTGTTGGGGAAATCACTAGGTCGGAAGTCAACTCTCAGGCTCGAATCTATTTCGGAACGTCTGGAAGGAAAAGGATTTCCTGCCAGGGTCGACGGCCCTCAGGAAGCGGGAAACGCCGTCCGGCATCTAGGCCAATAGGCCGCACGTANCGAGTTTGTCCTGTTGGGGAAATCACTAGGTCGGAAGTCAACTCTCAGGCTCGAATCTATTTCGGAACGTCTGGAAGGAAAAGGATTTCCTGCCAGGGTCGACGGCCCTCAGGAAGCGGGAAACGCCGTCCGGCATCTAGGCCAATAGGCCGCACGTAAGGCCCCGCCCCCGACGCGAGCCCCGGATGGGGAAGTAGCGCGGACACCGAGACGAGGCGGAGGCCCGGCCAGAGCGGCCCGGAGCGGGTGGGCGGGAAGGGGGCGGTGCCCCGGGGCGGAGCCTCCGGAGCGGCGCGGGTTCTCAGGTGAGCGCTCTGTGGCCGGGGCGGGCCGGCCGGCGCCTGGAGATCCGGCACGGGATCCTCGCGGACTCTGCGGGCGTAGGAGGGACGTCCAGAGGAGGCGCGGGGACCCGGCCAGGGTCCGGCCGTCGGAACCCCGGCCTCAAGCAGGAAGGGGCTCCGGAGCTGCGGGTGAGTGGACCTGTCCGCCGGGGCCGGAGCTGGGGATCCGGAGGAGAGGGCCAGGGCCCCGGTTCGAATCCTGGCCCCACCCCCAACCTGCTGTGTGACCTTAGACAAGGCTCTGTCCGTCTCTGAGCCGCCGTGACATCAGTTCTGACATGAGGGGAGCTGGTACGGGTAGGAACCGCGGAGAGGTTGTGCAGATGGAGGTTTGGGGAGCGATCCCTTCCTCTCTCCTCGCCCAAGACATCGGTGGCCGAACGTGAACAGTAGGAATTCTTCTCTGTCTCAGAGACCTCGGGCATGCCCCTTGCGCTGGCCCTCACTTTCCTCATCTACAAAATGAGTGTACCAAACCTCTTTTAAGGTCTCTTTAATGTTTGAGTGTTATTGATTTATACAGAGGCAAGGTAATGGTGCCTCGTTCACTCCAAGTTTTCCCTTTAGGGTGTGATAGCATATCTTGGAGGTTGGAGTAGACCCTGACTTGAATTCCTTTTCGTTCCCAGATTGGTGTTCTTTCTGTTTGTTTTCCGTCCCTCTTGGTATTTGGAGGAGTGATTTCATCCAAGGATTGGTGCCACCTCTCAGCTGAGCAAGAGCAGTATTTTCACTGCCCTGAAATCAAAGAGCAGTTGCAAAGGAAACTCTGACATTCCAGGCTTTTTTGTTTGTATTTCACTGGCAGGGAGGCAAGATGACTTCTCTCCCCCAAACTTGGAACAGCTGAAGGAAACAACAGTACAAGATGAGAACAACAAAGGTCTACAAACTCGTCATCCACAAGAAGGGCTTCGGGGGCAGTGGTCAGTATTGACTGGTCTTTGGGGTTGTGTAAGTTGGCTGAGGTTCTGATAGATCCTGTGCCTTGAAGTTTACACTCTGACTCAGGAGACAGTGGAGGCTCAGCAGGTGGCTTAACTGAGTTAGGCAGCAGGTGTGATACTGAAGTATTGAAAGGGTATCAGGACCAGAGAGCACAAGCCCCTTCTAGAAGCATTTGCATTCTGCATTTTCAGGGATGTTGTGAGTATTTCCGGCTTACTACTCTTCATTTGTTTTTTTGTTTGTTTGTTTGATTTCAGATTGATGTGTGGTTGATTTACCGTGTTATATTTAAGATGTATAGCAAAGTAATTCATATATATATATTTTTTCATGTATTTTTCTCCATTGCAGGTTATTATATGGTGTTGAATATAGTTCTGTGTGCTAGGTCCTTGTTGATTTGTTTGTGTTTTTTATTACATATTTACTGTGTATGTTCTATAAAATTCCAGTCTGCACTGGTTCGGGAGATAAGAGAAACTTAGGTTCAATGAAAGAGAGGTAGTAGGTGTGCATAAGACAGGTATGATCAAAGCAGGAACCTTTGCCTGGCTCTGAAGCACCATGAGCTGGGGCAAGACACAGCATGTTGCCCTCCATTAAACCTGAATCTGGGTATCAGCTCTGCCTCTTAATTTCCCTGTGACCTTGCGCAAGCCTCTAGTTTACCTTAATTACAAATTCCAGCTCTTTAGGGTAATTTCTCCATGTTTCTTAGCACGTTGAGATTATGAATCTGCAGAATAAGGAAGCACCTATTTATATGACTTCTTTTTCCCCTAGAGGAATAAATTTCCTTTATGTCCTAATAACCTTATTTACTTTAGGAATTGGAATTAACAACGCAGTATTTTTAAAATTGTATTTTACTATATATTTGCTCAAAATCCCTGGTGGCTCAGATGGTAAAGCATCTGCCTGCAATGCGAGAGACCTGGGTTCAATCCCTGGGTTGGGAAGATCCCCTGGAGAAGCAAATGGCAACCCACTCCAGTACTCTTGCCTGGAAAATTCCATGGATGGAGGAGCCTGGTAGGCTATAGTCCATGAGGTCGCAGAGAGTCGGACATGACTGAGCGACTTCACTTTCACTTTTATATCTGCTCCTGTGTTATAGATGTATAAGCCTCCCAAGGGTAAGGGCTGCCTAAAAGGTAGAATAATAGTTTCTATATCATAAGATCTTAAGGGATCAAATTAAGTGATGTATGTAAAGTATTCAGCCAGGCTCCTTTGAGCTGCTAAATAAATGTAGCCATTGTAAGTACCAGGAAAAGGATATACCAGGCATTGCTATATTTAAAACATAATTTCTGCTAAAACCACAGTCTGTTGTTAATGTTGTACTTTGTATGCAGTGGAAGCTGCCTAAACCTTTGTGGAGCAGAATTGAACAAACAGAAATAACTTTTGACACAGGAAAGGATAAAAGGATACAGTGTATACAGTGTATCTATTAATACAATGTATGCAAGTGTTCCGGAGAAGGCAATGGCATCCCACTCCAGTACTCTTGCCTGAAAACTCCCATGGCTGGAGGAGCCTGGTAGGCTACAGTCCATGGGATCGCTGAGTCGGACACGACTGAGCAAAATCACTTTCACTTTTCACTTTCATGTACTGGAGAAGGAAATGGCAGCCCACTCCAGTGTTCTTGCCTGGAGAATCCCAGGAATGGCGGAGCCCAATGGGCTGCCGTCTATGGGGTCGCACAGAGTCGGACACGACTGAAGCGACTTCGCAGCTGCAGCAGCATGCAAGTGTTCTTTTTCATGTGTGCAAGACAGTGGTAGATCCCTGCTGTGCCCGGTCTGCTACAGGACTATAAAGAAAAAAATACATCCTACAATAAAAAAGAATGAAATGTCATTTGCAGCAACATGGATAGACCTAGAGAATATTATGCTTAGTGATTAAGTCAGACAGAGAAAGACAAATACTAAAAAAGTGATACAAAACAAATGAATGTATATGCAGAACAAACTCTCAGACATATAAAACAAAACTTGGGGTAACCAAAGGGGAGAGGAAAAAGGGGAGGGACAAATTAGGGGTATGGGATTAATGGATACAGACTGCTATGTATCAGATAGATAAACAACAAGGATACATTACGTAGCGGTGGGAATACACCTCTTATCTTGTAATAGCTCATAATGGTATATATTCTGCAAAAATACTGAATCATATGCTGAACACCTGAAGCTAATGCCGTATTGTATGTCACCTGTATGTCAATAAATAAATAAAATAAAAATCAAATTGAAAAAAATACATCCAACAAATATTTATTAGGTACATACCTACACCAGTGGAGAAGGGAATGGCAACCCACTCCATTCATCTTGCCTGGAGAGCCCCATGGACAGAGGAGCGTGGTAGGCTGTGGTCCATGGGGTTGCAATAGTTGGATACGACTTGGTGACTAAACCACCTGTCTATACCAAGCATAAGGATTTTGAATATGACAAGCTTCCTTCTCCCTAAGCAGCTTTCAGCTTGTTGTGACATACATGCAAAAAGAAATGATAAGACTAAACGGGAAGGAATGCTTGTTAGACTGTGAAAGTTAGAGGAAGACTTCATAGAGGATTTGCTTTACATCTGTCAATGGAAACTGTATCCAAAAAAAAAAAAAGAACAACTGTGGATTAACTCGGTACTTTGCTTTCCTAGGCTGAATTCTTGTTGATTCTGGTTATATCTGAAATCTGGACATATTTATTTGTCATAATTTTAGCATGATAGAAGGATATGTTGGGAATTCCCTTACGGTCCAGCAGTTAGGACTCTGTGCTCTCACTACTGAAGGCCTGGGTTTGATCCCTGGTTGGGAAATTAATATCCCATAAGCCATGTGACATGGCCAAAAAAAAAAAAAAAGACCATCTTTCCTTAAAAGCTAAAACAGAGACAAAGAAAAAACAACAAAAAATACCATATCTTTATGATCCTGATCCTGAGTTTGTTATATTTGAAAGAGTTCCCTGCCCCCTCCCCGAGCCCTAGTATGGGGCAGGGATAGATAACCATATAAAATCACATCCTCTCTGTATTTAAGAGTCTCCTGCACCCAGCTCCAGACTGAAAAAGAAGACTCATTATAGATACATTATAGATACGCTGTATACGTATACGCTGTATACGCACATTATAGATATGCTGTATATACCGGGTCCTTGCATCCTGTCCTCTGTCAAGTTATTTCTGTTGTCTATTCAGTTCTGCTATATGTGAATTTTTTCCCGATCAAGCATTGCGCTCCAAGTCCAGGGTGTTTTATTTGGCTTTCGGGATGTGAGAGACGGGGCTGTGGAACCCTGGACTAGTAACCAGTCCTCGTGTACTGTTGTTACTGGCTATTAACAACAAAAAATACCATATCTTTATGATCCTGATCCTGAGTTTGTTATATTTGAAAGAGTTCCCTGCCCCCTCCCCGAGCCCTAGTATGGGGCAGGGATAGATAACCATATAAAATCACATCCTCTCTGTATTTAAGAGTCTCCTGCACCCAGCTCCAGACTGAAAAAGAAGACTCATTATAGATACATTATAGATACGCTGTATACGTATACGCTGTATACGCACATTATAGATATGCTGTATATACCGGGTCCTTGCATCCTGTCCTCTGTCAAGTTATTTCTGTTGTCTATTCAGTTCTGCTATATGTGAATTTTTTCCCGATCAAGCATTGCGCTCCAAGTCCAGGGTGTTTTATTTGGCTTTCGGGATGTGAGAGACGGGGCTGTGGAACCCTGGACTAGTAACCAGTCCTCGTGTACTGTTGTTACTGGCTATTTACCTTTGGCAAGTTGCTTTATCTCTTGTTTCCTTGCTTCTGTTCGATCTAGAGATTTATTGTGAGGGTCACATTCAGACAGTATTTTGAAAATTTCTTTGATTAGTAAATAGAAGGGATTATGCTGTATGTGGGCCCCTGGCTGTCTTGTTCCTGGTGTATGCCAGATGCACACCATTTGAGGAAGTAAAGAATTGCCCTAGAGGCCTAATTCCCAGAGCGGAAGAGCTGCCTTCTCCCTGGGAGCAGTGGGCTGGCTGGTCAAGCTCTGGAGACAAAGGTCCCCGAACACCATCCCACTCAGCTGCTCACCAGCTCTGGCTTCCTGTACAAATCCTTCAGTCAAGCTAAATTTCATTTATTTATTTTTAAAAATAATTTTATTTATTTTTGGCGTTACTGGGTCTTCGTTGCTGCGCCGGCTTTTCTCTGGTTGCAGCAAGCGGGGACTCCTCTCCAGCTGTGGACCGTGGGCTTCTCACGGCACTGGCCCCTCTTGCTGCAGAGCACAGGCTCTGGGCTACGCAGGCTCCGTAGTTGTCCCGTGTGGGCTCAGTACTGTGGTTCCTGGGCTCTCGGCTCGAGAGTTGTGGTGCACGGGCTTAGTGGCTCCCAGGCACGTGGGATCTTCCCGGACCTGGGATCGAGCCCATGTCTTCTGCATTGGCAGGTGGATTCTTTACCATTGAGCCACTAGGGAAGCCTTAAATCTCCATTTTAAATGGAGCTTTCTCTGTGAGATGGGGTTGTCGTACCGAATGATGGGGTTGTAAGGACCCAGCATGAGAACACACAGCAACCCACAACCCGAGTGAGTTGCTTGCTGCCTAAGATCCCTGAATTGTCTTTCAGACGATGAGCTAGTCGTGAACCCCAAAGTATTTCCACACATCAAGCTGGGAGACATCGTGGAGATTGCCCACCCCAACGATGAGTACAGGTGAGCATCTGAGCAGGAGTAGGGGGCTAGCTGGGCAGCCCGCTGTTTCCAGGTGATGTGTTGTCTAAGGGGATGAAGGGCGAGATGGTTCTTTGCCTTGGGATAAAAATGTTCCTGCCCTCCAGGATTTGCTAGACCAATCAATCTTTTTAAAAGGGGTCCATTCTTTCTGTTTACAAAGCTGAGAGGAGAACTCTGAACAATTCTGTAGCATTTATTCATTTCCTTGAATACAGTAAGTCTCTGACATACAGCTGAGTTCTGTTCTGGGAGTGCGTTTGTCCGTAAGTCCAATTTGTCCCTAAGTCCAGCGAAGTTGGCCTAGGTACTCAACTGACACAATCGGCTGTATAGTATGTGCTGTAATAGGTTCAGAACATTGGGCTGGCCAGTATTCGAGTTCTTCCATATGGAAAAGCCCAGATGAAATTTTTGGCCAGCCTAATGCTTTTTCACACAAATAATACATACATCAAAAACACAAAAAATAAAACATATTTAATCTTACAGCACAGTACCTTGAAAACTACAGTCATCCAGTACAATGGGTGGCACACAGGGGCTGGCATGCACATTCACGTCTTTGAAAGTTCACAGGTTGAAGGTTTGGATGTAGGGGACTTACTGTCCAAGTGCAGAGTTTGTTTCTAAAGGACTCTCTCCTGTTCTGCCAGTTAGAATATGTCCAGAGTGATCTGTTTGTGTTTTGTGGGTGGTAAAGAAAGCTGATTAGTTAATGCTGACAACATCTCTTCTCTCTGTTGCTCCCCGCCCCCAGCCCTCTGCTTTTGCAGGTCAAGTCACTTAAGGAGGATTTGCAGAAAGGTAAGAATTCCATCTCTCTTCTCTAAGATTTTTTACACTTTATTGTTTCAGAAACTTTGAGAAACCTCCCTTCACGATGAGGGCACAGTATGTCTCTCCTTATCAAATTGTGTTCCTGCTAATAAAAATATTGTCAGATACCAAAATTGCCAAGGAATCTCATTTGTCAGCACCTTGAGGGCGCTGCTGCTGCTGCTGCTGCTAAGTCGCTTCAGTCGAGTCCGACTCTGTGCGACCCCGTAGATGGCAGCCCATCAGGCTCCCCCATCCCTGAGATTCTCCAGGCAAGAACACTGGAGTGGGTTGCCATTTCCTAGACATTTTAAACTATGTTTAGGGACTTCCCTGGTGGTCCAGTGGCTAAGACTGTGCTCCCAATGCAGGGGGCCTGGGTTCGATCCCTCGTCGGGAAACCAAGAGTTCCCACAACCAAGACCCTGCACAGCCAAATAAGTAAATATTTTGGAGTGGGTTGCCATTTCCTAGACATTTTAAACTATGTTTAGGGACTTCCCTGGTGGTCCAGTGGCTAAGACTGTGCTCCCAATGCAGGGGGCCTGGGTTCGATCCCTCGTCGGGAAACCAAGAGTTCCCACAACCAAGACCCTGCACAGCCAAATAAGTAAATATTAACAAGAAAAGAAAAACTGTATTTAGAATCAAAAGGAAAGAAGATGAAGCCCTACACTTAAACTCCAAAACAACTGTTGGCAAAGCATGCTTTCCTCAATATTATATTTTTTTCACAAAATGTTTGTTTCATGTCTACGCTGGGTTGGAACAGGGGAGGAGCGTATGCCGCTGATTACCCGGCACTTGTGCAAGGCACTGTACTGGAGCTGTTTGTCAGCTATCTTTCTTTTTCTTCCCACCAGCTCTTGAGTGAGGGAGGAACCTTTGTCTCAGTGGGATGAGCAAGTTTGCCTGGTGTGAGCAAGTGAAGGAGCCAGAGCAGTGATTCTGTCAATACTTACTCTTTCTGGATCCAAATCCTTTCTTCTAATGACTATACCATGCTGATCTAGGAACTAAAATGTTAATTGATAGCAAATTAAATAATTCCTTAAACGGCACTGAAAAGAAAAAAAATTTTTTTAATTTTCTCTAAAGGATTTTGATGTCAACCACTTTTTTATGCTTTAAATTGATGGGAAAACGTGTTTTCAAACCTAGATCCTGAGTGTCCTTTTTACTCTCGCCTCAGTGTTCTTGCCTGGAGAATCCCAGAGATGTCAGTGGGGTCGCACAGAGTCGGACACGACTGAAGCGACTTTGCAGCAGCAGCAGCATCTCCTGCTGCCTGTTAAGTTTTTTACTTAGCAGACTTCAGGGCTCATTGGAAAGTTTGTTTCTTTCTTGACTGCCATCACTACTTTTATTCCAAAAGAGAAACAATCTCTTTCCTCTTCTAAATTTTCACAACCCTTTGAACTTTCTTATGTTGCTTCTTAAATTCTTTTCTCTCTCTCTCTCTATTTCAGTCTGTCTCTCTCTCATTTTTTAATTGCTTGGGATCAGGTCTTACTTCACCTGAAAAGCAGAGAACTCTCTAAGTTTTAAGTTCCTGAAGAGAGAAAACATGTCTTGCCCTTGGTAAAGGATCAGTTGTGCTGTTTGTTGAATGTTTGGGTATTTATAGATTGTGTGTGCACACACATGCACACACATGCCCTCAGTTGTACCTCATTCTTTGTGACCCCATGGACTGTAGCCTGCCAGTCTCCTCTGCCCATGAATTTTCTAGGGAAGAATACTGGAGCGGGTTGCCATTTCCTTCTCCAGGGGATCTTCCCGACCCAGGGATCGAACCCACATCTCCTGATTATCCTGAATTGGCAGGCAGATTCTTTACCACTGAGGCACCTGAGAAGCCATTTATAGATTAGAATGTATTTACCTGGTTTTTCAGAATGCATTATGTGATCCAGATTTCTTCTCTGTTTCAGAAACTATCAGTGTGGACCAGACTGTGACTCAGGTGTTCCGGCTAAGACCTTATCAAGATGTGTATGTGAATGTTGTAGACCCTAAGGTGTGTCTTTGTTCTGGATTTGAATATCTTATGGGGAATGATTAATGCCTTTCCTCAACAGTAGGTCTCTAAGGAAATAACGAGTTACTTAGGGCTTCCCTGCTGGCTCAGCCAGTAAAGAACCCGCCTGCCATGCAGGAGGCCTGGGTTCAGTCTCTGGGTTTGGAAGATCCACTGGAGAAGGGAATGGCTACCCACTCCAGTATTCTTGCCCGGAGAATTCCAGAGGCAGGAGAGCCTGGTGGGCTACCGTCCATGGCGTCGCGAAGAGGGAAACACGACGGAGCAACTAACACGCCAAGTGTAGTGCAGACTATTCAACGTGTGGTCATACACAGGTCGCTTAGGTTATAGACAGAATGTCCGTTGCGTTGAACGTCCTCCTTTTTTTAAAAGCTTGTCCTATAAAGGTTCTGTACATATATGTATGTTTGTGAAGCTAAATATAAAATTCTCTGTAAAATACTAAAATTTCTTTCTGTGTTCTCATTTTACTTTGAGCAATGGTGCTATAAACGTAAGAGGAAATAAAACCATTGTCTAAATGACACGATCGATATTATCTAGGGAAATAAAACCCGTAGCTCACTGTCACATTTGTGTACCAAAATCAAGACTAAAACACGGACTGTCTACTCTTGTAGGCTTTGCACTTGGTACAGTAGCTGTCCTATCTGTTGGACACTTCCCTGTCCTCAGAAGCCTTCTCAGACAGGGTAAAATTCTGTTTCTCAGGGTTCCGCTAGTGAACGGGCGTCCCTTGTGGCTCATCGGGTAAAGATTCTGCCCGCAATGCAGGAGACCTGGGTTCGCTCCCTGGGCTGGGAAAGTCTGTGGAGGAGGGAAGGCTGTGCACTCCAGAATTCTGGCCTGGAGGATTCCGTGGCCTAGAGGGTCCGTGGGGTCACAAAGAGCCGGACGCGGCTGAGCGACCTTCACTATTGAATGGTCCTCAGCGCTTGTCTTTTTGTCAGAAAGTTTCTCTGTGGTGAGTGAGCACTATCCTACACCTGTAAAGCGCGGCAGAGTGATGCAGACATACATCTGATTATCCTTTTTAGGACGTGACCCTTGACCTTGTGGAATTAACCTTTAAGGATCAGTATATTGGCCGTGGGGATATGTGGCGACTAAAGAAAAGTTTGGTAAGATGTGATTGTTTCTTGTTTTAAAGTCTATTACTTTTTCTATTATGTTAATAATCCATGGCACTGGGGAGATTTATGTCTAGTCGGAAGAAGAGTGTAAAATCATTTCCGGTTCCAGCATCACAGGTATTGTAGAGATGTTGTGTCTCCTCCCATTCTCTTTTCATGTTTTTTTTTCATGCTTTTTTCTGCTTGTTTGTTGTCACAGAGTTTTACTCTGCATTTTTTGATCTGAACGGGAAAGTATAATATGATTCTACATTTAAATGGGATTTTGATTTTAAAGTTTTCACCTGATTTCATTTGCTCCTCGTATCTCCTCCTGTGGGTAGACATTTGTTACCCTGAATTTATATATGTGAAAACTGAGATAGAGGGGTTGAGTGAGTTCCCAAGACGAGAAAGCTAGTAAACAGTTGACACTCGGCTGGAACCGAGATCTTGTTGCTTCCAGGTTAGACTGCTTTTCGCTTTCCCCTCCTCCCATTTTTCCTTGTTTATTTATTTTTAACTGGCACTTTCCACTGAACGTGATCAGTTCATCACAGTTGCGAGCTGGTGCGGAAACTTCTCCTTTTGGACTCTTTGGCAATTATGGAACAGCAAATCCTAAGTAAAATGTCCACACTGTACATTTTTAGACAGAGATATCTTTGCTTATTTTTTATTTGGTGGGAGAGGTTCCATTTTCTAAAATGAGAAGTAGATGTTCTGTATGTAAATATAGGTGCGTATGTGAGCGTCTATGGCAAGTATACAGGTGAAGCTGGCCACTTACTACCCACCCAGACTTTACTATTGTCTGCACCTGCCAAGCCCTTCAGAACCTACTGTTACACCCGCCCCAGCAGGCTTCCCTGTGGATAAACCTATTGCTCCCATGTTAGTTGAGTATCGGGTTGTTGGAAGAGATTAGAGAGCCAGGAGACTTTCTCTGTGACCTTTCATGGCCTCGATGTGTTGTTGAATCTCTCTCTCTCTCCACCTAGGTCAGCACATGTGCCTATATCACTCAGAAGGTGGAATTTGCTGGCATCAGGTAACTATTGTGTCACTCCTGATTCATCAGCTTGTAAACAGGAGCAGGATCCAGTGCAGTAACTATTCTACATACGGCCTTTGAGGCATGTGGATGTCCATATAATAAAACACACAGTAGGCCCAGGAGCAGACAGATCTGTTTGCTAGGCACACTGAAAGCCCATTGGAACATCCAGTTTGGGTGTTTTTCTGCCTGATCTGCCCAGCTGCAGAGGACCTTCTGGAACATTCTCTCTGACTTGAGCTCTGATTCTTTGGTGGCCAGTCTCCACACACGTGTCCTGGTCGTGGAATTAACACTGCCAAGTACCACATGTTCAGCAGATGCTGTGTGTCCGGCGTGTGCTAAGTATTTTTACATACAGTGCTTGTTCAAATTGTAGACAATTTGAAAAACAGGATAAAGAAGCAAGAGGAGGGCTTCCTTCCCTGGTGGCTCAGTGGTACTAGAGACACAGGTGTGACCCCTGGTCCCGGAGGATCCCACATGCCGCCAAGCAGCTAAGCGCGTGCAGCGCGACCGCCAAGCCTGTGCTCTAGAGCCCAGGAGCCGCAGCTGCTGCAGCCCGCTCGGCATAGAGTCTGTGCTCCGTAGCAGGAGAAGCCACTGCAATTGGAAGCCCACACCCCACAGGCAGAGAGTAGCTCCTGCTCAGTGCAGCTGAGAAAAGCTCATGCAGCAACAAAGACCCAGCACAGCCAAAAAAAAAGCAAGAGCTTAATCTCACAACCATGACTGGAAAATAAACAAAAATGAATTAAAAAAAAAAGATGCAGGGGCAGAAGATATCATATTACTTAATAATGACGAAAAATGTTCAGTAAAGTGGCTTCCACTGGGACTTCCCTGGTAGTCCAGTAGTTAAGACTGTGCTCCCAGTGCAGAGGGCATGAGTTTGATCCTTGGGTGGGGAACTAAGATCCAGCATGCTGCATGGCGTGCCCAAGAAAAGATGGCCTCCACTGCATAAGGACCCCGTGCCTTTATACTTCCTGTCTACTTGTGATACTGCAATGGGTCTTGTTTTTGTTGAAACTCATTATCTCAAAGCTAGGATTAGCAGATTTGTTCATCAGTGCTTTTTAACTGTTTTTGTGACACGGGCCCTTTTGAGATTTGACAAAGTGTACAATTCTGTGCGCAGGAAAGATTGCATCATTTAGAGGGTTCATGGGTTCCCCAAAGCCCTTCCTCAGATTCAGAGGTTGTCTGCGGACCCCCAGATCAAGAGCTCCTATTGTTCAACTGCAGTGGACGCTGAAAACTCCTTCTGTTGTGTGTGTGGCACTCTGGAAATCTGTAACTGACCAGGTCATTTGGGTGATGGTGACAGAGTAGAGGAAGCCGCCCTGAAGACGCCTCCGTTTCTTCTTGCTTTTATGGAGGGCTCGTCGTAACGTGTGTGCGTCTCCTTTCAGGGCACAGGCTGGCGAGCTGTGGGTCAAGAATGAGAAGGTCATGTGTGGTTACATCAGCGAAGATACCAGGGTGAGGGTGATACGGCGCTTTTTTGCTTTTGTTTCCCTGTGTTGTGATGTCTGTAAGTCGTGAAATCAAAAACAAAACGGAAACCAGCAAAAACCTGATCTCATGATCAAGCTTGTGACCAAGCTACCAGCCGCCCAACTGGAATAATACTGTAATAAAGCAGGGACTCCTGAAATTCTAGGGTTTTACAGTTTGATCTCTGGTTTGGGGGTGATCTTTGTTTTCTTTTGTTTACTATCACACGTAAAAATGGAGTGTCTAGGTCACAGACTTCTGTGCCCACTAATACACAGCAAAAGTTAAGCTGAGTGGAAGATTGTGTTGGTAAACCGGGAAAAAGACCTTTGCCAGGGAATCTCCTGTGACTCTGGCACAGTTGGGAAGTTCCAAACTGAGCACCTATGCACGTTCCCCATGCTGGTGGGAATCAGGGCTCAGCAGCTGTGGCTCCAGGGCTTTCCCCTACCCTGGTGAAAGCGCCTGTCTGCCCTTCCGTGTTCCCACCCACAGCCTCCCTTGAGAGCGGTGGTTCTCAACCCCAGGGTGATCATGCCTCCCCAGGGGTCTTTTGGCAAAGTCTAGAGACATCTTTGTCACAGCTGGGGTTGTGTGGAGGATGCTGTTCAATCTGTTACAGCACGAAGCATAGACCTCCAGACAGAGATCACCTGGCCCGAAAGGGCAGTAGTGTGGGGTGGGGCTGTACCAGGCACTGTGGGCTGGTCAGTGTCCCTGGCTTCTACTCACTAAATGCCAGTAGCTCCCACCCCCCGTCCCCACCCCCCTGCAAGCCACAACCTCCAGAAATGTCACCAGACATCACCAGATGTCCCCTGGGCAGGCAAGATAGTTGAGAACATGGGGCAATTTTGAGAGATAACCACTCTGTCTTACAAAAAATGATTTTTGTAATTTGCTTATTTATATAGTGACAATAACATGTATGTTTTACCCTAAGCAGTGCATGACCCATTTTGCTTACTTTCGAGTTTTATTAAGAGGAATGAAGCTGTATTTCCCCCCCACTTCCTCCCTCCCACTTTCTTTTTCAGCTGTCTTGCTTGCACTCACTATATCTTAAATCACTGATTAGGAGTGCCTTTGTCATGTCATAGGTTCTCCTCTGTAAGATAGTGCCAAATTATCTTTCAAATTCTTTGGACCAATTTATACTCCTAGGTTGCCATATATAAAGCCTCCTGTTTTTTACTTTCTCCAATACCCAGTTTTAAAGTTTGAAAGTTTCTGCTACTCTAGTGGGCATGCTTTGGTGTTTTACAGTGATCTTTCCCCCAGTTTTATAGCAGTTCACTCCTGTTTTTCTTTTTTGTCTTGACTGCGCTGCAAGGCATATGGTCTATTAGTTTCCTGATCAGGGGTCGAAACCCGTGCTCCTTGCAGTGGAAGGGTGGAGTCATAATCACGGGATCACCAGGGAATTCCCATAACCGTTTTTAAATGCACAGTTCAGTAGTGTTGTGTATATTCACGTCATTCTGAAATAGATCTCCAGAACTTTTTCATTTTGCAGAACTGAAATCCTATCCGTCGTTGCTTTTTAACGCACTTATGTTTTTGTTTATTGCAGGTCGTGTTCCGTTCTACGTCGGCTATGGTTTACATATTTATTCAGATGAGCTGTGAAATGTGGGATTTTGATATTTATGGTACCGTCCCTAAGTGTGGGTTGTAATGCTAATGGAGAGAAGTTTCTGGTTTCCTTCAAATTGGTATCATTTACTGTAATCTCTGGACATTCTCTGAAGATATGTCCTGAATCTTTATAAATCCTCAAATGTTAAAATTAAATATACATATTATATATGCAGTGAATTGTATGAGATGTAGTAAACCATTAATGAAAAATCTGTATTCTCAGATCTTCAATTATTCTATAAAAGTACAGAATCAAAAGTCATAGAGGTTTATGGCCAGGAACCAGCATCTTCTTTGATAACGTTCATTTCCTGTTCTGTCACTCACAGAAATCACCAAGTTTGTCTCATTTTATGAGAATTACTGTACTGTAAGTAGAGTATGATAAAGTTGCCGTAAGGTGTGGATGCTGTGCCCAACACACCAGCCTCATGGTTCATGCAGTTCTAGCTTATGTTTAGCAAAATTACAAATTAATTTTTCATGTAGGTCATCAAGGGTTTGCTCAAAAACAGCAGAAACTGCAAGCGATAATTTAGTGACTGCCCAGGGTCTACCCGATCACCTTCGAACAAGCATGAAGCACCACTATGAGAATACTTATATTTAACAGTTAGATGGTTCTCATTTTGAAGATACACTCTTTTTCAAGCATCAAAACTTTTTCAATCTTTTCACAGCTTTTTCAGATCTTTTTCAATCATGGGTTTTACCCTGAACCCATGACCTCTTAGTGAGTGAGGTAAATATTAAGTTTGGCTCAGTAGAAAGTCTAGGTCAAAACCACTTTTAGGATAGAGCACCTTCTCTTTGACTAGTCCTATTCCTGTTACTTTACGGAGGGAAGAATTTGTAAGCAAGAAATAAAGAGAATTCTTACCTTCTTCCTATTGTTTCTTTTCAGGGGATCTGTATTTTGAGAAAGCTGTGAATGGTTTCCTTGCTGATCTCTTTACCAAGTGGAAGGTATGTTTCTTCTCATGCACCAAGTCTTGCTGTATAAACATTATTCAGTGCAGATTTTAAAAACAAACTATTTCTATTAATCTGCATTCAATGGAGGCACCAGAGCTAAAGTCTAATTGATGAGACTGTAGATTTAAATTGCCTTAATCACTTCAACATGGTGAAGTGATGAAGGTAATTCAACAATTCAGTGTTGTACTGGAAATTCTAGCCAGAGCAACTAGGCCACAAAAAGGAAGAAAGAAGGCATCCATATTGGAAGAGAAGAAGTAAAACTTACCTTTCTACACAGATGACATCCTATGTGTAGAAAACCCCCCAAAATCCATTAAAAAATAAAACAACTATTAGAGCTAATGAACAGATTTAGCAGAGTTGCAAAATCAGCACACAGATCATTTGTATTTCATCAACAATGAACAATCTGAACAGGAAATTAAAACAAGGAATTAAAAATTTTAAAGAGAAATAAATTTTAAAATTCCATTTACAAGAGCATCAGAGACATAAAACACTATGTAATAATTTACCCAAGAAGGTGCGAGAGGTTTGTGCACTAAAATCTACACAGTGTTGCCGAAGGAAAGACCCAAATCAGTGGAAGCATCTCATGTTCATAGACCAGAGGACTTAATATTGTTAAAATAGCAATACTACCCAAGGGCTTCCCTGAGGGTTCAGACGGTGAAGAATCTGACTGCAGTGGGGAAGACATGAGTTTGATCCCCTGAATCGGGAAGATCTCCTGGAGAAGGAAATGGCAACCCCCTCCAGGATTCTTTTCTGGGAAATCCCATGGACAGAGGATCCTGGCGGGCTACCGTCCAAGGGTCGAACAGAGTTGGACACAGCTGAGTGGCTAAACAGCCACCACCGCCCGACGTTGCTGTGTCTTACCTACATTATCCCGCTGAATCCTCTCGTCACTCTTCACAGATAGGGAAGGTACAGCCGAAAGAGGTTAGGTACCTTGCCTGGGATCAGTAGGCTGCAAAAGCAGAACAAGAATTCTAGTCCTGTTCCATCCGTTCCCCCAGTGCGCTCTTGGGATCGTGACCCCCAGGCCATCCTGTCTGTGTTTCTGTAATCCTGAGCCACGTCAACCCCGCTGTATGTCGCCTCCTCCATCACACATGAGTTGAGAAGCTCACGTGCCCATGCCAGCCCACCGTCAGGCATTTTTTCTGTCTAAAACTGGCACCCCAATCAGATGAGTTTGAAGCTGCATTTGGAGTGCTAGATGTCCAATAAATGAGTTGGTGGCTAGTGAAGGTGTGCCCTTGGCCCTGTGGCTTGTATTTAGGAATTTCTGTCTGCCTAAGAGAGAGCTGTGAAGAACGTAAGGTGACGTGCAGTGTGCCTTATGTTGTCTTCCTTATATGATTGCTGAATCGTGCAGTCAGGAGGCTGAGTTTGAGTCGAGGTTGGTTAGTGTGGGTTTCTGTTTTCAAAGACCAGGAGGAACTGATACTGAGCTTGCTGACTCCCTGGTGCAGGCCAAATTTCATGCCGTCTGTAAACACCCTACTTCTAGAACATTGAACTCCCTATTGCATGGAAATGTTTATTCTCACTCGTCCCCATCCCAGTCCAAAGGTAACTCTCTGCCTTAATTTCAACCCCTTCATCTCAAGCAGCATCCAGTCCCCATCCCGTGACCCTGGAAATAGGCGGGGGTGTCTGGTTCTGGCATCCCACTACCCTAGGTTCTGTTCTTCTCTAAACCACAGTCCTGAAAAGGTTAAAAAACACCGTGAAGCAGGTATAAGTACGAGGATCCCCTGACGGTGGGCTGCTCCGTACACACCGCAGCAAGGAGACGGCACACCCACCTTACTGGTGATCTGCACTGTTGTAGCTGGCAGGACCTTAGTTCCGCAATCAGGGATGGAAGCCATGCCCCCCGCAGTGGACCACCAGGGAAATCCAGTGATTTGCAGCGACTTCAGATAACTCTCCCAAGGTCATGTAGTGGTCAGTCTGAGGGCCACGAGTCAGCCTAGCACCCTGCCCCCTGTGTTATGCGGCCTACAGTTGCAGGAGGTTACCCAGCACCTGAGCCTCTGTGCCTCCCAGAGCTGAGACTGCTGTGTCCACGCAGGCTGCTTCATGGTGAAGTAAATGGCTTGACCTTGAGCCCTCTTTTTCTGCATTCATGCCTAGGAGAAGAACTGCAGTCACGAAGTGACACTGGTCCTGTTTTCTAGGACTTTTTATGATGCGAAGTCTCTTGGTGAGTGACTCTCTCTCTTACAAAGTTATATGTTGTTTTAACTTTTTACTTCGTATTGGGGTAGAGCCAGTTAACACTGTTGTGATAGTTTCAACTGAACAGTGAAGGGACTCAGCCGTACATCTAAATACACAAATCCCCTCCTATCCAGGTTGTACATGACATTGAACAGAGTTCCCTTGCTACATATAGGTCCCTGTTGGTTATCCATTTCAAATAGAGCAGGGTGTACATGTCCATCCCAATCTCGCTAACTGTTCCTGAAGTTATTTTTTTATTAAGCTTTCCACATGTCCATCCTGATTCACTCTGTATCATTTTTTCTTTCCTGCTCCATCTCTCCCAATTTTTCAGTTAAAGATAGGATAGAGTGGAAAATGACTCAGTCCACTAGTCAATGCAAGAAGTCTCTGGGCTGTGATCCATCTTAAAACCAACCTAGTTTTGCTCAGTGGCAGTATTGTAGCCCATGAGGTTTATCTGAGGTGCCATTATTGCTAATTGAAAACTTTCCCCAACTTACCAGAAATATAGTTATCTTTTGTGTGTGTTTGTGTGATGTAGTTCTTCAATCCAGAAGGGGGAGCAGAGAAACTGAATTTCTTCAGTCTGATCTACGTATGTTTTCTCTGTTTCAGATGAATTTCCTGAAATAAACCGAGCCTCAATTAGGCAGGATCACAAGGGGCGATTCTATGAAGACTTTTACAAGTATGTTTGAGTGCTTTGCTTTTTTTGCCCATTTTTCTCCTTGGTTGTTTCTTACCTAACTTAAAAAATTAACCTTTTGACTTTGGAATAATTTTAGGTTTGCAGAGAAGTGGGTTGCCAACTGTCGGACACGACTGAGCGACTTCACTTTCCCTTTTCACTTTCATGCACTGGAGAAGGAAATGGCAACCCACTCCAGTGTTCTTGCCTGGAGAATCCCAGGGACGGGGAGCCTGGTGGGCTGCTGTCTATGGGGTCACACAGGGTCGGACACGACTGAAGCAACCTAGCAGCAGCAGCAGCGGTAGCAAAGCTAGCACAGGGAGTTCCCATGTACCCTTTACACACTTTCCTCTGAACATTTCCTCAGCAAGGCACCTCTGTTAAAATGCGGAGACAAGCACTGGGGTGTGTCCAGTTGCTTCAGTCTTGTCTAACTCCTTTGCGCCCCCATGTGCTGTAGCCCGCCAGGCTCCGCTGTCCATGGAATTCTCTAGGAAGAATGTTGGAGTGGGTTGCCTTTTCCTTCTGCAGGGGACCTTCTCAGCCCAGGGATCGAACCCCCATCTCCTGCTGGGCAGGTGGATTCTTTACCACTGAGCTACCTGGGAAGCCCCACACTGGTACATTGCTATGAACTGAATCTCAGACTTTTCTCAGAGTTCATCAGCTTTTCCACTTATGTACCTTTTTTTTATTCCAGGATCCAATTTAGGGTCTCACATTGCTTTTGAACTTCCCAAGCTTTTCATTGTGAAAAATTTCAAATTCTCGCAGAAAAGAAGCATGAACTCAATATAATGAACCCGTACCCCCAGTTCCTGGATTAAGCAGTTAATGTCATTCCATGTTTGCTTCACCTGTGTTTTTGTGTGTGTGTTAAATTTTACTTTAGAGCAAATTACAGATACTAAAGCATTTTGTTCCTAAAGAATAAGGGGACTTTCAGATGACGATGTGTCCCTGTAGGTTTAGGAATTGCAACAAATGCCCCACTCCCATGAGGAGTATTGATCATAGTCGGGGGAGGGGACTACAAAACACGTGTTAGGGGAGGGAATATGTGGAAAGTCTCTATAACCCTCCTGTCAATTTTGCTATTTTTTTAAAGTGTTTTAATGACTGTCGGGGAAGGCAATGGCACCCCACCCCAGTACTCTTGCCTGGAAAATCCAATGGACGGAGTAGCCTGGTGGGCTGCAGTCCATGGGGTCGCTAACAGTCGGACAGACTGAGCGACTTCACTTTCACTTTTCTCTTTCATGCACTGGAGAAGGAAATGGCAACCCACTCCAGTGTTCTTGCATGGAGAATCCCAGGGACGGGGGAGCCTGGTGGGCTGCCGTCTATGGGGTCACACAGAGTCGGACACGACTGAAGTGACTTAGCAGCAGCAATGACTGTTGGCTGTACTGAGTCTTCGTTGCTGTGCTCAATCTTTCTCTAGTTGCATCTAGTAGGGGCGACTCTTTGTTGTGGCGCCAGGCTTAGCTGCCCAGCAACATAAGAAATTTCCTCGGACCAGGGATCGAACCCTTGTACCCTGCATTGGCAGGTGGATGCTTACACTGAACCATTAGAGAAGTCCGGCCTGATAATGTTTGTTAAACACATTTGACTTCATCGTGTATCGTGTATGATAAATGACCCCAGCTCCAGGCGTCCGTTCTTCCCCTTTCCGGGAAACCCTGTAAGGGACCCGATGCCCCGCGTGTTGCCACTGCCTCGTCCCACCTGGCAGCGGTGCTCCTTTCAGGGTGGTGGTGCAGAACGAGAGGAGAGATGAGTGGACCTCACTCCTCGTGACCATCAAAAAGCTCTTCATCCAGTACCCAGTGCTGGTGCGACTGGAACAGGCAGGTACTGCACTTAGGTGCTGGGAGCTGTGCTGGGAGGGGAGGGGTCGGGCGGAGGCCAGGAGACGCAGAGGTTCCTGCTCGCCTCCCTCCCGGTGCTGAGTGAGGCTTCTGCTTCTGGCCAGGCGTCTGTCTCGGGGTGGGGGCCCTGCTGGGCATCGCGCGTGCAGTAGGTGCAGCCCTGTCCCCTCTGCAGGGCGGGGGCCTGTGGGGCCAGGCACCTTCCGCTCGTTTCTTACGGGTCCATCTTTCCTGAGATGTTGCTCCTTGTCTGCATCTTCTGCTGCAGAGGGCTTTCCCCACGGAGACAATGCTACCTCAGCACAAGGGAACTACCTGGAGGCCATCAACCTGTCCTTCAACGGTGAGTGAGGCACAGCCGCGGTGTGTGGGCATTCGCTGACCACGTAACCATGGACCTCTCTTTACTGATGTGCAGAGACCCAGGCCGAGCTGGTGATGCCCCCGGCTACCTACCCCCCAGATTAACTGAAAGCAGTGACTTTATAAATCGTATATTTATGTATTTGGCTCATCGGGTCGTGGTTGCGGCATGCGGGATCTTTCGTTGCAGTATGTGGGATGTTCGTTCCCCCACCAGGGATCGAACCCATGTCCCCAGCCACTGGGCTGCTGGGGAAGTCCTGGCTGGACGGGTCACATGGCCACCATTTGGTCTAGGGGCTTCTGCTGGCAGCTGACTTGCCTGTCTCATGCCGTCCCAAGGGTAAAGAGCTGTAGGCAATCCTCCGTGGGTCCTTTATTTTCCCCAAAACTGTGTTTTTATTATTTTCCACTCCGTCCCTCAACTGCGTCTAAGTAATTTTTATAAATCTACCTTTTTTTTTTTAAAATGACAGAAGGAACCCACGTTCCTAGAATTCAAATACTAGAAAAGTACTTCAAGTAAAATAAAAATCTCCCCTCTCCCTCCACTGTCAGAGCCTTCCCAAGAGGAACCATTGTTAACAGCATGATGCATAGCAGAAGGGCTCGGCCGTACACGTACATTCTCCCCAAACTCCCCATCCCTCCTGGCAGCCATGTAGCATTTATCAGCAAATACCGTCTTAACTAATATTTGATTCTTCTAAGTTGCAATGCAGATCCATTTGTGGATGGTTTAAATTAACCACATGAAATTTGGGCATCCTGTCTCAGACAATAAAGAATCTGCCTGCAATGCAGGGGGCATGGGCTCTATCCCTGGGTCAGAAAGATCCCCTGGAGGAGAAAATGGCAAGCCACTCCAGTGTTCTTACCTGGGAAATCCCATGGACAGAGGAACCTGGAGGGCTGTGGTGCGTGGGGTCATAAAGAGTCGGGCACGACTGAATGACCAGCACTCTTGACTTCTCACACAAGGCTGCACAGGCTAGGTACACGCCCTTGAAGAGGGGGATTAACAACTGTGACAGCGACACAGAGCTGCACGGAAGAAGCTCTGAACATCAAGGGGGAAGGACAGACGTGAATGCAGGCCAGGAGCTGGCAGGCATTCTGACAGGGATGTGGGCGAATCGGGTCCGAGAGTACAGAACGCTTGCCATTGGCTGGTTTCTGAGAAGCTGTAGCATCTTCACCAGAGGACTTTTTGTTCTGTTTCAAGTGTTTGACAAGCACTACATCAACCGCAACTTTGACCGAACCGGGCAGATGTCTGTGGTGATCACACCCGGGGTGGGCGTGTTCGAAGTGGACCGGCTGCTCATGATCCTGACCAAGCAGCGGATGATAGATAATGGTAATGCGCCCGGGGCGCTGCTCTGCGTCCCTGCGTTTACAGCCTGGCTTAGCCTTAGGGCTCTGAGTATCGGGACAGGGGACCTGAGTAACGTCAGGTGACAAAAAGAGTTCCATGGCGGGTCAGCTTGGGAATGCAGTCAGGCACAGTTCCTCGTTGCCCGTGTGAAGGTGTCAGAGTGTCTTGTTTGCCTCTAAAGGACACAACTGGTGCCCTGAGTGTCCCAAACGTACTTGACGCTGGAGAACCCCTTTGGGGTTGTTTCCAGGATCCAGTGCCCATCGGCCCGTCCTGGGAAGCGCCAGAGCATCACCTGGTACTCCCTCCGCGACGTCCCCAAGCTGCACCCCTCCCCCAGCTTGATTTGTGTTCCAACAGCAAGACGCAGTTGGGAACATGAGTTTCGATGGCCTGTAAAGAGACTCTGTTAACTGACAGAGTTGTTTTGCTTTTTACTGAGCTGGCAGGGTTCCCTTTCCTCTCTGGCTTCACGGTGGTCTGCTCGACAGATCACGACCCGCAAGGCAGTCAGAGGCGGATTGTCAAGCGCTGATTAGTGGCAGGTGCAGGGGGACTTGGTGAAGGTTAGAAAGATGGAATGCACCTATTTCCTTTTCACCTGCCATGGGCAGCGCTGTAAGTCAGCTGTGTCTTGAACCCTGACCCCACTTAAATCACACGCAACCCCAACTCTCCCTTTTGTTCCTTAGGAATCGGTGTGGACCTGGTGTGCATGGGGGAGCAGCCGCTGCACGCTGTCCCGTTGTTCAAGGTGACTGATCTCGCACTGCTTGCTAAAAGCCAGACTCCAGTGCAGGGTGGTCTTGAATAGTGAGACTCAGAGAAGCTGGGGGGCTCCGGGTCCCACCTGCTTCCCAGCTCACCTGGTCCACGCTCTGTTTCCTTTCAGCTGCACAATCGGAGTGCCCCTCACGACTCCCGTCTCGGGGACGACTACAACATCCCTCACTGGATAAACCACAGGTGAGCGCGAGCCGGATTCATTGTAGGCGATAAGGAATTCTGTTAGCTCCTTTGCCATTTTTTTCTGCAAACCTGTTGAGCTCTTACCATAAAATCTTTTGTCAAGAAAATGTGGAACCTTTCAGTTGTAATATTTGCTTCAGGTCTCTCTACATGCAGAGCCATGGCCCTGACCTGAGGCCAAGCTTGAAGGGCTTATTTCCACACCAGCTTCCGAGTCCCACAGCCCACAGATGCCTGATGCTGGGCCTAGGCCCCTCTGTTTGCAGGAAACTCCCTATGCCTCCTCTTGACTGGGACCAGGCCTCAGTGTTCCTGCTGATTTCAGCTTGAGGAGGAGGTTCTAAACCACTTAGAAATCAAGACTAGCACACATGAGACAATTTATGGGGAAAAGGAATAGAACAGTAATTTAAAACGTAACCAATATTTCCTAGTAATTACAAAGCAAAGTTAGAATTGGAAAGATCAGTGAGGGCTGAGTGAGTGTTCCTAGGAGGGCTGATCAGTGGCTGGGATTCCGACTGTGTCTGGAGGTTTAGAATGAAAGGGGTTTGAGGACGTAGCCGGTGATTCAGTGGTTAAGACTGCACTTCCACTGCAGGGGAGTGGGTTTGATTCCTGCTAGGGGAAGTAAGATCCCACATGCCATGTGGCACTGTCAAAAATTTTTTAAAAACTAAAAAAAATAAAATGAAAGGGGTTTAGATGAGTGACCCTGTCTGTTTCTTTCACAGTTTCTACACATCCAAAAGTCAGCTCTTTTGTAATAGTTTCACACCACGAATTAAACTGGCAGGAAAGAAGGTAGGTTTCACTGACCAGCAGAGCCTTTGGGGACTGTCACTGATATTGTTATTTTGGCCCTAAGATACCCCCTGTTCCCCAGTGGTCATGAGTAGCAATTGAGAAATTCATTTTAAGATTTTATAATCTTCTGCATTAAATAAATAAACAGCAGGGCAAATTCCAGGAGTGATTAACTATCTGTTTAACTTTACAGCCCACCTCTGAGAAAGCAAAAAATGGCCGTGATACATGTGAGTATTTTTTTCCTTCTTTCATCACTTTTAGAGTCCACTGAGCCATGGCAACAGGATTTTGTGAGGTTGCATAAAAAATTCATGGCCAAGTTTGGGACCCGAATTCCCCTTGTGTGACCTTTGGAAGGTCCCTTAATGACTGCATATGTTTTTGTCATTACCCACTGCAAAGTGGGTGATAACAAAACTTGTTTGTTTGTTTGTTTGTTTTTTTTTCAAAATCTTGTGTTTATTTCCCATAAGTTGGTTATAGGAATTGGGTGGAAAGTTTTAAAGGACTAAATATACACACATAGTTGCTCAGTCATGTCTGGCTCTTTTCGACCCCCATGGACTATAGCCCACCAGGCTTCATTTCACTGAGCAGCCCCTGATAGATGAAGTGAAAGTGTGTTAGTTACTCATTTGTGTCCAACTCTTTGCGAGCCCATGGACTATAGCCCACCAGGCTCCTTTGTCCATGGGATTCTCCAGGCAAGAGTAGTGGAGTGGGTTGCCATTCCCTTCTCCAACACATCCATCAAGGTGATATTTTTTATGACTTTTTTTTATTCTTTTAATCGGAGCATAATTGCTTTACAGTGTTGTGTCAGTTTCCGCTGTGCAACAGTGTGAATCAGCTGTATCCATACATGTATCCCTTCCCTCTCGAGCCTCCCTCCCACCCACCCCCACCCCACTAAGATGCTACTTTTTAACAACGGGATCACAGAAGGAAAGGGTGCCATCATCTGGCCTTTACTTAGTGCTTGTAAATAGTAATTTCTCTATCGTTATGATGCAAAAATCATTTAATCTTTGCAACCTGATCATGGGTTATTATCTCATTGGTTTTCACCGGGAGATGCTGATGACGACCTATACCTTGCAGATTTTGATGAAGACCATCCGAAGGCCTCTTGTTGAAGTGTGTTTTGATGACAGTTGGTATTATTTATGTGTTTCAGCTCTCGGGACCCCCAAAGAATCTGAGAACGCCCTTCCCATCCAGGTGGATTACGATGCTTACGACGCACAAGTCTTCAGGCTCCCTGGCCCCTCCCGGGCTCAGCGCCTCGGCACGTGCAGGTTCTCTGCCAGATGTGCTTTGGGGTGGACATAGAAACTAACTAGGAACAACCGAGGCCCCAGAGGGACCTGCATGAGAGCAACCTTGAAAATATCTTAAATTAAAATTAGCCAAATGGAAGCCATAGTAGGTATATCATTAGGAAGTCTGTTTTCCCCTTCTCTGGCCTAGCTGTTTGGTTAGCCATGTTTGCTATGATGAAGTGTTTGCAAATAAGGAGAGCATTCTGCTTTTTCTAGTCAAGAGGAGCAATTTGTGAATTCTAGAATCTTCATTTCACTGAGCAGCCCCTGATGTATATCATTAGGAAGTCTGTTTTCCCCTTCTCTGGCCTAGCTGTTTGGTTAGCCATGTTTGCTATGATGAAGTGTTTGCAAATAAGGAGAGCATTCTGCTTTTTCTAGTCAAGAGGAGCAATTTGTGAATTCTAGAATCTTCATTTCACTGAGCAGCCCCTGATAGATAAAGTGAAAGTGTGTTAGTTACTCAGTTGTGTCCAACTCTTTGCGAGCCCATGGACTGTAGCCCACCAGGCTCCTCTGTCCGTGGAGTTCTCCAGGCAAGAATCATGGAGTGGGTAGCCATTCCCTTCTCCAAGGGATCTTCCCAACCCAGGGATCGAACCCAGGTCTCCTGCACTGCAGGCAGGTTCTTTATCGTCTGAGCTACCAAGTTAGATAGAGCAATAGATCCCAGTGTCCAGAGTTTCTTTTAGGTTTATTATTCCCAGAGGGCAAGATGCTTTTTTTTTTCTTTAACTCTTGTGTTTGGAATTTGCTCCTGGTATTTGGGTCACACAGTAGTTTTTCACTGTGGTGTATTTAGATTTACCAACATACTCATTTCTGGGTCTAGTGTAAAAAAGCCATCCCAGATCCAAGATGTGTATTTTGTATTTTCTCCTAGTTCTTTTAGTCTTGGTTTTTGTTTGTCTGTTTGTTTTTGACTGCACATTGTGGCGTGCGATTCCCAAACCAGGGATCAGACGACACACCTCCCTGCAATGGAAACTTGGGGCCCAGGGAACTCCCTGTAGTCTTAGTTTTTATGCTTAGTGATTTGTGTAGAGTTTTTTTNCACGTCGCCCCGGGGAGCCTTGGAGCTCTGCTGCCCACGGTGGGAGGTTCTGCTGGGGGGCCGCCCGGAGCCGCCCCGGGCTCGCGCCACGGGATAGTTAGTGGGCCTGGCCGGCGGAGGGATGGGGCTCGCGTCTGAGGGGGAGGGGTGTCCGGGGGAAACCACGCTGACCCCCGCTCCGCGCCTGACCCACCAGCTGCGCCCACCGCAGCTCCGCGCCAGAATGCCCTAAGCTCTCACTTTAAAACTCTTCCAGGAGGAGAGAACGGTTCTGATACCATAGGGGCAGCCCTGTGGGCAGTTGCCAACTCTTTCATTCTGAGTGTTTGCTTCCATTGGACTTCTCTCTTCTGATCCTTCTTCCTGCCACTCCCAGAGGCCCCCCTCTCAGGGAGTTTCGTGTTTTAATAAGGGCAGACTGTTTTTTTTTTTTTTTTTATTTTTATTAAGGAAACGTTCAGAGACTAGTGAAATGAACAGTTATCAGCATGTTGTCAATCTTGTTTTATCACTTCCCCCACATTTGAAATTTCGTTGGAGTATCCTAAAACAGATCTCAGATACCCTTTTTTTTAAACCTGTAAATATTTCAGTGTGTGTCTCTAACAAATAAGAATTAAAAAAAAAAAAAAGCCAACATGATCACAGTACCTGTGTTACTGGTAACAAAAGTCACACTAATTGCTAATATCCTCTGATAGCCAGTCCCTCAGCAGACTTCCCAACTGTCTCAACAGTGCAGTTTTTACAGCGAGCTTGCTTGCGCTGGGGTCTGGCATTTCATCCTGTGTCCCTTCTGTGGCTGGAGAGTGTCTTGCTTTTCCTTCCTCTGGTTCTTTAGGTCCTGTATTGTGTGTGACCTGCCCTGTCATCTCTGAGTCTCCTGTAAACTGGCGATTGTCTCTGGAGGCTCAATGAGATTTAGATTCAATTTTTGATGCCAGGAGATGTCTCAGCTGGTGCTGTGTGCTTCCTCCTGGATGACCTCAAGTCAAAACCCCATTCTCTGTGACGCGAGCTTGATGGTGGGACGAGGTGGCGTCAGACTGAGGGATCGCCTCGCTAAGGCTCTGATCCCAGCCCTCTGGCCACGGGGGGACTATCCATCATTCCCCCTGTTTCTTCCTGGAGCTGCTCAGGGCAGAGTACCTCCTGCGTCTCCTCGCACCCAGAGATCCCGTGCGGGGTTGTCGTGACGCCCGGGCTGGAGACAGTGGCTTGGTCTCCCTCCTGCCAGGTCTGTGCGGGAGCGGGAGAGTCACAGCCGCAAGAGCGCCAGCTCCTGTGACGTTTCGTCCAGCCCGTCGCTGCCCGGCCGGACGCTGCCCACGGAGGAGGTGAGGAGCCAGGCCTCCGACGACAGCTCGCTGGGCAGGAGCGCCGGCATCCTGGTGACCCCTCACCCCATCCTGCACCAGTACGGAGTCAGCAGCTCCCTGGGCTACACCAGCACTCGAGGTCAGCGGGCTTTCAGCCTCTTTCCTTGTTCATCTGGCTGCGCTCAGCGCTTCAGTCTTCATTGTTCGGGTCTCGCTTAGTTGTGGCCCGTGTGGTCCAGGTCTCTGGCCAGGGATCGGCTCCAGGCCCCCTGCACTCGGAGCACAGAGTCTTAGCCACGGGACCACCAGGGGAGGCCCTGGACCCACCTTCTAACCTGGGTGTTTGCTTGGTGGGCATGTGACATTCCCCAGGGGACCTGGTTGTAGGTTTCGGCTCTTTGATCCACTCAGGTTAGGGACCTGTCTGCCGTTGGGTGGGACGGCTTGGGTCTAAATAGCATGCCATCTCCATGCCTGGTCAAGGCTGGATGTGCTCATTTCCTCATTTTTCCTCCCATGAATTTATTATTTTTTTAAACACAGTCACATGGATTGCTTATTCGTGTTCCAGGGCTCTGCATCAGTGGGAGGGGGTTTCTGTCCACCCAGTCACCTAGGGCCTGGGGTTCCTTCTGTCCTGGGACCCCATGGTCATCAACACAGGTCTCCAGAGTTTCCACAGCAGGGGCAAGGAGAATGGAGATCATGAGTGAATCATCAGTGGTCCAGACCTTCAGGTGGAGCAGGTCACTGCTGCCTGTCTGCTGACTGGAACTGTTATGTGGCCTCTGTGCAAAGGGGCTGGAAACTGCCCTCTCCTTGTGAGCCTCAGAGGAAAATCAGACAGGTCTAGTGAACTGAACATGTTGGCTGTCTCTGCCAGGGTCCCCGCTTCTGGTCACTGAATACGTACCTGTGTTGTTCCTCCCATATACAGAATACACCCACCCCATCCCCAGAGGAGTCAGCTCCATGGAGTTGTTGCATCCAGCTCAGAGTCCGGGGTATCTAGGCAGTGTGTGGTCCTCCCCGTCGGCTTCGGATGTGGCTTCACTAGGCTAGTAACTTAGGGACCAGAACCTCCTTCTCTAAAGTGTTTAAAAAGTAAACAAACCCAGTATTTCATTTCTTTATAATTTGGTGATTTCCCTCATTTCCCTCACGTGTGCACCCTCCGAGGTCCTTGTCGGCCTCGGAGGCTCTCCTGCCTAGTCCTGCTTTCCCTGTGACCTTGTGCTTTCTTTCTGTGCTCCCCCCTCATCCCCACGGTAACCGGCAGACGTCCTGGAGAACATGGTGGAGGCACCACAGCGGGATTCCAGCGCGCCAGGCAGGTTCCACGTGGGCAGCGCAGAGTCCATGCTGCACGTCCGCCCCGGCGGGTACACGCCCCAGCGGGCACTGATTAACCCCTTTGCGCCCTCGCGGATGCCCATGAAGCTCACGTCCAACAGGAGGCGCTGGATGCACACTTTCCCCGTGGGTAAGTTTTTCCTGGGAGAGAGCCCCGGCCAGGAACTCCTAGTCCTGGCCCGCGGCACCCGCCCCTGCTTGGCCTCAGTCAGAGACGTCACCCCCCTCTGCGCCTGGAGGCAGGGGCGGCCACGTGTGTTCTCCTCGTCTGACTTGGGCTAAGCCTCCTGGGAGGAGCCCCTGCCTCCTGTGCTGCTGTCTTTCTCTGCCGTGTCTCACTTGACGTGTGTGACGCAGAGGCTCCCACGATATTCTGTCTCTCATCATTTCTGGCTCTGTTGGGTCTTCAGCGTAGTGTGCAGGCTTTCTCTAGTTGCGATGAGTGGGGGCTCCTCTCCGGTTGCACTGTGTGGGCTTCTCATTTTGGTGAATTAGTCTTGTGGCTCTCGGGCTCTAGAGCATGGGGTCAGTAGTTGTGGCCTGCAGGCTTAGCTGCTGCAAGGTGTGTGGGGTCTTCCCAGACCAGAGATTGACGCTGTGTCCCCCGCACTGGCAGGCGGATTCTTATCCACTGCACCACCAGGGAGGTCCCCTACGCTGTTCTTAGGCGGAGGCCTCACAGGACAAGCCTTGCTCAGAGAAGGCGACGTCCTGACTGGGAGCCAGAGGGCTGAGGACGTGGGGTTCCTCTTTCAGCCTCTCCAGTGCTCCTGTCCCAGCAGCAGGAAGAGAGACGGTGTGAGGCAGAGTGCGCGGCTCTGGCTTCTGGGGGGATGATGGGCCAATGGGTCTCTGTCTGGATAGGACCGTCCGGAGAGGCCATTCAGATCCATCACCAGACCCGACAGAATATGGCAGAGCTGCAGGGCAGCGGGCAGAGGGACCTGACCCACTCCTCCGCGGAGCTGCTGGAGCTGGCGTACCACGAGGCCGCCGGCAGGTGAGGCTGGGCCTGGGGCTCTGGCGGAACAGGCTGCCCGTGACACGTCACGTCCGGGAGACTCGGGGACGTGGTGGGGCTGCAGCCTCACCCTTTGTCAGTCCCCTTTCCCGGGCCCGTTGACACAGAGAGCCTGGGGCGTTTCTGCCAGAGATGTTCCCCAGGCCCTTGCGTTAGCTTCTGCTTTGATTCGAAACATGCTTTGTCAACCGCAGACATGAGTCACTTCTGACCCTCAGTCAAGGGTGAAAATGAATTCCAGGGCAGGTGGTTCCTGCTGTGTGTTCTGGGCAGTCAGCCTGTGACTTGTCCTTTTGGTCATTGAGGAATCCCACTGTTGGGTTAATGCTGAAAGCAATGGATCCCAAAAGAATCAGAGCCATGCCTGCACTGCAAATATTTATCTTTTTAACTGTTTTTCATATTTTATTGCATCGTTTAGGATCCCAAAATAACCACTGTATAAGAATTTATTTGATAGCAATGGTTGACAAATTGCAAATCATAAGATGGGTACTACTGACTTTCAAGTGATATTTTTGATCAAGGACTATTATATATTTCTATATTATTAAAATTTTGCTTGATAAAAAGTCGGTAAGTAAAAACAACGGAGACCAAGGCCTGTGTTTACAGAGACAAATCTTTTTGAACTGGGGTTCTAAATGTGTTACAAGGCATCCAGAGAGAGTCAGCCTAGGAAGAAAGTCATTTGAACCTTGACGTGCTCTAGCTCAGGCTATACTGGATCTTCTGTGACGCGTTACTCTTGCAAGGAGCATCTTTGGCCCCTTTGCAGTCATCCCAGCATCCCATGGGCTGGATGTGGAACACAAGCAGGGCGTGACCCTCTTTACCCGGTTGATGTGATACCTCTGTTGACGCATCTCACGTCCTGCTGTGGGTATCAGCAGAGGCAGGCTTAGGATGGAGAGGGCAGGCATCAGGCATGGCGATGGGAACGCAGCTGGGGTACCAGGGTAGGAGTCTAGAGCTGGCATGCACTCTGAATCCCAAAGCCTGGCAGCTGTGATGTGGCTCTCAGTGTTTGCCAGCCCGTGTGCCCAAACGTTCAGGCCTGTTTTTGATGAAAACCCCCCAGAGACAGGGTGAGCAGGATAAAAGAGGTGATGATCCCTATTAAGCCAGACGGCTGGGCTCTGTTTGTTCTCTGCAGGCACAGCACTTCCCGCCAGCCTGGCGATACCACGTCCTTCTTGAGCTTCGCTGGGACGGAGGAACTGTCGGTCAGCCTGCTCAGCGGCAGTGGTGCAGGTAACCCGCCCAAGAGACGCTCTGAGCAGGCCCATCCCCAGGAGCGACACGGGGACGGAAAAGCAGGGCCGTGTCTATTTCAGGATCATTTCAGCCACATTTTTGCGTGACCTATTTGGAAGCTGTGCTGTATAATGCATGGAATTATAAATGGGCCGCACATTACGTTTTTAGCTGAGAACATGTTGGTCGGGGACACATTTATCATTGGTCTGTCAGTGAGTCATGATTGAGGGCTGCTTATGAGATCACTATTGAGGGTTGCACCAGGCCTGGAAGCTTTCATTTATATGTGGAAAGGGACCGCCCCTCCCCCCGCCCCCCGCCATAAAAATGGTTAAAGACCCAGAAGAAGCAGCGTGGTTTGAGATTGGAGAAGAGAAGGGTGGCCTTGCTGCTTACAGCAGGGGTCTCCAACCTCTAGGATCTAATGCCCGATGGTCTGAGGTGGAGCTGATGTAATGGAAATAAAGCGCACAATAAATGTAATGTGCTTGAATCGTCTCAAGACCATCCCCCTCCCTCCCCAGTCCATGGAAAAAGTGTCTTCCACAGAACTGGTCCCTGGGGCCAAAAAGGATGAGGACCACTAGCTTACAGAAGTGGATAGGCACCTCAGATGCAAAGGGATGGCGTTTGGTCAGGAGGAAAGTTAGAAGGTGAGGGGTTCTAAGTGCAGGGGGCTAGGAGCTTTTACTGATACAGGCTTAATGCTTTCTGGAAGCACTTGTTATCTGATCATTCCTGTAGGGAGTAAGTTGCCAAATACATTTTATGCACGTAACCACTTAATACCCAGAGATGTGGAGGTGTTATTCTGGTCTCTGCAGCCAGCAGCCAGCTGTCCTGCTGTTTCTGTGCTGAGTCGTGTCTGACTCTTTGTGACCCCGTGGACTGTAGCCCGCCAGGCTCCTCTGTCCATGGGATCCTCCAGGCAAGAGTACTGCAGTGGGTTGCCATGCCCTCCTCCAGGGGGTCTTCCTGACCCAGGGATCAAACTCGCCTCTCTTATGTCTCCCACATGGCCTACTGTTTCTGATTTCTGCACTATTCAGAGAGCCTTTACTGGGGTAGGGGAACATGAGTTTAGATGGCTGGCAGATTTTGGAAAGCCTCAAAGGATAGATAGTATACTAAATGAATATGGAAAACATTAAAACTGAAAGAAACAATGAAGTTACTATTTCCTGTCTTCGTTTTCTATAAGTTAACTTGCCTTTCTGAAACTTGACTTGAAGACAACGGAATTGAAATTTTATAAAATTAGTTAATAAAGTTTGCCTCCATTCACGGGTGAATTCAGCTAGTGAGGTTTTTGGTGGCCTATAGCTAAGGCTTGGGAATTGGATTGGCAGTGAGAGAATTCCTAAAATATCGTAATTATTTCTTTCCTATTTCTAGTCCATCTTTCCATCATCCATTTTGAATGAGAAAACATGTTGAATAAAAGTTTAGGGCTAAGATCCTTTTGATCCCTGTGCTTGGGGGCTGAAAATGTTACTTGGCTGCCAGGCTCTTGTAACGTGCCTTCAGAATATGATAAAGGCAAGGGACCTCCCTGGCAGTCCAGCGGTTAAGAATCTGCCTTGCAATGCAGTGGGTTTGGGTTCAATCTGCAAAGCAACTAAGCCCGTGCCCCACAACTAGAGAGCCCATGTGCTGCAACAAAAATATCCCACGTGATGGAACTAAGACCCTATGCAGCCAAATAAATATTAAAAGAAAAGAACTTCCAAAAAAAAAAAAGGAATATGATAAAGGCAATGTTCCTATTGTTTTGCTAAAAGGAGCCACTTTATAGGAACCCAGAGTTTTACCTTCCCGGCTGTTCAGGGTCAAGTTGTACAAAGGAAGGCTGCTCTGGGGCTTACAGGACGGGACCGCACTTAGAGCAAGTTTCCTGGCAGCCTGAAGCAGGGGAACCATGGGTTCAGGTGGTAACTGCTTCAGGATTTTCCCAGGGTGGACATGGAGTGTGATTCTGGGGCTGGGGGAGGCAGCTCTCATAGACCCGTTGATTCCTCAGAAGATGAGTCTTGGAACTATAAAATCTGCTCTGGAGAAAAGCAGGAAGTTTCAGAGAAATCCTTATTTAATGACTGGTGTGGAAGGTTCTCTCTCTCTCTTTTTTTAAAACTATAACTGGTCAGAACTTTTTTGCAAAATGAGCCTCACTGAAAGAAATTCTTTTTATCTTTTCGTAGATGTGAATCCTCGGACCCAGAATAAGGATTCTCCAGAGGACAGTGTGTCTACCTCTCCAGACCCAAGTAAGAGGGGGCGACTGATGGAGGGAGGCGGGGGTGTGGGCTGGATGGTCAAGGCACTGAGGGGGAGCAAGAGGGAGCCCTGTTTGGGGGAGAACAGCCTGGACGTTCAGGTCTCAGGTGCGGGAAGGCAGTGTGGTGAGGGAGAGTCTGTAGCTTGTCTGATGGAAAGGGAGCAGTGGGGAGGCCACACGGGAAGGGCGGCCATATTCCCAGCGCTGGCCTTGGCTCTGAGAAGCCTAACAGTGGCTGTGGGGAGAAGTCGGAAGGAATAAGACCTGAAGCTGTTTACATCCCTGCAGTTGAAGTGTGTGTCTGGGTTGCATTTACGTTGATCATCCTTGTCTGTTGAAATAGCTGAACATCTAAGTATCAGCAATAGTGAAAGACCAGAAAAAGAAACTCTACTGCTTGATCACCGTGGCTTTGCCTCACTGTGACCAGTGGATGTATGTACATCACCAAATCTTTTTTGTCCCCACTTTTAAGTAACTTAGCAATCATTTCACTAGTTCTCCAGGTCTGGCATGCTAGTTACTTTTCATGTCAATATCAAACATATTACTATATTGTGATTTGGATAATCATGTCTATTGGTGGCCATTTGGGTGATTTCTAGTTGTTGTTTTTTTTATTTTATAGGATATAATGTATGGTGCCATGGGTGTATTTTTTTCTCTTGGTTCAGATCCTTGGAATATATTCCAAAGAATAGTTGGCAGATTGATTATTTTCTAGAAAGCTGCCAGCCTTGAGTAGATGAGCCTGTTTCTCCTCTGCAAGCCCAGCGCTGGATTTTGTCATCTGTGTTTGTCGCTGTGTGGTTCTGAGCTGGAACCACCTCACAGGCTTTGGCAGGGCCTGGAGGTACTGGAGGTGGAAAAGAGGCCACCCAGACTCTTTACCCAGGGAAACAGCAGCAGCATCCAGCTAAGAACTGGGAGCTTTTCTCACCATGGGATTTGAAGTCTCCATGTGTGCCCGTGGACCCCGTTTCTAAAAGGTTTTTATAGTCCTGAAGGTCAGGGAACTGGCAAGGGCCAGAACGGTGTAAGAAGGCACAGCAACAGAGAGCCTTGTATTTCCGGCCGCCCCTTGTGGGCTCCATTTGGCGCCCACCTTCTGCTGCTGATTCTAACTGGGAAGCTTACACAAGCTCACCCTCGCTTGCCATATGGGAAACTGGGGTGCTAACTAGGATGCTGTGAACTGAGTTTGTTGTTGTTGTTTTTTATTGACGAGTAGTTGATTTACAATGTTGTGCAACTCTGCTGTACATCAGAATGACTCAGTTACACACATATATACGTTCTTTTCTTTATATTCTTTTTCATCATGGCTTATTACAGGATATTTAATATAGTTCCCTGTGCTGTACATGAGGACCTTGCTGTTGATCCATTCTAAATGTTGTAGTTTGCATCTGCTAACGCCAGACTCCCAGTCCATTCCTCTCCCTTCCCTGCTTCCGCTTCGCTTTGTTTTGAGTTCTTGAGGTATTAAGGAGTTAACAAGGCCTGTATTGAGTCAGACTCATAGACTCAGAGAGTGCAGTGTGGTTGCCGGGGTCCCAGGGGAAGGTGGGCAGGGTGCGGGGGGTTGCTAGTTGGTGGATGTAAAACTTCGGTCCTCGTGAGATGAGTAAGGTCGCTAGAGGCCGGCTGCATGGCACTGTCCCGAGTGCAAGCATACTGAATTATACACTTGAAAGTTTGTTAAGGTGGTAGATCTCAAGTTAAGTGCTCTTACCACAATAAGCTAAAATTCAGACCAACCAACCAGAAGTCACCCCGGGACCTGGAGTGGAGACCATGGAGTTAGGCTTGTTGCAGGTCAGGTCATCTTCCCCAAAGCCTTGTGGCTGCACGTGGGGCATGTTTCCCGCTAGGACTCAGCTCGAAAGTCTTCCTGGCCCCTGGCCCCCAGGCTCAGGGACACTGTTTTCCTGGGGACATGTTGGTCACTTTATGGAGGAAAGATCCCTGAGCAGAGAGGCTTCTGGTCCTGTGATCTTGGTGGGGATTCAGCTCAGCCAGGTGTTTAAAGAGGTCGATGATGCTGCCACACCTGCTCAGAGGAGGGGTGTCGGGGACAGCGGGTGGAAGGTATAGGAGCCATGGGAGATGAGGCATGTGAGGGTCTCAGTGGGTACACAGAGCCTGAAGCGTGGAGTATATCTGCTTCTCATTGTTCCCTTGTATGGAGATTTGAAAAACAATGTTCACTTACTTGACTGAAGAAGCTAACTGCCCCCCTGCGTTAGCTCAGTTATTCTCAGCAAGGAATATTCTGCTCATTGGGGCACATGTGGCCATATCTGCAGACACCGTTTGTTTTTACAACCACTGGCATCTAGTGAGTAAGCACCAGGAGGCTGCTCACATCCTGCAGTGCCCAGGACCACCCCCCATGACAGAGAATTATCCTGACCAGAGTAGGTCTCATGCCCCGAGGTGGGGAAGCCCTGCTTCACCAAAGCACAGGCGATCTCTGACCGACCCACGAGGCTGGGCCTGCTCTGCCATGACAGCTCTCATTTCTAGATTGTTAAACTCCAGCTCCTAAAGTTCCAGCCTCATAACTTTCCCAGACGTCCTCCCTTGACTCCTCTTCCTGCCCTGATGGATCTGTGACTTACTTTTCAATCCTGAGTTCTGCTCCCCTGTGCTGTTTGCTCCAGAATCAGCTGCACCCCCTCTTCTTCCCACCCGGCCCCTCTGCCGCCTCGGGGAGGCTCCCGGCCTGAGCCTCTCTTCCGCTCTCAGGACGTTGATTTGCTTCGATGTGTAACTCTGCCTGGCCTGCCCCTGCCGTAACCTCACTGGACTCACGGCTGCAGCTCACGATCAGCAGAAAATGAAAAGTGTCAGCTGCGACTCCCATTTGCATGGTGGGATCGGATAAGCACTGCATTGTCTAACAGCCTCTGTTTCTCTCTCTTTCTCCCTCCCCCCTCCCTTTCTCTCTCCCTCCCTTTCCTGGCAATTTGATCACCTGTCACACCGCCCTTCTCCCCCCCACTCCCCACCCACATCCCACACCTGCCTGGTGACCTCACTACCTTCCTCCCTGTTCACACGAGGCAGTTCTGACGCTGTCTGCTCCCCCTGTAGTGCCAGGCTTCTGTTGCACAGTTGGTGTGGACTGGAAGTCACTCACGACTCCCGCGTGCCTCCCCCTCACCACGGACTACTTCCCCGACCGCCAGGGCCTGCAGAACGACTACACGGAGGGCTGCTACGATCTCCTCCCAGAGGCTGACATCGACAGGTCGGTGACAGAGAGGGCGCCTGGCTTTTGCCTCTCCCAAGACTGGTTTGCAAACCTTCAGTTTCACACACCAGCACGGAAGGGCTCACGGGATGGAGCTGAGGACTGGGGGCTCTGTCCCTGTGCTCCTGGCATGTCCTGTGAACGCCGTCTCTCTTTTCAGGAGGGACGAGGAGGGCGTGCAGATGACGGCCCAGCAGGTATTTGAGGAGTTCATCTGCCAGCGGCTCATGCAGGGTTACCAGATCATCGTTCAGCCCCGCGCACAGAAGCCCAGCCCTGCTGGCCCACCTCCACTCAGCAGCAGCCCACTCTACAGCCGGGGTGAGGTTCCACTGCGGACCCTAAGTTTTCTCCTCTGCTCAATTTGTGCCAACAAGTTCTTAAGATAGTAGGGAATACATACACTTAAAGTCATTGTCTTTCAACACACATTTTTTACTCACTTCATTCCTCATTTCACTACTTCATTCATTCATTAGTTCACTCATTCATTCATTAGGTCACTCACTGTATTACGTCACTCATTCATTCATTCATTATTTCACTAGTTCACTCATTCACTCATTTGCTCATTCATTAGTATTTTTGAAGCTCCTGCTCTGTAGGACAAAATAACAGTCAAACTATGAAATACAATTCCATGTTATGATAAAGACCTTGAAAGAAAAATCAAAATGCTTGCCCGAGATTATTTAATATGGGATTTGGTCTGAAGAGTCAGGGGCGACTTCTTTGAGGAGGTGATGTTTGAGCTGCAACCTGAAACCCATGCGGGAGTTTTTAGTGTGAGAGGAGAGGAGTGGAGGGCAGAGCATGCTAGGCAGCAGGATTAGTGTGTGCAAAGGCCCTGTGGTGGAGACCTTGTGAGACTTTCCGGGCACCTGAAAGACGAGTGTGGGGAGTACCACGAGTAAGCCAGCAGCATGGCCAGAGACATCAGGAGACCCAGGCTGCACGGATCATGTGAAGGATTTTGTTCCTATCCTAAACACGGTGGTATGGATTCCCCTTTCATGTTAGCGGTCCCATCGAGGTTGCCTTTTCTCTGAACAGGCACTTTATAAGGTGCTACTGAAAATACAAAGATGAACAAGATTTGGGCCCTGGCCTCCTGGAACTTTTACTTTGTCAGGGAGTGAGACAGACACACACAAGGAGCTATATCCAGGGTAGAATTCACCGTTAATGGGGTCCGATAGCTTTCTGAAGAAGGTGGCACTTGATGGTGACCTTAAACAATCTTTAGGAATTTGATGGTTAGAAGGCAGAGATGAGGTGGAAGAGAAGGCAGAAGCAACAGGAGCGGATGTTTGGAGAAGGAAATTTGAGCAGATAAATAAGTGGTTCTTTTTTTTTTTGGCTTCACTGCATGTGGGATCTTAGTTCCCCGACCAGGAATCGAACCCATGTCCTCGGCAGTGGAAGCACAGAGTCTTAACCCCTGAACTGCCGTGGGAGTCCCCAGTAACTTACCCTTTAAGTCTGAAACATGGTGTAGCAGAGTGGGCGTCGTGGGCTGGGCTGGCTGCTCCAGGGGCGAGGGTCTCAGATGCCAGGGGGCAGCTTGTGCCTGAGAAGGGTGGAGTTCCATTTAGGTCAGTTAGCATCCAGCTTAGAACTTCTCTTCACAGAGAACCAGGCATCAGGTTGTTCAGCCTCTAGTGTGTCATCCAGATGCTGTCGGTACCCCTGACTCCAACCCCCTGCTGGCTGGTTCAGTAACAGAAAAATCTTCCACCTTCAGGACTTTTTTTTTTTCCAACCAAGAGTATTTCTTTTCCACAAAATTGTCAAACTGAAGTCTTGCCTCTTTTGTCTTTCCTTTTCTGAATCTATGTGGAAGAGAAGCAATTGCCTTTTAAAGGAAGGACCCTCAACCAGATGGAGGAAATTCTTTTTTTTCCTTATTAGGCCTTGTATCCCGAAACCGCCCGGAAGAGGAAGATCAGTACTGGCTGAGCATGGGCAGAACTTTCCACAAAGTCACGCTGAAAGACAAAATGATCACAGTGACCCGCTACCTTCCCAAGTGAGTCCTGGGTGTTTAACATTTTCAGCTTCTGTCCTAGATCATGTCCAGCTACCAAGTGATATTTATAATACATACTGTCCACATACTGAATTACATGTATATTCAAACCGGGGAGATTGAGTGAGTAGTTGTTGTTTTAGAGTTACTATTTTGTTTCCCAGAGGTTTTTTTTTTTTTTTTTTGTCCCCACTGGGTCTTCATTGCTTTGCAAGGGCTGGTTGAGGCCAGCAGGGGCTGGGCTGGTGTCTGGGCTAGTTGCTGTGTGTAGGCTTCTCCTTGCAGTGACTTCCTTCGTTGCGGAGCACACACTCTAGGTGCTTGGGCTTCAGTAGTTGGGGCCTATGGGCTTAGTTGCTCCGCGGCATGTGGAATCTTCCTGGACCAGGGATCTAACTAGTGTCCCCTGCATCGGCAGGCGGAATCCTATCCACTGCACCACCAGGAAAGTCTGCTTTCCGGGGTTGTGTGTGATGGTTGCAGCTCACCTATTTCTGAAAGGGATTTGGTTTAGCTTACAGTGTTTAGCATGAGTCTTAACACTCCAATTAAAAACAAAGAATATGATAGAAGAATAAGAAGGTTTCAGTTCAGTCACTCAGTTGTGTCCAACTCTTTGCAATCCCATGGACTGCAGCACACCAGGCTTCCCTGTCCATCACCAACTCCCGGAGCTTACTCAAACTCATGTCCGTTGAGTCGGTGATGCCATCCAACCATTTCATCCTCTGTTGTCCCCTTCTCCTCCTGCCCCCAGCATCAGGGTCTTTCCAGGGAGTCAGTTCTTCACATCAGGTGGCCCAAGTATTGGAGTTTCAGCTTCAACATCCGTCCTTCCAATGAATTCAGGACTGATTTCCTTTAGGATTGACTGGTTTGATCTCCTTGCAGTCCAAGGGACTTTCAAGAGTCTTCTCCAACACCACAGCTCAAAAGCATCAATTCTTCAGCGCTCAGCTTTCTTTATAGTCCAACTCTCACATTCATACGTGACGACTGGAAAAACCATAGCTTGACTAGATGGACTTTTGTCAGCAAAGTAATGTCTCTGCTTTTTAATGTGCTGTCTAGGTTGGTCACAGCTTTTCTTCCAAGGAGCAAACTTCTTTGAATTTCATGGCTACAGTCACCATCTGCAGTGATTTTGGAGTCCAAAAAAAGAAAGTCTCTTAGTGTTTCCATTGTTTCCCCATCTATTTGCCGTGAAGTGATGGGACTGGATGCCATTCATTTTCTTAATGTTGAGCTTTAAGCTAGCTTTTTCACTCTCCTCTTTCTCTTTCATCAAGAGGCTTTTTAGCTTCTCTTCACTTTCTTCACTTTCTGTCATCTGCATATCTGAGGTTATTGATATTTCTCCCGGCAGTCTTGGTTCCAGCTTGTGCTTCATCCAGCCCAGCGTTTCTCATGATGTACTCTGCATATAAGTTAAATAAGCAGGGTGACAATATACAGCCTTGACATACTCCTTTCCCAATTTGGAACCCATCTGTTGTTCCATGTCCAGTTCTATCTGTTGCTTTTTGACCTGCATACAGATTTCTCAGGAGGCAGGTCAGGTGGTCTGGTATTCCCATCTCTTGAAGAATTTTCTACAGTTTGTTGTGATCTACACAGTCGAAGGCTTTGGCATAATCAATACAGCAGAAGTAGATGATTTTCTGGTTTAAAAACCAAGAAATCTCCATGACCAGTCCCCTGAGATGAGCTGGTGACTGTGGTTGAATGCCGAGTACACTGAGAAAGAAAAGGTGCAGAAGAGTTTGCAGATGTCCTTGTTTGACCTTTGTCTTTCAGGTACCCGTACGAGTCTGCCCAGATCCACTACACCTACAGCCTCTGCCCCTCCCACTCCGATTCAGAGTTCGTCTCCTGTTGGGTGGAATTCTCACATGAGCGACTGGAGGAGTACAAGTGGAATTACTTAGATCAGTACATCTGCTCTGCCGGCTCCGAGGACTTCAGGTCAGAGAGCCCGAGCTGGCTTCCTACCATCGTGGCCTGCCACATGTCTGTAATTTAATGCCTCTGTCCTTCCTCCTGATTGTAAAATGAGGACATTTTTAGGGGAAAAAAAAAAAAAAAAAGAGGGAAAAACACTTCTGGATTGGCTTAAAAACTCAGTGATGAGATGGATGGGGACGAGCACACAGCAGTGTGAATGTACTGAGTGCCGCTGAATGTGCCCTTAAAGGTCATTATGATGGTAAACGTTGTTACATGTATTTTACCACATGGAACAACAAACAGCAAAAAACACCCTGGTGAAGATGTGCCCTTTGGTGGGATGTCTGTGCTCTTCACGTCTTCCTGACTGCTTGTAACTTTTTTTTTAATTGAGGTATAGCAGATTTATAATGTCACGTTAATTTCTGCTCTACAGCAAAGTGGTTCAGTTATATATGTACTTTCCTTTTTAATATTCTTTTCCATTATGGTTTATCCTGTGAAAGTGAAAGTGTGGTCACTCAGCTGTGTCTGACTCTTTGCAGCGCGTGGACTGTTGCCCACTGGGCTCCTAGAATACTGGAGTAGGTTGCCATTCCTTTCTCCAGGGGATCTTCCCCACCCAGGAATCGAACCTGGGTCGCCTGTATTGCAGACAGATTCTTTACCATCTGAGCCCCCAGGGAAGCCCCCCGCTCCATGGTTTATCCTAGGATTTTTAAAAATCTTTTTTCAGCTTTATTGAGGTATAATTGACAAAAATAGTATATATGTGAGGTGTACAATGTGACGGTTTCATGTAAAGGTACATTTTTTTCTTTTTTCTCTAATTGGAGTATGGTTGGTTTATAGTGCTGTGTTAGTTTCAGGTACCCAGCAAAGTGAATCGGTTATACATATGCATCTGTCTGGCCTTTTTTAGATTCTCGTCTCATGTGCATCATCACAAAGTCCTGAGTGGGATTCCTCGTGCTGCGCAGTACTCTCTTACTCGTTATCTATTTTATATATGGTGCTTTAGTCACTCAGTCGTGTCTGACTCTTTGCAACCCCATGGTCTGTAGCCCGCCAGGCTCCTCTGTCTGTGGGATGTCCCAGTCAAGAATACTGGAGTGGGTGGCCATTTCCTTTTCCAGGGGATAGTCCCGGCCCAGGGATCGAGCCCGGGACTCCTGCATTACAGGCAGATTCTTTACCAACTGAGAAACGAGGGAAGCCCTATTTTAGCTGCAGTCCACGGGGTCGCTGAGGGTCGGGCACGACTGAGCGACTTCACTCCCACTCTTCACTTTCCTGCATTGGAGAAGGCAATGGCAGCCCACTCCAGCGTTCTTGCCTGGAGAATCCCAGGGACGGGGGAGCCTGGTGGGCTGCCGTCTGTGGGCTTGCACAGAGTGGGACACGACTGAAGCGACCTCGCAGCAGCAGCAGCAGCAGCAGTGTGTACATGTCGATGCCAGTCTCCCAGTTTGTTCCTCCCCACTCTCTTTCCTCCTTGGTAACTGGCCAAGTCTGTGATTCAATATATTTGTCCTTCCCTGACTTACTCCACCCATTGTGATAATATCTAGGTCCATCCATGTTGCAGTAACGGCAGTATTTTTTTTTAATTGGAGGCTAATTACAGTATTGTGGGTTTTGCCATATATTCACATGACTCAGCCATGGGTATACATGTGTTCCCCATCCTGAACCCCACTCCCACCTCCCTCCCCATCCCATCCCTCAGGGTCATCCCAGTGCACCAGCCTTGAGTGCTCTGCTTCCTGCATCGAACCTGGACTGGTAATCTGTTTGACATATGATAATATACACGTTTCAGTGATATTCTCTCAAATTATCCCACCCTTGCCTTCTCCCAGAGTCCAAAAGACTGTTCTACACGTCTTTGTCTCTTTTGCTGTCTCACATATAGGGTCATTGTTACCATCTTTCTAAATTCGATATATATGCATTAGTGTATGGTGTTGGTGTTTTTCTTTCTCGCTTATTTCACTCTGTATAATAGGCTCCAGTTTCATCCACCTAATTAGAACTGATTCAAATGCATTCTTTTTAATGGCTGGGTAATATTCCATTGTGTATATGTATCACAGCTTTTTTATCCATTCCTCTGCTGATGGACATCTAGGTTGCTTCCCTGTCCTGGCTAGTATTTCATTCTCTTTTATAATCACAGGCTATTGACTATAGTTCTCTGTGCTGTGCAGTAGGACCTTGTTGTATATGCATTCTCTACATAAAAAGCTTTCTGAGGTCTTGATTTTAACTTCCCTTTTTTATGCGTGATTTATGGTTGTTGTGATGATAAAAGGCTGCCATGACACTGGGCCTGGGTGCTCAGAAGCATTCCAGCGTCTCTGGGGTAGAAGGGAAGAGCAGCCTTGGAGGTCTTCCCTTGGAGCCTGCAGCCTCAGATGGGCACGTGCTCCCAGGCAGAAGGACCCTCCACACCCCACTCTGGAGGTGGGGGTGGGCGGGGCTGCTGAGATGGAGGCACCTCGCTGGAGGTGCTTCTATCACCGGCTTGGTCGCACCTCCTCCGGCTTGGCCTCACCTCTGCCTCCTTTCCCACTGTATCCCTCCGCAGCTTAATCGAGTCCCTGAAGTTCTGGAGGACACGCTTCCTGCTGCTGCCGGCCTGCGTCACCGCCACCAAGCGCATCACGGAGGGAGAGGCCCACTGCGACATCTACGGGGACCGGCCGCGGGCCGACGAGGAGGAGTGGCAGCTCCTGGACGGCTTCATCCGCTTCGTGGAGGGCCTGAACCGCATCCGCCGGCGGCACCGCTCGGACCGCATGATGCGGGTGAGGCCCCGGGGCCCCTCGCGGGCTGCGCCGGGCGTGGGCTGCAGGGACCGCCTCCTCTCGCGTCAGCGGCCCCTCCCCGGCCAGTTCTTTACCCCACAGCCGCCCAGGGATCATCTTCAGTCCAGCAGAGTGGGTTCTTCTTCAGTGCAGGATGAAGTGGCTGGTGGTGGGGGAAGCGGGGAAGGCTCCCCACCCGAAGACAAAGCCCTCCATGAGCTCCCTGCAGGGTTCCCAGCGTCAGGCACAGCTGCCTGTGTGCCCTGGTGCCGGATTGCTCAACAGCAGCCTTGTCACTTCAGGCACCTGTAGAGTTTTCCCGCACCCTCGGGCCTCCTTTCAGTGACTCACTCCCCACTGAGGATGCTGAGGCTTGTAGGGGTGATGGGAGGATGTGTCTGAGGACACCCACACAGCTAACAAAGGGCTGATCTGGGATGATTCGGCCCATGTGCACGCCTGTGTGCCTATGCACACAGGTGTCTGAGTTTTACAAATGTATAGCTTCATGTCACCACCATCACCGCCACGGTCAGGACACAAAATAGTTCCATCACTCCAAGGAAAGCTCTCCCAGCACCCTTTAGAGTCACACTGTCCCTCCATCTCTGACCCTGGTGGACACTGGCCTGTTCTCCATCCCTCTACAGTTGTCTTTTCCAAATATCCTATGAATGGAATCACACAGCACATAATCTTTCCAGGCTGCGTTCTTCCCCTCAGCATAACACCGTTGGGATTCATCTAACTTGTCGCTTGACTCCACAGTTCATTCTTTTCCATTGCTGAGCAGTGTTTCATCATCAGTCGTGTTTTTACTTTTTGTTTTTAACCTCAAGTTCAGCTGTCTTCTGTACACAGCATCGTTTCCAGGAGAGCTGCGTAGTGGAAAGAACCTTGGTTTTGGAGTCAGTCAACTGGACATGGAACAGCAGACTGGTTCCAAATAGGAAAAGGAATCCGTCAAGGCTGTATATTGTCACCCTGCTTATTTAACTTAGATGCAGAGTACATCATGAGACATGCTGGGCTGGAAGAAGCACAAGCTGGAATTAAGATTGCTGGGAGAAATATCAATAACCTCAGATATGCAGATGATACTACCTTATGGCAGAAAGTGAAGAGGAACTTAAAAGCCTCTTGATGAAAGTGAAAGAGTAGAATTAAAAAGTTGGCTTAAAGCTCAACGTTCAGAAAACTAAGATCATGGCATCCGGTCCCATCACTTCATGGCAAATAGATGGGGAAACAGTGGAAACAGTGGCTGACTTTATTTTTCTGGGCTCCAAAATCACTGCAGATGGTGATTGCAGCCATAAAATTAAAAGACGCTTACTCCTTGGAAGGAAAGTTATGACCAATCTAGACAGCATATTCAAAAGCAGAGACATTACTTTGCCAACAAAGGTCCATCTAGTCAAGGCTATGGTTTTTCCAGTGGTCATGTATGGATGTGAGAGTTGGACTGTGAAGAAAGCTGAGTGCCGAAGAATTGATGCTTTTGAAGTGTGGTGTTGGAGAAGACTCTTGAGAGTCCCTTGGACTGCCAAGGAGATCCAACCAGTCCATCCTAAAGGAGATCAGTCCTGGGTGTTCTTTGGAAGGACTGATGCTGAAGCTGAAACTCCAATACCTGTCTCTTATACACATCTCAAAGATGCAGAGTACATCATGAGACATGCTGGGCTGGAAGAAGCACAAGCTGGAATTAAGATTGCTGGGAGAAATATCAATAACCTCAGATATGCAGATGATACTACCTTATGGCAGAAAGTGAAGAGGAACTTAAAAGCCTCTTGATGAAAGTGAAAGAGTAGAATTAAAAAGTTGGCTTAAAGCTCAACATTCAGAAAACTAAGATCATGGCATCCGGTCCCATCACTTCATGGCAAATAGATGGGGAAACAGTGGAAACAGTGGCTGACTTTATTTTTCTGGGCTCCAAAATCACTGCAGATGGTGATTGCAGCCATAAAATTAAAAGACGCTTACTCCTTGGAAGGAAAGTTATGACCAATCTAGACAGCATATTCAAAAGCAGAGACATTACTTTGCCAACAAAGGTCCATCTAGTCAAGGCTATGGTTTTTCCAGTGGTCATGTATGGATGTGAGAGTTGGACTGTGAAGAAAGCTGAGTGCCGAAGAATTGATGCTTTTGAAGTGTGGTGTTGGAGAAGACTCTTGAGAGTCCCTTGGACTGCCAAGGAGATCCAACCAGTCCATCCTAAAGGAGATCAGTCCTGGGTGTTCTTTGGTAGGACTGATGCTGAAGCTGAAGCTCCAATACTTTGGCCACCTCATGTGAAGAGCTGACACATTGGAAAAGACCCTAATGCTAGGAAAGATTGAGGGCAGAAGTAGAAGGGGATGACAGAGGATGAAATGGTTGGATGGCATCACTGACTCAATGGACATGGGTTTGGGTGGACTCCGGGAGTTGGTGATGGACAGGGAGGCCTGGACTGCTGCAATTTACGGGGTCGCAAAGAGTCGGACAGGACTGAGCGACTGAACTTAACTGAACTTCTCTTTTCTGAGACTTAGTTTCTTTTTCCATAATGTAGATGTTACATTGTTTACTTCCTCAAACTGTGGTTAGAGTAAAATGTAAGTAAACCGCCTCAAGGAGGCAGTTTGTTTTGAGACTGACAGCTACCTGGGCCTTTGGGTTTGAGTAAAAAGCTGTTTCCTGGCATTTCCGGCTCCTGGGTCTCATCCTCCGGGACTGTACTGATGGGTTCCCAGAACCTGAGGCACAGCGGACACAGCAGCATCTGATGGCCTGTTTCCTTCTCTCTGCTCTAGAAAGGGGCCACCATGAAAGGCTTGCAGATGGCCGGGCCCATCCCCACGCACTCTCTTGAGTCGGCCGGACCCCCAGTTGGGAAGAAGGGAACCTCAGCTCTGTCTGCCCTGCTGGAGATGGAGGCCAGTCAGAAGTAAGTGCCCGGTGGAGGGAGACAGCTCCGCGCCCGGCAGGCCCGAGTGCGGTGAAATGTTGGTGCTGTCTGCCAAGGAGCCAGTAACTGACAAAAGACAGGCAGGCGAAAAGAAAGGTTCATACGTGGTAAGTGTTGAATGTCATGAAATAGGCCAGAATTTATAAACTTGAAGTCTGGAGCTTGATTTGAAATACAGGTACAATTGGTTTGGTCCACAATGGTTTTTTTTTTTGGTTGTTGTTAGTGGGTTGATTTTTTTGTTTGTCTTTATTTTTAATAGACTTTTCTGTTTTTAATTCAGTTTTAGGTTCAAGGCACAGTTGAGCGGAAGGTACAGAGGGGTCCCGTATACAGCCTTCCCCACACAGCATCCACGTCCCTCACTGAGCAGCCCGTTTGGTGCAACTGACGGGCCCAGAGTGCCCCATTTATTTGCATCGAGCTTCACTCCTGGTGTCGCACACTCTGTGGGTGTGGTGGTGTTTAGTCTGGTCATAATTCGTGTCTGGCTCTTTGCGATCCTGCAGACTGTAGCCCACCGGGCTCCTCTGTCCGTGGGTATAGATAAACTTACAATGACACATAGCCACCATTAAAGAGTAGTTTCTCTACCCAAAAAGCACAGAATATTTTTAGAATATTTGAGGGAATTTTCTTGTTTGTTTGAAGAGTTCATATAAAAATCTTGACTTCTAGGGCCTGGAGGTCCAGTGGTTAAAACTCTGTGCTTCCACTGCAAGCGGCACGGATTCAGTCCCTGATTGGCAAACTAGGATCACACGTGCTGCACAGCCAAAACAAATAAATAAGTAAATAGTAAAAAAAAAAAAAAACCTTAAAAAAAAATCTTAATTTCTTAGTGAATTCCTATATGAAAAAATAGATAACGTATACCTACATGATGCGTGGTTATATGAAAAATATAGACAATGTCATACAAAGGTATGTTACATATAATATGTAATATTTGCTTTGCTTGAGCTGGTGGAGACTCAGTTAGCACTGGGTCCCCATTCAAGCCTGGCCACAGTGGATGGGCTGGCACTTTAGGCGGGCCTGTGCCCTGGTTCACTGTGGAGCCAGCACATCCTCTGTGCTTGCACTTGACGTGGTCCCTCAGTCCGCCACCTGACCAGCTTCTCTGGGCGTTAGAGTGTGTGGTCCCTTCATGAAGAACAGGCGCTGCAGCTGTCTGGACCCCAGAGGGATCCCACCTTGCTTTGGGATGTGGGATTTAAGATGTCTTTGTAGGAAGGGATGCATTTATTCCTGGGGAGGTGGGCCTTGGGGAAAAGGAGAAAACATTGCCACAAGCCTTAACCCCACCCCCTCCACCCCACCCCAGTACTCTTGCCTGGAAAATCCAATGGACGGAGGAGCCTGGTGGGCTGCAGTCCATGGGGTCGCTAACAGTCGGACAGACTGAGCGACTTCACTTTCACTTTTCTCTCTCATGCATTGGAGAAGGAAATGGCAACCCACTCCAGTATTCTTGCCTGGAGAATCCCAGGGATGGGGGAGCCTGGTGGGCTGCTGTCTATGGGGTCACACAGAGTCGGACACGACTGAAGTGACTTGGCAGCAGCAGTAGCTCCACCCTTGCAGCCAGTTCAAGTCCCCTCTGTGCTCCCCGGCATCTATCAGGTGGGCTGGGGTTTCCGAGCCTAGCCGTGCCTGCAGGAGCCCACAGATGTTGAGCTTTCAGAAGGTAATGTGAGTGAGCTTGTGGCCCAGTGGGAGATACAGTTGCAAAGACAGCGTGGGAAGTCAGACTCGAAGCTGTTCCGACATGTTCCCATAGCAAGAGTGCTCGTTTGAAAGTTTCTTTATTTTAATGTAAAATTTCAAACATTTAAAAAAGAACTAGATTCACATAATAAATCCCCGTTTACCCATCACCCAGCTTTAATGATTGTTAACTCAGGGCCAGTCTTATTTCATTTATATCCCGCTTCTCTTCCTTTTTATTTTTTATAAAATCCCAGACATCTCATCTCTTCCTCTATAAGATTTCAGTGTGCATCTCTGAAAGATAAGTACTCTTAAAGCCGT
>SJYX01012080.1:48517-91515 GCA_006410675.1 Oreotragus oreotragus | reverse complement strand
TCCCCCGTCCCTGGGACTCTCCGGACAGCAGCAGTGGAGAGACAGAGCTAGACTTAAAAGCCAGTACACGCCTCTGAGGGCTTCCCTGGTGGCTCAGCTGGTAAAGAATCCGCCTGCAATGCAGGAGACCTGAGTTCAATCCCTGGGTCTGGAAGGTCCCCTGGAGAAGGGAATGGCAACCCACTCCAGTATTCTTACCTGGAGAATCCCATGGACAGAGGAGTCTGGCGGGCTACAGAGTCCATGGGCTTGCAAAGAGTCAGACACAACTTTGCAACTAACATTTTCACTCCCACTTTTTCACATGCCTCTGAGGCTTGTACCCCCCCCCCATTAAGTTCCCCACTGCTCTCCTCCTTAGACCTTCTTCAGTGGTCCCTGCGGTGCACTTCTGCCTGAACCCCAGCCAAGTGTTGAAGAATTCACAGTCTCAGGGGGGACACAGGCAGACACTGGCAGAAGTGCCTGGCATGGCTCAAGGTGGGGGCCAGGGAGGGCTGGGAGGAGCTGGGCCAGGAGAACAAGCGAGTGAGTAAAGGTGAGAGCTACACCTGCAAGACCTCTGGTCAGAGTCTGCTTGGGAGTGTGATAACCGTGATAACAGACATGGACAGTGATGGAAGGCGCCTCCCAGGAGAGGCCCCCACTGCCAGACTCCACAATATGGGCCTGGGCTCACTGGCAGCTCTGGAGCTGACAAGACAGACAGTTCCTTCACTCCAGAGGCAGGGAATGTTTTGTGTTTTCTGCTTTCGCTTTAATTTGGAGCTAAACAAAGACCCAGCATGTGGGAGATGGAATACTGCCTAGGGAGCCTGCTCCGTCCCAAACACACATTTCCAAAACCAGAGGAGAGGCCGGGGCTGGAGCTACGGAGGGCGTGGCCCCCACCCTGGGACACAGCCTGGGACCTCGGAGCCCACTCCCAGAGAACGAAACACCCAGCCAGGTTGGCAAGCCCCAGGAGAGCAGTGTGCTTGGCGGCTTCCTCCTCACACCCTGGGAGGTGATTCGAGCAGTATCCCTCGTTTGTGCATGAGGGAAACTCAGACAGCTGACGTGACTTGCAATGCAACAGGACCGAATCAAGTCCCAATCCTCCCTGTCTGAGCCTAGAGCTCTATCTGGGCAGGCCTTGCAGGACTCTAGGAGAGAGGGAGGTCACATAGACTCTGCTCGCCTGGGAAGGGCGTAGGGTTCAAGCTGGCCACAGGCTGTCCACTCCATGGTGAAGATCAGATGAGGAAAGCACTGCCAGTGAAATGGACACGGGGATAGTGGTGGTGCTTTAGGTCATGTCTGAGTCTCACGACCCCATGGGCTGCAGCCCGCCAGGCTCCTCTGTCCATGGGATTTTCCAGGCAAGAGTACTGGAGTGGGTTGCCATTTCCTCCTCCAGGGGATCTTCCCGACCCCAGGTCTCCTGCATTGCAGGCAGATGATTTACCAATTGAGCTATGAGGAAAGCCCGGAAAGGCTCCATAATTGTTTTCTCAGAAGATGGAAAGCTCCATGAGGACAGAGACCGCTACTCCTGTCTCTTATACACATCTCGCCCATCAGTTTGCATAGACTCCTGAGAAGTAGTCAAACGGGAGTGTCCTGGGAGACAGAAGCCAAAACCTGGGACCTTGGCCCCTGCACGGGATTGGCGGGTACAGCAGAGCGGCAGGCTTGTCCTGCCCTCGAAGAAGACCGATAGGTACGACTCTGTCAGCTCCTTCTCCCCAGAAACTCAGAACCTGAGATTGTTCCCATGTGGCTGCACGTTCCCTCATATGGTTTCTCTCGCTCAGAGACGAAGCAGATTCAATAGATTGTTTTATTTTTCAACACTGTGGCCAACTTATATATCCATCTGCCTATTTATCTATTTGTCTCCCACATCATGAAGATTTCCCCGTCTCATTATTTCTCCAAAGCATGATTTAAAAAATATATATATATAATATTTCATTATGTGACTAGACCTTCATTTGTTTAAAACAACATGTATGTGGTTTCTGATTTTTAAAAATAGTTTTTGGTAAGCATTCCGTAAGGTTTTTATAATTATTCTGCAGTGTATCACAATTTCAAATAATGCTGCAACAGCCTTGCACATAATTATTTGATCACATCTCTGATTATTTCTTCAGGATAAGTCCCTAGAATTAGATGACTGGGATGGAGGGATTAAAATCGAGAAAAGTAGCAACCGAGGCTGCAGGCAACTTGGCGAATTCATAGACCTGAGACGGCAAACCTTAAGAAATATTTTAGTCTTTGTGGGCTGAGAGGCAGGACCCAGGTTATCGTGTGGACTCTTCCTCCACCATTTAAAATTTGAAAAGCTCTCAACTCACAGACTGGAACAGCCAGGGGACCAGATTGTTTTGTAGGCTGTTCTGCAAGCCCAGCTCTAAGACAGTGGCTCTGGGTCCAGTCCCCCGTGTAGTCTGTGCGTCAGGAACGACGCGTCAGTGAAGGAAGTTTTTTCATCTGTCCTCACGGGTGCCTCACGTCAGCATCTCTGCTTCTGTGTGTTCCGGCAGAGGAGGGGCGCAAATAGAGCATGGGAACACACAAACGCCTGTGTGCTGTCCACAGGATTAGAAGCCGGGCGGGGCCCGGGCTGGGAAGTGAGAGATTACAGAACCACAAGGATTGGGGTTAACAGATGCCAGTGACCACACAGGAGACTGTTGTCCACAGCACTCCCCTCATCATCCGGCTAGACAGTGAAGTCCACACAGGTGGCCATGGGTCTGCCGGGTGTAGGTTTCCGAGTGGTCCAGGGGAGGCAGAGGGGTCAGGAGACGGCCCGCCACTGTCTCCAGGGAGACTCCTACGTGTCAGGACATGTGGAGGGTAGCCGCGGCTCGTTACTGGAGCTCGTCGTGGCTGATGGGCCAGAACAGCAGTCCTGGTGAAACAGACTGTGAAATACTTCAGTGATTCTCCTTTTAGAATTAAAGAAGAGTTGTAGGCAAGCAGAGACCTTCAGGTGTATGGAGTGCTATTTCCAAATTTCAGTGATGACATAAAGAGTGCAAAGATTTTGAAGGGACCAGAGGATATGTCTTGACCTTAGGGAGGCAGGAGGGAGGGAGACGTGATGGGAAAAGTTCTCTCTGCCGTTTATGTTTCGAGTCCATGGCAACCTGAACCCCTCAGGGATGGCTGGGAGGCCGCTCCAGGAGCCCCTCCTGGTGAGCGCGCATGTGTCCGACAGTGTGAACGTCTCAGTGGCCTCGTGGTGCCGTGTACTGGTGCTTGTGTGTCCCTGGTTCGCTCGGAAGATTTAGCAAGAACTTTTCCGGCATTGGATCCTCTTCTCGCATCTGCTGCCATGTCTAGTAACAGGTGGAAGCTCAAGCTTCAGGTGTCCATGTGTCACCCAGAAGTCTGGGGGTCTCCCCACCAGGCCAGGACGCTGCCCCCACTCCTGCCCTGTGCCCGCCCCCCGCCACACACACACAAGCTGCCCTGCAGCCTTCCAGTCCCCTCAGCATGGGTCTGAAGGACGTTCAGAGCTATGTGGGGACCCAGGTGTCCAAGCTGGGCTCTGATGAGGCCTGAGGCGCTTGGACACACCTTCCCCCAGGTGCTGCGCCTACATGGCTGGGATGCTCTGCCTGGGAAGGTGTGGGTTTCTGCTAATGCTTTGCATCTGGATATCTTCCTCCTGGGTGGATGGGTCTCTCTCTTTCTCTCTCTCTTTTTCCCTTTTCCCTTCATGTGCCCTTCTTTCTCTCCTTCCCTCCTTGTTTTTGTTTTTTTTCCTTCGCCCCTCCCTCCTCCTGCAATGGTTCACTGCTGGGCCACGTGCCATCCTCCACCCCCTCGCACCTGCTGCCGCTTCCTGCCGCTCTGACCTCAGGACGGGGCCTTCTTTATGGAGTTTGTCCGCAGCCCGCGCACAGCATCATCCGCCTTCTACCCGCAGGTCAGTCCAACCCCAGGGCCCTGCAGCTCATGCATGCCTATCTCTCAGTTGAAGCCTTGACCTGGCCTTCAGCTCGGTTCTGAAAACACCTGGAACTGGGCTGATGCCGAGCTTGAGGGGCAGTTGAAATTGAATTTGATCTTGGAGATGCAGTACCTTCTGTTGGTAGTGACAGAGGGGTGTCAGTGTCCCTGTCTTTGCCCACGTGGTTGCCACTGACTCAGCCACATGGTAGCATCTTCCCCTGTAGGTGTTTTTGTCCATGTGATGTAGCAACCTGACTTAGAGGCTGAACTCTTTTATTTTTTTTTTTTCCTGGTAAGCGTCATAAGGGCAGGGGAGGTCTTATCTTTTTTAACTTGTTGTTTCATATTGATTAACTATGTAATCATACAAACACTAGTCTGGCCCACCATCTGCTTTTGTCAATAAAGTATTATCGAAACACAGCCACACCCCTTCATTCACATCATTGATGGTTGCTTTTGTGCTTTTTCATGCAGAGTTGAGCAGTTCCAACAGGCCTTATAGCCCACAAAGCCTAAAATAATTACCATCTGGTCCTTGACAGAAGATATTTGCCAACTTCTGATTTAGAGGATAACTCTAACCACATCCTGGTGTGGGCTGGTGGTGGGGTTCTGACTCAGGAGCGATAGACAAGAGATAACCCAGAGAGAGGCCCAGAAGGGGCACCTGTGCCAGAGAGCTGGGTCCGGTCCCCTCCATTAGCTTCTAACTTAGTTTCATGGCGTGACACCTCTTCCTAAGTCTTGCTGGTTGAGGGCAGATGGTGGTTGGTAATTGCAAGCTGCCTCTTGCTACGTTTTTCTATGTATTTATGGGGCTGGCAAAGTCTGTGTGGTCCTTTTTTTTGGCAATTCATTGAGCCTGATGTAGAAAAGCAAATTGGTTCTTTCAGAACCAGGGATGACTATCTCCCAGGGGACCTTTGGTAATACCTGGAGGCATTTCTGTCACAGCTGGGGCGGAGGGAGACGATCAAGGGGTCGTGGCTAGTGTCTGGTGAGCAGAAGCCAGGGATGCTGAGCGCCCACGGTGCACCCGGCGGTCCCCACAACCAAGGCTCCGTGGCTGCTCAGCCACTCTTTACGACCCCAAGACTGTAGCCTGCCAGGCTCCTCTGTGCCTGGGATTCTTCAGGCAAGAATACTGGAGTGGGTTGCCATTTCCTCCTCCAGGGGATCTTCCCTGCTCAGGAGTTAAACCTGCGTCTCCTGCGTTACAAGCGGGTTCTCTACCGCTGAGCCAGCTGGGAAGCTCCCACAACGAAGGCTTATGGCAGCAGTACCCTAATGGCAGCAGTACCATGGCTGAGATGCTCTGTTTTATTTGGGAGTGATGTTTTTTTTATCGTCTAATAGAGTATCTGATACTGTTCTTCTGGAAGTGCTCGAGAACCCCGTGTGAGAGAGACCAGGCATCTTGTATTTTACCAGAAGTGCTCTTGAAGCTTGCCGTTCTCTCCAGATGTCCGCTGTCCAGTGCAGCCTCTCTAGGTGGGCAGGTCATAGTCCTGCCCGTCAGGCTGTTTAAAGGGAATGAGACAGAAAACCATGACGTGAAGCAAAGTGTGCCAGCCCCCAGGCGAGGGTCTGAGACTGAAAGTAAAGAAGGAGGTTTCTGTTTGGGGGCCAGAAACACTCAGGGAGTGTTTCTCTAAGGGAGCAGCACTTGGAACACAGTGTTTGTAGCCCACATTGGTGGGGAAGGGTGTCCCGGCAGGGCACACAGACAGGACTGAACACCGGGGTTGACTCTGCTGGAAACGCAGTCGCAGGTGTGGGGGTGTGTGTGCGGAAGCCCCTGGTTCTGCGAGTCGGGTCTCAGTCCGATAGGTAGCTTGTGGGGAGACGAAAGATGTCAGGGTAACGGAGTGATGGGGTTAGAATTGTCCTTTAAGAGGGTGAAGCGGGAGTGCTCGCAGGTAGGGTGTGTGTGGGGTGGGGTCAGAGGGACCTGGGTGGTTCATGGGCACATCTGGTGGGCCCTGGGAGTCAGCAGAGGGGAGGCCACAGGATGAGGCTTCTCCTTAGGGGCGAAGCGGGAGAAGGGAGCTTCAGGTGTGCCTGAGGTGTGAACCTGGACAAACGGGAAGGCTGACGGCGCCCAGGACGGATGTGGGTGAGGAGGATAGGGCTGGGGGGTGGCGCTGCTTGTCTCTGTGCCGTCTCCCTCCTCCCATCCCTGGGGGACGACGCCGGCTTCTTCACTCCTCCTCTGGGGGTTTTCTTTAGTGTAAACTTTGTGGTTTGAGTCAGGTGCTGGTCTGGGGGCTTCACTGTGCACAGTGGCCTCCCATGGCCTCGGTTTGGGGTACATGAACTCCCTCTGCTCTGAAGGAAGGGTGTGCGCGCCTGGTGAGGGATGGTCCCTGGATGCGTTAGCTCTTCCCCTAGGGACCAGCGGGGACTGGGAAGGAGAGGGACAGGAAGGACCGTACGTGTGAACAGCCTGAAAGGTTTTTGGGTTTTGGCGTTAACTTTTAAATCTCCTGCAGGTGTCTGTGGACCAGACGGCCGCCCCGGTGCTGGACGGCAGCAGCTTGGGGGTGAGCACAGGCCAGTCCGTGGACAGGAGCAACAGCCAGACCTTCGGGAACTCACAGAGCTTGGGGGAACAGTGCTTCCCCTCCACAAACTCCAGTGATAGCGGGTGAGACTCAGGAAGACCACACTTGTGCTCCTGGGCGGTGGGGACACTCTGACCTCAGAGGCCGCAGAGGCCGGGGGTCTGGATCTTGGGCCCGAGTTCTAACTCGGCTACGAGTTATATCTGGGAGCCCAGACCAGTCAGTCCTCGCCAGCTCCTTCCGACGGGGCTGGTGGTCCGTGGCCTGCCCTCCTCACAGGCTCCTGTAGAGACACCACGGCACTAGGCACTGTGCGGGAGCTGGGCTCATCCAGGCCTCTCGTCTCTCCAGGCCCATGTCCCCACTGAGGCTGGTGGACGCTTCAGCTCCGGGTGTCCAGGGCACAGGACAGGCATGCACGTTTCTGCTTCCTTGTTGCTCACAAGGGTAGAACAGCAGGTTCTCTTCTGCTTTTGGAAGAGGAACTGGAAATGTCTAGGCTGGAGAAGGCCGGGAGAGACACGAGTCAGAACGCCTGGCTGAATTACAGAGAACTCACTCCATCTCACGGCAGAGAGCCCCAGGCAGCTGGTCCTGCCTCAGGGAACCAAGCTCTCTGCCGTTGATGTTTACACGACAGAGTGGCCTCTGTCCAAACGCTTGTCACGGGGACTCAGGTATTGGAAAGAAGTTCACTTCCAGGGTCTGTCTTTAAAGGCTTCTTGAACCCCTGAGGTTCTGAAATGCTCCGGTGGGTCCTGGACCCACCGAGTAGGAAGAGGAGGCCAAGACGGGCACCCGGGGAGGGGGGTGGGGGTTAAGGAGCTTCTGGATAAGCCCCAGGTTTGGTGTGACCCATGCCTGTGTGTCCTGTGCCCAGGGACCTGGGTTCAGTTGCTGAGTATTCAGCATCTTTATGATCCGGATATCATCAAGGAAGAGCTCACGCAGCAGGTGATGGAAAGCTCTGTGCACTGGGAGCAGGCAGACGGGATTCAAATGTGGACCCTTGATGCCTCCTGGCTCTGTGACCTTCACCAGTTTTTTTTTTTTTGGCTGTACCACGTGGCATGTGGGATCTCGGTCCCTCAGCCAGGAATTGAACCTTTGCCTTGTACATTGAAAGCTCGGAGCCTTAACTACTGGACTGCCAGGGAAGTCCCCTTCACCAGCATCTTTCATGTCTCTGAGTTCAAAAGGGTGGCTGTTACTGTTGTGTTTAGTATCATTGACCGTTTTGGACTTGGTGGGCGTCAGTCCGTGCTCAGTATTTACACACGTTAACCTCCCAGCAACCCTGGAGGACAGGAACAGTGTCCTCCCCAGTTTTTAGATGGGGAAACTGAAGCCAAGCAAAACCAGAGGCCCTCAGCTGGTGGTGATGACCGTGGGATTCTGTCCCCCGCGCTCTGACCACAGGACCTAGTGCTTGTGTGCGTGCTGAGTCGCTCAGTCGAGTCCGACTCTTTGCGACCGCATGGACTGTAGCCCACCAGGCTCTCCTCTGTCCATGGGGATTCTCCAGGCAAGAATACTGGAGTGGGTTGCCATGCCCTCCTCCAAGGGATCTTCCCAGCCCGGGGATCGAACCCTCGTCTCCTGCAGCTCCCACGCTGCGGGCAGATTCTTCACTGCTGAGGCACCAGGGGAGGATGTGACGTGTGGGAGGCCCAGAGCGTCCCTCCAGGGCCTGACATAGATTGTTCAAAGGGGAGATGCTTGTTAAAGGAAGCCAGTTAGGACACAAAACCACTTTGAATTCTTTTTTTTTTTTTAAGAAGTTTGTTTAATGGGAGGACAGTTGCTTTACAATGTTGTGTGGTTTCTGCCCTGCAGCCATGTGAGTCAGTCGTAGGTCCCCTCCTTCTTGAAGCACCCTCCCACCGCACCCCTCTAGATTGTCAGAGCACCGGGTTGAGCTTTCTGTGTGATAGAGCACCTGCCCTTTAGCTAGCCGAGTATTTCACATGTGGTACTGTGTATATTTCAGCTACTGTCTCAATTCATCCCACCCTCTTCTGCCCTCACTGAGTCTGTAGGTCTGCTCTGTAGGTCTGAGTCTCTATTTCTGCCCCACAAATAGGTTTATCAGATCAGCCCAACCAGCCCAGCCTGAGGGCAGCCGTGATGTCGTATATAGTCCCTGGGGGACACGGGGACCCAAGGATGGGCTTTAAAGACATATATATATATATATATATACACACTTATTTGGAAAGGGCTTCCCTTGTGGCTCAGATGGCAAAGAATCTGCCTGCGGTGTTTGATCCCTGGGTTGGGAAGAGCTCCTGGAGAAGGAAACGGCAACCCACTCCAGTATTCCTGCCTGGAGAATCCCATGGACAGAGGAGCTTGGTGGGCTACAGTAAATGGGGTTGCACAGAGCTGGACACGACTGAGCGACTAACGCACACACACACGCCTTGGAAGCAGGACAGCCCCTCTGAGATATCCCCAGGACGCAGCTGTCCACGCTTTGCTTCCGTGTCTTCAGTGTCCAGATCATCCCGGCTTCCTTCTCTGTTTGCAGCGCTCAGCAGCTGGCGGCCAGCTCTCTGACATCTTCCTCCACCCTGGTGGAGATCCTGGAGGCCATGAAGCACCCCTCGTAAGTGGCTGAATGCAGGGGGTCTGAGGATCCCACGGCATGAGCCCAGGTGTTGCTCAGGCAGTGTGGTTTGGAGGGTTTATACCTGGCTCCTCAACAGCTGTGTGGCCTTGGGCAAGTTACGTGACCTCTCTGAGCCCTGTTGCCGTGTTTGTAAGGTGGGACTACAGTGGTTGAGTCGCAGGCACTCTGAAGGCCAGGTCTCCCCTCCGCCTTCTCCTTTCGCCTGTCGGGGATTTCTCTGGGTCGGGGACGCCCGGGGGGAGACTGCACCGTGAGGGCCTTCACTTCAGTCGGGGAGTCTCCTCTTTTTTAACCTTCTCTCTCTCCTTGTTGCCTCCTTGGAACTCAGGACAGGTGTCCAGCTGCTCCCTGAGCAGAAGGGCCTGTCGCCGAGCTGCTTCATCAGCGCGGAGGTGGTGCACTGGCTGGTGAACAACGTGGAGGGGGTCCAGACGCAGGCCATGGCCATCGACATCATGCAGGTGAGGCCGCGGGCCGGGTGAGGCGCCTACCGCTGCGTCACGGGCCCGTCCTGCTCTGAAGGCACTTCTACACCTGACTTAAATGTGCGGCAGGATCTGCCGTGTGCCCTGAGGTGTTCTGGGCAGACTCTATGCTTCTGACCCTCGTGGGGGGTGCGGGGGAATCCCTGTGAAAAGTGCCCAGGCCAAGCCCTCTCTCTGCCGCAGCGCCTTCCTGGCTCCCTGCGCCTCCCAGAGTGCCAGGCACAGCCAAGTGTGGTCTGTGTGCATCTCGTTCACCCTTGAGATGAACAGGGCAGCTCCGACCAGGTGTTTCCACGTCACCAGTGCCTGAGTATTGCTTGGCACGTGGTAGGCACTGAGCCAGCCCTCGCTGAATTTTTTCTGAATGTCGTTCGGAACTGGGGTTAAACTTGAGAAGTGGGCAAGGGAAAGCTCAGCACCCACCATACTGTCCACACCGAGGCCCCCGCGGAGAATCAGTGACGTTTGATCGATATGTGTCCAAATAATGAAATTATTAAAGACATACATGAGAATTATATTACACTGACCATTTATTTCTGGATAGAGAGGAAGGGAGTGAGACGTGGGAGAATCCATAGAGATTTTAAAGTTTTGCTTAATTTTCTTTGGCTCTGCTGCACGTCTTGCGAGATCTTAAACAAAAATCTCTTGTCTGTATAGCAAAAAGTTAGATTAGTTGAAGGTGGCTGATGGTATGACCTGGATTTTCTTTGTACTTGTCTGTGTGTTTGAAATAATCTAATGAGACTGTATTATGAGTTTGCATTTTATAATGTAATCTGTATCAGGCACAGCATTTAACACAGTGCAACCAATATAGCTGATGGGGAGGAGAATGGGGTCTGAGGGGTTCCCCTGCAGGAATTTCAGAGTTTCACTGACTCTCCTTCTAGAAAATGCTGGAAGAGCAGCTCATCACACACGCCTCTGGTGAAGCCTGGCGGACCTTCATCTACGGCTTCTATTTCTACAAGATCGTAATGGACAGAGATCCTGAGCGAGGTGAGGCTGACTGTTGCTTACGAAGCAGGTATTTCCTGGCAATGCGCCCCCTCAAACTACAGGGCTTCTCAGCCTCCTTGTGTGACGCCGTCCCCTCAGTTGATGGACATGTCAACCTCCCTGAGCATCTGTACTTACTTTGAGCATCACCGGAGGATAAAATAGTTTTTTAATTGAAATAGAGGTCACGTAACATGAAACTAACCATTTAATTTATTTTTGACTTTTTATTTTGGGTCATGCCACGTGGCTTGTGGTGTGTTGGTTCCCCGATCAAGGGTTGAACCTAGGACCACCACTGTGAAAGTGCCTAACCACTGGGCCACTGGGAAGTTCCCCCGAACTAAGCATTTTACAGGGGACAGTTCAGTGGCACATAGGGCTCACGGTGTCGCACAGCCTCCACCTCTGTCTAGTTCCATGACCTTTTCATCACCCTGAAGGGAAACCCCATTCTCACGGGTGCTCCCTCCCAAACTCTGCCTCGCCCAGGCCCTGGCCACCAGCCAGCTGTCTGTCTCTAAAGGCTGGCGCGTTGTGGACACTTCTACCCAAGTGGCCTCACGCCCTCCGCGGCCTTTCCTGGCTGGCCTCTTAGCGCCGTGTTTTCAGATTCACTGCGTCAGGCGTGAATCGGTGAGAGAACACGAGCAGCCGTGCTGAGGCCCCGCCCACCGCCCTCCGCAGTGGCTGTCCAGCAGCCCGCCACCTGGCACACGACGGCGGTGGACGACTTCGCCAGCTTCCAGCGCAAGTGGTTCGAGGTGGCCTTCGTGGCGGAGGAGCTCCTGCACTCGGAGATCCCCGCCTTCCTGTTGCCCTGGCTGCCCAGCCGGCCGGCCTCCTATGCCAGCAGGCACAGCTCCTTCAGCCGCAGCTTCGGGGGCCGCAGCCAGGCCGCCGCACTCTTGGGTAGGTGCCTGGGCCGGTGGGGCCCGGGGAATCCTGGCGGGTAGCCAGCCAGAAGGGCAGTGCCGTGGGAACCAGGCTTAGGGCCACTGTGGCTGTCACGCTGGGAACGTCAGTGCTGCGGGCTCCTGGGCAGCTCCCACTGGCTGAGTGGGGCACGGGCACCATCAGGGCTCAGCAGTTGTCAGGTCAGGCCAGGTGCTAGTCCTGCATGGGCCAGACAGACAGTGTGGTCACTTTTCCCAGGGGGTCAGGACACAGCGGGTGTGAGCAGCTATTCTTTGCTGGTTTAACCCCTGCCAGAGGCTATCCCCACACCAGAGCATCTCAGGACCTCAGAAGAGGAAGGGGTCTCAGAGGTGGTCCATTCCAGGCACTCACTCTGAGCGTGGACCTCCCCTCTGTCCTCCCCACTAAATGTGCTTACCTTGGGGCATGCACCCCAGGACCCTTCCCTAAGGTGGGGTGAATACATGCTTATTGAATGGTGGTGACTTGATTTTGAGAACCAGACTGATGAGTTGAGATATGAGTTCTAGACAAGGTGTCATGAGATTCACCTCAAAGGCAGGTTGGAGAGACCCCGAAAACCCCCCCAGAAGCAGGGGAGCAAACATAACAGCCCAGACTCCAGTGAAATTCCTCTTTGTACGTGGTCAGCCTGGAAGTGCCCGGCTAACTCGCGTGCTTGCCTGGCTGGTGGGATGGAAACCCTGCTGGTTTCCAGATCGTCAGAGTCACTCAGAGCCAGCATGGCCAGTGCCCGGTGTGAGCGGTAGGGGCAGGGCACCGCCCATCACCAAGGCCCCCCAGGCAGGGGTGCAGGGCCCCGCGTGTGGCACTTGCTCCTTTGTTAGGGTTTCTGCTTCTGGAAGAAGTGTTACCATCAGTCTCTTCAGGAACATCCTGGGTGTCGGGGTTCGATAATTCTGGAACTAGGCAGAATCTTTCATGTGTGCATGTTTTCTGGGAAAACACTCTTACTATTTCAAGAGCTCGCATGATTGTTAGAGTGGACTGCTGCCCATGGAGAAATGTCACTGGATTCGAGGGGGAGGGAGGAAACGGGGCCGATCTCAGTTTACAGAAGCCCCGGGTCTGACCTCACCCAGAAACACGGCGGAGCCCTGGCTTTTGTTTACTTCTGAGCCAGCTTCAGGCCTTTGGTCAGGAACTCTACGTCTGACCCGTCTCTAAAACATCCATCTTGGTTGAGAAGGATTTGTGAGCAGGAGCCCAGATCGGATGAGCTACTTTGGTGCTGACCTGGCATCAGTGGGCAGCACCCGGTCACTGGGACAGGGCATTGCATATGTTTGCTCACTCATGTGACTCTTTGTGACACCATGGACTGTAGCCCACTAGGCTCCTCTGTCCATGGGGATTCTCCAGGCAAGAATATTGAAGTAGGTTGCCATTTTCTTCTCCAGAGGGGTCTTCTGAACGCAGGGATCGAACCCGTGTCTCCTGCATCGAGGAGGGTTCTTTACCACTAGGGCCACTTGGGAAGCCTGGGACAGAGCGTCAGATTGCAGTAAGAGTTTCCATTTCTTGGGAAAAGATTATAGAACTATTGCCTTCCTGGGTTGAGACCAAAAAGCAATACATACCCCCTCCTCACTCTGGTCTACGCTGCTTGGTCTCTGGAATCGGAAGATCTGGGGCTCAGCCTGGCTGGGGTTCTGACTCTGATCTTGGCCCAGGCAGTTCCCCTCCGTGGGCTGCTGTTCCAGGGCTGGATTAGATTAGAGGAGGCAAGCTATGAACCGAGACCTATTCGTTCATTTGTTTGTTTTAAAATAACTTTGGTTTTAGAGCACGTTTAAGTTCACAGCAAAACTGGGCAGAAAGTACAGAGTTTCTGTACACTCCCTGCCTGCCCCTGCCTCCCCTGCCATCGACATACCCCCAGTGACGTGGGATGTTTGTTATAGTCAATGACCCTACACCAGCACATCATTATCAGCCAGGTCCACGGTTTCCCTTAAAGCCTGCTCTGGGTGTTCTGCCTTTTCTGGGTTTAGACAGATGTATAGCGACATGTGCTCACCATTATGGGGCTTCCCAGGTGGCACTAGTGGTGAAGAACCCTCCTTGCAGGCAGGAGACGTGGGAGATGCGGCTTCTGTCTTCGAGTCAGGAAGAGCGCCTGGAGGAGGGCAGGGCAGCTCATTCCAGTCCTCGTGCCTGGAGGAGCCCACGGACAGAGGAGCCTAGCGGGCTACAGTCCACAGTCCGTAGCGCCGCAAAGAGCTGGACGCGACCAAAGCAACTTAGCACAGCACAGCAGCACTCACCATTATAGTATCACACAGAGTAGTCTCGCTGCCCTAAAAATCTGCCTGTTTTTGTAAATAAAGTTTTATTGGAACACGGTGTGCTCATTCACTTAGGTAAGGTCTGGCTGCTTTTGCACTCTTAACAGCAGCACTGAGTAGTGAGAACAGAGACTTTATAGCTGCACAACCTAAAATGCTTACTACCTGGACCTTCATAGCATACACTTGCCGAGCCCTGAACTAGACAGCCTCCAGGAAGGGTCTAGACCCTGCAGTTGACGTCGATGTGCTCGGTTGCTTGCTCCTCCTCCTCACCCCCCTGTCTTCCTTTCCCTCCTCTGGGCACCCGCCGGCCTGTGCGGTGACGTAGCCGCCACTGTCCCGGAGCAGAGGACCGTGACCCTGGACGTGGACGTGAACAACCGCACGGACCGGCTGGAGTGGTGCAGCTGTTATTACCACGGCAACTTCTCTCTGAACGCGGCCTTCGAGATCAAGCTGCACTGGATGGCCGTGACCGCCGCCGTGCTCTTTGAGATGGTGAGCCCCCGGTGTGGTCGGGCCCGTGTAGGGATTCTCATCCCTTAAACAGCTGTTCTCAGTTCAGGCTCCTGTCACCTTCACCGGGACCGTTGCAACAGCCTCTCTCAAAAAGTTAAACACTGTCAAAAATTCAAACAAACAGTTGGAAAAGGTGTAGATCAGCGGGTGTCTGAGCCTTGGGGCTCCTGACATGTAGGACGGGTGTTGTAGCCCCCCCCGGCACCAGGAGGGAGCTCAGCTTCTCGTGGGTGGTGAAAAGAAGGGGCCTCTGGACAAGGGACCAGCGTTTCATCCTGGTTTCTTCACTTAGTGGCTGGCCAGCCCTGGACAAGTCGCCTAATGTCTCTGAGCCTCAAATGGCCTTGTTTCTAAAGTGAGGGTGGCCAGAGCTGCCTTGCCAGCTCAGCGAGACCCTCGTGTGGCCTGGGGAGCGTGGTGGGTGGGAGGGGCGCTGCTGTTTGGGCTCTCCTGCGCCCTCCTCTCTCCGCTCCAGCCTGACTGGCTTGGGTGGCAGGAAGCTGAGCCGCGCGGGAGGCTTGCACCTGCTGCTCCATACAGCAGGGCTGGAGAGGGGAGGCGCCGAAAGCAGAGCAGGACGTGGTGCGCTGTAGTGCACGGCTGAGGCACCTCAGGGCCTGGAGGGCTCCGGTCCCACAGCACAGGGAGGCAGAGCAGAAGGAGCACGGAGGCCCCGAGCCCAGCCCTCCCCCAGAACGGAGCCCACGGGGCCAGCCTCGCCCACCTGGCTCCAGGGGCGGGTGCGCACAGATCGAGGGGTGAGCTGTGTTCACACAGCATGGACTCCTCATTACCAAGTGCGCTGCAAAAGCTTTCCATAAGCTCACAGATGACCTCTTCATAAGGAAAAGCTGGAGTCACTGCTGGTGATCCGAGCCCTTTAGCTTCCTAGGTGTAGAAATTATCAGTGTGGAAGAAGAAACCCTTGAGGCAAAGGAGGTGCTTTTCCCGAGTTCTCGTGAGTCTGTGGCGTGGTTGGTGGCAGAGAACCATTCTCCCCCACCCCCACGCCAGGGTGCAAAGAGCTTTTGTTCTGAAGGTACACCTGTATGTTTTTTACATCTTGGAAGACGTTTTTGTACAGACACAACATTTTCAGCAGTAGTGGGGATCCAGGCGAGCTGCATGACCCTGGAAGCCATAGATCCCATGGTCCTTAGAGTTTATGACATCCCCCCACCCCCACGCTCTTGTTTCCTCTTGTGGTGTGGCTGCAGAGGGACCGTTTTCTTCACTCCTGAAATGCCAGATGTTTATATCCGTGTCTGATGACTTTAAGCCAGGCACTGCCTCCTATTGCTGTTGTTAATATGTTGCGGAGAAGGCGAGATCTTCACGCACACCATCCAGTGACTCTTCTGGGGTCTCCCATCTTCGCTGTAACTGGGCAGGAGTGCTCACAGGGCTGGTCCCGGAGGACACTGCTGTATGAGCTGGTGGTTTTTCCTGCCAGTTGTAACCCAGTCTGCAAGACCAGCATCCTTTGTTGGTTGCCATGGTTACGGCTGAACGAAAGGCATCCTAGTTGAAAGGAATAAGGACTTGAATCTGAAAATCGATTTTCTTGCTTCTGTGCCATCTCTCCTCCTGTCCTCTCCCCTTCTGATAAGGCATTCAACATCTTAAAAACATGACGAGAATGTGCTGTGTCTTGTTTTTACCAATTAAAGCCAAAGTCTTTTATTTATTTATTTTTTTGCTCTTTGGTTACCCAGAATCCTCCCATCTATCGTACATATAAAATTCCAAAGAAGGAAAGAGCAGTCAGGCCTCTGCAGGCTCCCCTGGCCTCTGGGACGCTGTCTTGAGTGCTTGCTGCTCTAGCGCTCAGCACCCTGACCCCAAGAGCAGCCCCAGCCCATGGCCTCTGCCGTGTGACAACTGCCTCAGCCCTGCCATCTCCTTGCCCTGCTCTTCTCACATCAGCCAGGCCACAGCATGAAGTGGGCGATGGGGGCGGGCACCCATCTACCCCACTCCACTCCCCTCCCCAGCTGATCACTTTTCCAAAAACGATTTTTATATTGATTTGCTTCAGTTTCCCACCCCTAAACTGGAAGATCGGTAAATCGTTTTTCTCTCCTTGGAAGCAAATAGCATGTACTTAAATCTTGTCCTTGCTTGGATTTAATATCCTGCTCCTTTCTGCTTTTGGCACAGACTTCATTAGAATGAGTCTCATAGCAAGTTCTGGCAGCTCACACTGGTCGCTGAGGACTTGTGTTCCTCCCCTTTCTAGACCTTGATGAAGCTTGGGGGCTGTCATTCTCTTTAGGACGTCCCTTCTTGGGGTGGAGGCCAGTCCTTCTGAAAGCTGGAAAAGCAGAGCTCGGGCTCAAGGGGGGAGAATTGCCAAGAGTAGCAAGGGATCACGGAGGCCGGACCCAGGGCTGATTGCAAACCTTGGAATAGCAATTCAGCATTTATTCTTTTCCTTGCAGGCTTTGAACCAGAAACATACTGGGACCGAATGCACCTTTTCCAGGAAGCCATTGCGCACAGGTTTGTTCTTGGCAAGAAGGAAGCATGGGGAGGCCTCGGTGTCTCAAACAATGAAGCTAGTCCATCCCCTTTCCGGGAGACAGACCGAGGCCACCAAGGACAGATTTACTGCATGTCTCCTACGGGTTCCTCTGCCGTGGTTCCAGCGATGAGCACCTCCTGTCCAGTTCCCGGAGCTGCAGTTTTTCAGGCCTGATTCCCTCTCATTCGTGTTGGTGGGAGACCAGAGAGCCATCTCCTCAGCCTCCACCCAGAGCCAAACTTGCCAGGAGATGAAAACCTGTAGAATTTTTCAGGAGCCCCTTGACCCATGTTGAGAAGACAATGAACACTTAACAAGCAATGGATACATTCAGTGGCTACTTACTGATACCTGCTACGTGTACCAGGGAAGGGCTGTCCTAGGCTCAGGCCAGTCCAGGTCTGTCTCCAGAATGTCACTAGCTCAGTGTCCAGTGACTGCCTTGTGTTAACCATAGAAAACCAAAGCCTCCTGTGCTGCGTTTAGGGTCATACCACCTTGTTCAGGTGCCCTCAGCTGTCCCATCCCCACCGTGCACACACACACCCCTACCATGCACAGACACCCACTGTGCACACACCACTGTGCACACACACTCATGCCCTGTACACATATGCACGCCATGCACACAGACCTCCCTGTGCACACCCCTTCCACTATGCATACACACCCCCACATACCATGAACACACATCCCACTGTGGACACACATCCCCACTGTGCACGCGCACACTCCCACCATGCACAGACACCATGCTCAGTCCCACCATGCACACACCGTGTACACACACACCTACTGTACACACACCCCATCATACACAGACACCCCCACTGTGCACACACCGTGCAACCATAAGATGAGGTCCAGACCATTCAGCCTCCTCCACCCAAACTGGCCCAGGCCTGCCTTAGATATTCCTCTGCCCTGGCTTTGATGCCTGGTAAAGGCTGTGAAATAAGTGCCGGGGACATGACTTCCTCCTCCCAGGAGGAGGGTGTACGATTCGGGGCAGTTGAGTGAAGAGGCCGGTGGGAAAGGACTTTGGCACAAGAGGCAGACAGGCCTGGCTCACCTGTGCCCCGCCCACCCCTCCACCAAGCATCCGGCCGAGGAGTCGTGAGCTGCTCCGCCTTCGTGTTCTCCTGGGCTGTTGGCAGGGTTCCCTGACATTCCTGTCACCCAGTAAGCCTCCAGGAGACGGTGGCTACTGTCAGGAAGACCCCAGCCGAGTTTGTCGGCAGGTCGTGCTGATCCACGCTGGGTAGATAGCCTTGATGGGAGAGTGGAGAGAGGAAGCGCCAGCTCCAGAGCTGTGCCCACAGGTGCTAGAACCGGCCGATGGTGATGCGCTCACGGTGCAAGCGGCCGATCGGTCGGCTGAATCTACGCTTCTGACTGCAGGTGTCCTTCAGCAAAGAGTTATCAGGTGCCCGTGTGAAGCCGGGAGCTTCTCCAAGGATGCAGCACAGCATCTCCCCAGAGCTCAGTCCGGAGAGGAGACAGGACTGTGCCGGCTTCAGCACTGCCCTTGTTACATAAACCCCTCAACTGGGGGCAGGGGCCGCGCTCGCCAGCACGTCCTCCACAGCACCTAGCAGGCAGGGCTGTGATGAATGCACTTCGTGGAAATAGAAAAACCAGGCACAGAACCAGCCATGGATGGAAAATGGCCCCTCCTGCCTGTTTCCAGAACAGAGCAAGGCAGGCCCCATGTGTTTCTCGCCTTAAGGAAAATGACTCCAGTTACGCATTTCTCAGTGCAAAGCCTTTATTGAGAAACTGCACTTAGTGCAGGAGCCCAGACAGGAAGGGCAGTGAGGCCGGCCAACTCAGTGGAGTGAAGACGAGGGCCTGCCCCGGGGAGCTGAGGCGCTCCGGGGTGGGGGGGGCGGAGGGGAGAGGGAGGCAGGGCCAGTGCGATGGAGCGGGGTGGCTGGGGGGATGGAGGCTGGAGGAAGGAGAGCCGACCAGGTGAGGGGCTCTCAGCTCCCCAGAGGGGAGAAGGTGGGCGGGGCGGATGGTGGGAAGCGGTGAGGATGCAGAGAAGCAGCGGGACGCTCCACTGGGAGGCTCTCCGGGTCCCCTCTCCCCGGGCCGGGCGCCTGAGGGTCGAGTCAGCCACGCTCCGGCCCAGGAGGTCCTCAGCAGCGAGTCTCCCTGACCTTCCTTTAGGTTTGGGTTTGTTCAAGATAAATACTCTGCGTCCGCTTTCAACTTCCCGGCCGAGAACAAGCCTCAGTACATCCACGTCACAGGTGAGGCGCCCCGGCGCGCGTGGAGGGTGGGGTGGGGTGGCGTGCCCGTGGCCCCCGCCTCCCTCCTGGCAGCACCGCCTCCCGGCCCTGTCCCCACAGGGACGGTGTTCCTGCAGCTGCCCTACTCCAAGCGCAAGTTCTCAGGGCAGCCGCGGCGGCGCCGCAACTCCGCCAGCTCCGCCAGCCAGAGCCTGCTCTGCGAGGAGCGCGTGGGCTACAGCTGGGCCTACAACACCATGCTCACCAAGGCCTGGCGCTCCAGCGCCACCGGCGACGAGAGGTTCGCCGACCGGCTGCTGAAGGACTTCACAGACTTCTGCGGCAACCGCGACAGCCGGCTGGTGGCCTTCTGGGCCAGCTGCCTGGAGAAGATGCACGCCAGCGCCCCGTGACGGGCAGGGGCTGGGGCTGACGTCCCCCTGCCCGTGAGACTCGTGGTGGGGACAGCTGGGCAGGCTCGGGGGGCGGTGGGGGCTGTGGGGTGCTTGTCCCCCACCAGCGGCTGTCCTCTTCCTGGAGGGAAGCTGCAGGAGGCGCTGTGCCCCGGGAGCGGGCAGGAGGGCGGCCCCATGAGCATCTGCAGTCTGTTGGAGTAGGATCTGCCACTTCCCGCCCAGGAGGAGTGCTCACAGGATGTATAATTTTGTGAAATAATGTACCATAAGCTCACACAGCTGTATATACCTGTACAGAGCAGAAGCGGGAATAAAGTGCCCCGGGCGGCATCTCGGTCCCCAGCCTGGTCCCCGGCGGCGGCTACCCTGTCCTGGGCCAGGCGGTCATGCCCTGTCGCCGGGGCCCTGGAGGCTGATGACGTGGCCGAGGACTCCAGAATCCACCTGGGGCGTGCGGCTGTGAGTTCGCTGAAAGTCGTCTCTGAGCTGAGAAGGGAAAGAAGGGCCCCCTGGCTCCCGCCATCGGGATCAGGGTGGTGGTCCGAGGCTGGGAGTTCTGCTGACGTTTCCCAGCTCGCTCGGTGATTGCGCTAGGGGCAGAGGGTGCACACAGGCCCCCTGTACACCTGGGCGGCACCTGTCAGCCTCCTGGATGTAGACATGAGCCTGGGGTGGAGAACCGCACGGGAGTGGGATGCGGAAAACGTGGTGGGGAAAGAAAGGCATCCCGTTACTGAGGCATCAAGAATTCAGCCAGCGGGGCTTCAGAGCAGAAGGGGCCACCTTAGTCCCAGCTGTGGCTCCTCCAGGCTCCTGTGCCCGGGAGCTTAAAGCGCAGGCTCCACAGCCCCCCTTGGAGATTCTGATTTGGGGGCTCTGGACTCTGCACCGTAAACGACGCTCAGGGGACCCAGCTCTCGATGGTCCATTTGAGAAGCCCCTGCCCCCAGACCCCTCCTCTGGGCTTCTCGCTTACCTCACCTGCAGCCCCAACCCAGCTGGAGGTCTGGTTCTCAGACCAAAGCAGAGCAAAGGTTGCACCCTGGAAGGCAGAGGACTCAGGAGCAGGGTGATTGACAAGTGACGGCTTGATGGCAGTAGGGGAGGATCGAGAGCCACAAGGACCGCCCAGGGCGTGGGAACCAAAGGCCCAGGGCCCCCAAAGGCTGGGCCAACACTGCCAAGTTCTACGTCGGAGAGGCACAGAAGCCCGTCTCCCGTTCGTAGGAAAGTGAAGTGAAAGTCAGTCAGTCATGTCTGACGACTCTGACCCCCCATCGACTGTAGCCCACCAGGCTCCTCTGTCCACGGAATTCTCCAGGCAAAAGAATACTGGAGTGGGTTGCCATTCGCTCCTCCACCGGATCTTTCCGACCCAGGGATGGAACCTGGGTGTCCTGCATTACAGGCAGGTTCTTGACTATCTGAGCCACCAGGGGGAAGCCCGTTTGTAGGAAGAGACTCATCAAAACAAGATGGAAGGTTCGGGTAGTACAAGAAACAAGCACACGATACAGATCTGAGACGCCGAGGCTTTGCTCACGTGCAGGGAGTCGGGGAGAAGACAGCAGAGACCGGTTACAGGCCTCTTCGGTTACCTGGAAGACTTGAGATGCGTGACATAGTAGCAGTTGCGCCATTTCTTGCGTGCGCCTGTGTCCTGGACAGTGTAGCACACTTGCAGTGCCTCTCCATCTTGTAATCTTATCAGCAGCTGCCACGACCAGATGAGGGTGGGAGCCTCAAGGCCACACACCCAGGCCATACAGCCGGCCGCGGCCGGAATCAGGCCCGTGGGACCCGGAGCCCAGCCAGGCCCTGTCCACCGCCCTGCGCGCCTCCCCTCCCCGGGCAGCTAGGACAGGGAGGCGTCAGCCACTGTTCCACCCTGGGGGCCCTCTGTGCCCGCTGACTTTTCCGCCGAGGTGCAGTGTGGGCTCTGGTGGGGAGGGGGCAGGGCCCTTCGTCTCCCCCAGGCTCCCCGGCTCTGGCCTGAAGCCCTTGACGTCAGCCTGCAAGCGCTCCAGGCAGCCCCTGGCCTTCAGGCTGGCCCCAGGCCTGGCCTGGAATGCGGGTGCCGAGAACTCAGTGCCCCTGGCCTGTGCATTTGACCTCTGCCCGCTTCTGTGGCTGCGGCAAGAGCCACCTGTTTCTCAGTGGATCCTCACACTCGCGCTCCGAGGAGCCCCCTTCCCTGTGGGGGTGGGAGGAGAAGGGGAGCTGCAGTGCGGTTTCCAGAGGCCCCTGGTGCTCTGAGCACTTCCTTCCTCGGCTTCGAGTCTGGGTGAAACCCGGGGGCCTGCGGGACTCCAGACCTTCCCTTCTCAGCTGGCAGGAAGCCAAGCGCTGAGAGGGTTGGTGCCCCCTTCTCGGCCTTTCAGCAGCCTTGGTGGGAATGGAGTCTCACGTCCCAGGTTGCTTATCCAGGCGGGGGGACGGGAATGGAGCCTGGAGAGGCCACCTGGAACGTGGTTTTCAGGGCGGCTCTTGTGTTTCCCATTTGTGGTACCCGTGGCTTGCCTCTCCAGCTGTGTATACACTCTTCGAGAGCAGAGAGCAGCTCCCTCACTGTGTACCCTCACTGCGGGTGCCCACCCCACACGGTGCTCATTTAGAATGGGTCGAATTCATTCGTTCAGCCAACATTTATGCAAAGCTGGACCAAGGCGGCCCTGCGCTCTTGGTGGAGGGCAGCAGATGCGTAAAGCACGTCAGAAATAGAAGAAGGGGCGTAATTCTGTACAGGGGAGCTGGGCGAGGGCCGTTGTGCCCATCCAGAAGTTCTGACTTGAATGTGCCCAGAGGTTACCACCAGCTGGTTGGAAACTTGGGAAGGGAAGGAAAGAAGGCAGAAGAAAGGTAACCTTGACCCCTCCACTGTCCGGGTGCTGGGGCCTGAGGACAGCACCCCCACCCCCAGCCCTGCTCCTCAGGGAAGTGGAGGGACTCAGCCTGGGCTGCTGAGCACACACACACAGAGGAAGGACTGGACTCAGCATTCTCCACTCCAGGGTGGAGACGTGGGAGACAGCAGCCCACAGACAGCGGCTTCCAGGGCGGGGCAGCCATGTTCTGGAAGCAGGGAGGACAGGACTGCGAGCCTGGGCTCCCACACAGGGATGCAGGCTGGGTTCGGGGCTCCCCAGGGCCTGACCACCACACTGGCCGCCGTTGGCGGTTGGTGCTGGGAGGATGAGGACACTCCAGGGTGGTCTGACACAAAGGATGTGTCTTGCCTCAAAGCAGAAGTGAAATGGGACACACTTCCCCTTGCGAGACGAGAAGCAAGTCGGCCCACCCCCTCACCACCGCCTCCTGCAGGAGCGGGAGCCTGGCCGCCACCGCTGGGGTCTGAGGCTCGGGGGTGACAGAGAGGAGCCGGCCTGGAGTGGGGACCCACACAGGGAGCTGGGGTCCACCTCCCGCTGTGCTTGCTGCCTCGGGCAGCTGCCCTGTGACTGGAAGATGCTGCTTCTACCGAGTTTTATGATTTAGGCCCTAAGGGGGTTGGTGTCCCGGCAGAGCCACAGCCAGCCCGTCACTGCAGGAGGGAGGTGTGTGTGGTTTATTCGCTCATTCGCGGTTAACGCATTCAGCTTCCACTTTCCCATCCATCATTACATTTAGACCCATCTGTGTGCCAGGCTTTGAGTGGATACAGGAGGGAGAAGAACACAATCAAAGGGCACACAAAAAATATGATGGCTGTGAAATAAAAATCGGTGGGGAAGATGCTCCAGAGGCCACTGTGCGAGGTCTGACAGACACCTGGCTGAGAACGGGGCTCACGGAGGCTCCTCCATGGAGACCTGGTGGATGGTAGGGCTTGCAAAAGGCAGAGACAGTGACAGGGGAGCTCCTGGCTGGAGGAGCCTTGAGACCCTATGACAGAAAGAAGCTTCGGGGGTAGTGGGGGACGATGTCGTCGCAGAGGCTGGATCACACATGACCTTGCAAGCTTCACAAAGGTTTTACCTGTTTGGTGCATCTTCCAGGGGTATGTCGAAGGCTGGGGGACCTTGGGCAAGTCTTTCTCCTCCCCTGGCTCAGTTTCCTCATCTTTTCAGTAGGAACATGTTCACTGGCCTTGCAGGGGTTTGGCGAGCCCTTACATAGAGCACTGGCACGGCGGAGGTGCCCCCTAAGTGGAGTCATTAGTCTAGTTGTGACTGAGCCGGGCCAGGAATCCAGGCTCCAGTGGCTGCACTTTCTGCCTCCCCCGGGTGCTTCCAGGAGACACGGAGCCAGGAGCCGTCATCAGGCTGAACACACTGGCCCGAGCTCCAGCTTGCTCTCTGCTGAAGCGTTTCCCTGCTGTCACATCACTGCCCTTTGCCAGTCACACTAATGACGCCTGGAAAGTGGCGCTGGTCCACAGCCACAGCCAGATCAGGAGCCCGTGTCCCCTCCCTCCTTCTAGTCCCCGTGGCGCCCCAGGCAGCATCCAGCAGATGACTGACTGGACCAGCTGGTCTCTGCAGACGCCTGGTTCCTGCCGTGGCAGCCACGTGCCTGCAGGTGAGCGGCAGGGGTGACGCAGAGCCTGCAGCCCCGGGCCTGAATGCAGCAGCACCGCGTCATCCTGCAAGGGCAGCGGCACCTGGAACCCCTCTCTTCTGATTCAGGGAAGGAATCTCCTAGAAGGGGAAGGAGCTGGCCCAGAGGCACGCGTGCCTGGAGCCATGCGGGTGCTCTACTCGCTACGTGGCTCCTTTACAGCAACAACCCCTCACGCTGGGACAGCGTCTGTTGCTACTTGCTCAGTCGTGCCTCTTTACCGCCCCAAAGTCTATAGCCCGCCAGGCTCCTCTGTCCGTGGAATTCTCCAGGCAAGCGTACTGGAGTGGGTAGCCATTCCTTTCTCCAGGGGATCTTCCCAACTCAGGCATGGAACCTGGGTTCTCCGAGAGCCCAAGTATGGGTCTAGCAAGTAGCTATTATTATTACCTAAATTTCCAGGGCAGAGCAATCTCTCTTTCCCTGGGCTGGCACAGCTCTGCGGCCACATTCCTGGCACATGGGAGATGCTTGGTGCATGTTGAATGAATGGGATTAGCTCAGAATAGCGGGAGATGTGATTAGATCTACGTGACCCGGGGAAAGTGAGAGCATTCTTCCATCCAGTCATACACCTGTCCATCCAACAACACCCACATCCTTTCTTCCATCCGTATGTTTCAGGCAGAGAACAGGAAAAAGCCGCTCGAAGCTCGCATCAAGTGGGACAGGGCTTACAGATATGAATCAAATAATGACACGCATCAGTATAAAACTGCAACGGTGGAGTGCTACAGTCAGAGGGGCTCGTGGTGCCAGGGGAGTCCAAGCCGGAGCGATTCGACCTCTTCAGGGAGGGCAGAAAGTCTCCCCAGGCAAGTGAGGACTCATGGGTGAGCTGGAGCGACTAGAAGGACTGGGAGTGTGTTGGGGGATGTTCCAGGCAGAGAGGGCAGAACACAGGCCAGGGCAAGACGAAGTTGCAGGTGGGGTGTCAGCCTGTTGATGCAGGGACTCCGGGGCCTGCTTAGGATTTCAATTTTTATCCATAGAGGCTCTAAGGAAGCATCAGGTGACATGATCAGATTTAAATTTTGTAAAGACTGTCTGGCTGTGGTTATAGAAAATGGAAGTAGGGGTGGGGCAGGCAGGTGTAACAGCAGGAGGCCTGTGAGAAGCCGGGAAACCATGATGGAAACTCGGGCTGGGAAGGGGTGGGGCAGGGGATGAGTGGGCGAGGAGGCCATGTAGGAGAAAAAGGGACGTGACTGGGCGATGTGTTTGGTGGGAAGAGTGAGGGTGAGGGAGCTGCCTAGGATGGTACCTAGGTTTCTGGATGGAGCTGTTGCCAGGCAACAGAGTGAAAGCGAGAAGAGAGCGGGGGAAGGGGTGGGACACAGTCTCCCTTGCTGTTGTTATTATGTCTGTGTTTGCAAAATACGGATGTCGGGAGTGTGGGCGTGCACCCCTCCCCGAACGAACGAACGAACGCCTGCTCAGGGGTGGGAAGGCTGGTTTGAGGAGACTGCACGTGGCAGGCTGCAGAGCTGGGCTGGGGAGCTAGCTGGCCTTCCAGGCTTGGCTCTGCATCAGGGCAGCTGTGTGACCTGAGGGGGCAGCTCCGCCTCTGTGGGCTGCGGCTCTACAGTGGACAGGATCAGCACTCGGTGCAAACTCTCAGTTGAGGCGTGTGGCATTTTAAGGGCATAAAGCAACCTGAGTCTTTGTGTCCACTGGCATTATTTACAGGGCTCCCCCTTGGAAAGTTATTCCTTGTAGATCCCCTTTATCTAGAGTCTCAAGGTTAAAACAGCACCAAGGGGACTTCCCTGGGGGTCAATGCCTAGGGCTGTGTGTTCCCAATACAGGGGGCCCCGGGTTCAATCCCTGCCCAGGGAACGCGATCCCAGGTGCCTCAACTAAGAGTTTGCACCGAAGGCTGAACCCACATGCTGCACCTAGGATCCAGCGCAGCCAAAGACATAAATATTTACAAAACAAAACCAAAGAAATCAGTATTGAGTCTAGCATGTGAGCTCAGAGGACTCGCAGAGCCTGCTTGCCCCCTCCTCTGATTTTTACAGAGGGGCAGCACTTGTGTCTGACTGATCCTTTTCTCTCTCCTCCTGCCCGACCCCGCATGCAGTAGAACAGGGGGAACAGTTTTCATAGAACCACAAAGCTACAGGGCAGAAAAGCGCCCTTTGAGGTTAGCCCCACTGTCCTCTTCTCACTTTGGGGGTGGGGAGTCTTCTGCAGCCTATCACTGTTTCTTAGGACAGATGGGGCTAGGCAGAGCTGTGGGGATAAGCTAATATCACAGACACAGGTGATGCTGAGCATCTGGGGGAAGAGAGATGAAGGGGACATCTGAAGCTGTGTCCTGCTAAGCTGGGGTCCTTTCTGACTCATTGAAGATGTCTTCTTGTCACGCTCCCCTGCCTTGACTCCTGGGTGTCCTCCACAGGGTGCAGGATGCTCTCTGTAAAAAAGGAATTCAGAAAACCCAGTCTACCCCCCTCCCCTCCAACCCCCGCATACAAGATATGGAGACAAAAACCCGGTTGGAATCTCAGGGCTGAGGTTTCCATGGTGGCTCCACTCTGCCGCCCTTTCCATTGGCTGGGTGTCCTGCTCTGGCTTTAGCAACAGAGGCTCAGATACACGTCTCCTTCCTGATTGGCCAGGCGGGTGCTGCAGCGCCATGGCAACAGGGGCAGAGGGACCAGTCTCTGCAGAACAACTTGAGTCACTCTCTACCTGGGGTGGGGCTGAGATCCAGAGGGCTGCTTGCAGGGGATGCAAACTGGAACAGGGAGCCCCACCTCAGCTCAAAGTCAGGTGGGTCAGTTCTTGGTCGCCCAGGGCGTTGGGAGGCTGCTGAGCTTCTTCTCCTGTCTTATCTATCCTATATCTTGCAGCATGTTCCCAATCCTTCTTTTGCCCCAGGGCTACTGTCTCCACAGAAGGAAAAATCAAACCTCTAGCAGTGCCAGCGGTTAATTCATTTGCCCAAAGTCACACAAGTTACAAATTAGAACTTGAACCCTTGCTTGACTTAAATAAAGGCTTTAGAGAGTCTTTGGTGGAAAATCTAGGGGTCCTTTTTTTTTTTTTTTAATAGACTTTGTTTTTCAGAGCACTTTGTTTCATAGCAAAGGCACAGAGCTGAAGGTACAGCAATTTCCCAGTGTTTTCAGCTTTAATGCAATCCTTTAATTCATCAAATAGCTGATGCTCGCCTAAACACTCCCCCAACAAATCTCTGATCCTCCCAATAACTGTGTGAATCTGGTAAGTCCGGGAGGAATGACCAGTCTTATAGATGAGGCCACCAGAACCCAGACAGGACAATTTGTTCCAGGTCATGCAGCATATTCATGCCAGGGCTGGCCCTCCAACCCAGGCCTCTTGAATCCTTGTCAGGGGTCTACCCCCAAACCATTGGCTTATCCATACCAGGGGCCCCCAGGAGGGCTGAAGGGATGTTCCGAGGGGTTCTGTCATCTGTTTAGAGAACAGTTGCTGAATAGAATCAGTGTCTCTAACATGGACCAAGGGTTTCACATCAAAACTCCAGTCCCTGCCAGGCAATTCTTAAATGTGGCTCCAGTTCCCAGGAAGGGTCCTTGTTTCCACCTTGCTGTCCACCCTGCTACATGGACGCAAGAAGATACAGTCATAAACATCACAGTCAGTGTCATGTTGCTCTGCACTTGAATCTGAGCTAAGAGCCTGCCTGACTCTTCACTGCAGCCTTGGGTCTTGGAGGAAGGAAAACCCCTGTGGTGTCGTTGCTCTGAATCTCAGACCCAGCTGAAAATGAATGCTTTGGCAGATTTCTTTCCTTCCTGCTCAGCTCGGGCTCCCTGAAGCTCTTGCCCCTGAAACACAGCCCAGCCACCTGGCCTGCCCTCCTGCCCTCCCAAGGGTGAGGATACTGGAGGACACAGAAGGCAGGAGCTCACGCCCATCATTCTGCACCCCAAGTGCCACACCAGTAAGGGGCAGGCTCAGGAGTTGCCATCAGCAAGTCTGCGGTGTCCTCCCTGGGCCAGACACCCCACAGGAGCTAGGGAGATGGACAGGAATGTGCCCCTATAGCCCTGCCCTCAGGGAAGCTGCTGCCTGGTGGAGGAGATGGACGATGCACCACAAGTGAATAAGTCACGATTTCCGACAGCAGTAAATGTTGTGAATGACAGATTTCCCTGGCAGTCCAGTGGTTAATACTCTGTGCTCGCAATGCAGAGGACGTGAGTTTGATCCCTGATCAGGGAGTTAGGATCCTGCATGCCACAAGTCATGCCCGCCCCCCCCCAAAAAAAAAAAAAAGTAAGGGGCAGGCTCAGGAGTTGCCATCAGCAAGTCTGCGGTGTCCTCCCTGGGCCAGACACCCCACAGGAGCTAGGGAGATGGACAGGAATGTGCCCCTATAGCCCTGCCCTCAGGGAAGCTGCTGCCTGGTGGAGGAGATGGACGATGCACCACAAGTGAATAAGTCACGATTTCCGACAGCAGTAAATGTTGTGAATGACAGATTTCCCTGGCAGTCCAGTGGTTAATACTCTGTGCTCGCAATGCAGAGGACGTGAGTTTGATCCCTGATCAGGGAGTTAGGATCCTGCATGCCACAAGTCATGCCCGCCCCCCCCCAAAAAAAAAAAAACACTGAGGACTTGTGGACTGGATGAGGCAGGGTAATGGGACAGGGAGTGGCTGGCTGGGACACAGGGTTTGTGTTTCCTGTCTCAGCCAGGATGGTCAGGAAATGCCTCTCTGAGGAGGTGATATCTGAGGGCAAAGAACTTGGATAAAAAAGGGGAAACCGTTGATAGGTGAAGTGAGAGGGGCTGTGGGATTTAGCAATCCAATGCAACAAATGTCTGCTGAATCCCTACTCTGCGTCAAGGCACCAGGACAGACGGAGGACCTGCCCAGGCGCGGTGGGAGCCCAGAGGAAGTACGACCCGAGCCTGGAGAGCCAGGAAGTCTTCCAGGAGGAAGCAATGATTCTTTGGAGGCCTGAAGGATGTCAGGTCAAGCCCAGTGGGGCAGCAGGGGCGTGGAAACACCGAGATGATTCCAGCGGAAGAACAGCAAGCAGCTGCAAAGGCCACAGGGAGGGAGAGCTGGGAATTGTCTGGTAAAGGCAAAGAGCTGTGTCGGAAGCAGAGAGGGGAAAGGAGGAGCTTACAGGGCTTCCCTCGCGGCTCCGTTGGTGAAGAATCCGTCTGCAATGCAGGAGACCCTGGTTCGATTCCTGGGTCAGGGAGATCCCCTGGAGAAGGAAATGGCCAGTATTCTGACCTGGAAAATCCCATGGACAGAGGCGCTTGGTGGGTGACAATCCATGGGGTCTCAAAGAGTCACAACTGAGTGACTAAGCACGAATGGGGTCAAAGTGGGCCTTGGAGGCCAGTTAAAAGACTCCAGCCTCTTCCTGAAGGTAGTCTGCATAGGATTGCCAGGTTTAGCAAAAAAAGAAAAAATACAGGCTGTCCTGTTAACTTTGAATTTCAGATAAACAACAAATACATTTTAAAGTATAATTATAGGCACGCAATATGTGGAACATTCTTATACTAAAAACCATTATTTGTTGATTTGAAATTCAGTTTTAATGGGGCCTCCTGCATCCTCTCTGGCAACCCTGAGTTTGGGCCCACAGAGGGGTTTTACGCAGGGGATGACATGGTTGGATTTACATTTTGTGAAACTTCCAGGATTTGTGGGAAAACACACTCATGGGAGACTGGGAGGCGGGTGGGATGATGAAGCCCTGCTTTGTCCAGGCCAGAGACGCAGAGGACAGGGAACAGGGCCCCTCGTTGCGCCACCTGCCTCCGTGTGGGTGGCCCTGGGTGAATCCCTCAGCTGATACCGTCCGTCTCAGTTGGGTGACCAAGGCCAGGTCAGACCCCGGCTCTGCAGTGTGAGCCTCCGGGCTGGCCTGCTCCCTCCTTGGCATCCTCTTCTGTCGAGGGAAGGGGTCAGATAATCACAAGAGACGGGTCACAAGGGCCCTTCTGCTCCTGCCACCCGGGGCTCCCTGTCCATCCTCCGTCTGACGTCCCTCTGGGACGTTGCCCCACCACGGTGACAAGCCCAAACCCGAGACAGCTGGCTCCAAGTTCCCCTCCCTCGCCCCCTGGCTCTTTCTTCCCTTCCCACGTCACTCCAGCCGATGAATGCATGAAACGCCCCCACACCTGGCTTGGGAAAAGGCACTCAGTGTCTGCTGAGGTCCTGCTGTGTGCTGGGCTGGGTCCTCTACATCACTGCTGGTGGTTTAGACCTCCTGGACTGTAAGCCCTCCAGGCTCCTCTGTCCATGGGATTTTCTAGGCAAGAATACAGGAGTGGGTTGCCATTTCCTTCTCCAGAGGCTCATTCCGACCCAAGGATCAAACCCATGTCTCCTGCATTGCAGTCAGATTCTTTACCGACCGAGCCACCAGCAACTTCCCGATCTACAGCATTCACCTCTGTTAATTATTAAGGAGGGTATCATGATGCCCATGGCTCAGATCAGAGAACTGAGGCTCAGTGGGGCAGCTGCTGCCCAGCTGTGCAAGGCAAACCTGGGGTGGAGTCTGGGACCGCTCGGAGCCAGGGCTCTGTCCTTTCACCGTCTCCAGGAAACGTTCCGGGAGCCCCTAATCCCCCTACATTCATCGCCGGGGCTTGGTCAGCAGTCTCCTTGTCCCACGGCAGGCACGTGATACCCTGGCTCTTTCTGAGTTAAGCTTCGGGACTCAAACTCATTGCTGTGATGCTCATCTGCTGGGGGGCCTTTCCGGCTTAGGAAACTTTACCATCTGTGCCCTCCTCACGACCCTGTGGGGACTCAGCATGGCCCTGCAGCCCTCCTAGCCTGCAGCTCTGCTGCACTGGTCTTCATTAAATATTAATGGAGCCGCTCCCGGCATTGCTGTGACGTCAATTACCGGGCTGCTCGAGAGAGCTGTGGCCTCCTTTCCAAGGTGAAGCGGTGCCCGGAATTCAGCCGACTCAGATGGTGTCCCTGGGGGCCGGCTGTTGGGGAAGATGCCGCTAATGTAAGACGTGGCAGGAGTCCAGGAGCTTTCCTCCCATCTCTCCGCCTCCCTCGGGGCCCCGGTGGCATCCTGATGCTGGCATGATGCGTTCAGTCATTCAGTAGATATTTACTGAGCACCTGCTGTATGCCAAGCATGTACAACAGATGAGACGGTTAGATAGCATCACTGACTCAATGGACTCCAGGAGTTGGTGAAGGACAGGGAAGCCTGGCATGCTGCAGTCCATGGGGTCGCAAAAGAGTCGGACACAACTTAGTGACTGAACAACAAGTGTGCCAAGCACAGGTCTAGGCTCTGGGGATGCAGTCATGAGGGTGACAAGGTCCTTCATCACGGGACACTCTTGTCTGGAGGTGGAGAGGGAGAAACCGTCTTAACACAGAACGGTAGACCCAGGGCTGTGAGCCAGGGCAGGCGCCCACCCCCGCCTGCCTGTGACCAAGGGATCCTCCCAGAGGAAACTAGGGTTAAGCTAAACCCAAAGAAGGAGCCCAAGCTAGGCCTGAAAAGAGGACGAGTGAGGGTTTCAGCAAGAAGGACTAGGATCAGATCTCAGACCCGAGTTCTGTCCCTTCTCAGTCATTTACCTGCAGCTGGGTTTCCACTGTACCAGCTGCTACGAGGACTCTAGGAAGCCACAGCTAACGATAGCAGAGGGTTTGATGCCCAGCGAGAACTCGGGAGTAGCTGTTATGATAATAGCTCTGTGTTACCCTGTCAGGCATCCTTACCCTGATTCGGGGAGCATAGCAACTGAGGCTCAGAGGGGTGACATCACAAGCCCTAGGTAATATTGCGGATCAGAGCCCAGCTGGACGTAAGACCCCAGGCTCTGACTTGGGCTCTCTGACATTTTCCAGCCACAGGCAACCCAGCTGGGGTCTCAGCTCCACGAGACCCAGAATCCCACGAGAGAGCTCAGTGTGAATTCCTCAGCCTTCTTCGAGGTTAAGGCTGCAGCTGCCCAGGGACAAGCCCAGGCCTTGGCTTTGGGGTGGGGGGCAGGGCCTAGGCCTTGCTCTGCTGGGAATCTGCTGTGTGACTGTGAGTGAATTTCCTTCCCTCTCTGAGCTTCAGTTCCCAATAGTTAACACTAACACCAGCCTGGGTCTCTGATCCTCACAACAGAGCTGTGGCAAAGGAATTATTTTTAATTTCTGGTTAAAGATGAGGAGCAAGTGGAGGCTAGATTTGGAGCCAGGTTCATCTGCTGGCAGAGCTGACTAACAGCCCATTGGGCAGTGTGGTCTCAGAGTAGGAAAGCCAGCCTCAGTTGTCTCTAAGATCCTTATTTTAAAAAATATGCATTTACTAGGGGACTTCTCTGGGGAAGGCAATGGCACCCCACCCCAGTACTCTTGCCTGGAAAATCCAATGGATGGAGTAGCCTGGTGGGCTGCAGTCCATGGGGTCGCTAACAGTCGGACAGACTGAGCGACTTCACTTTCACTTTTCTCTTTCATGCATTGGAGAAGGAAATGGCAACCCACTCCAGTATTCTTGCCTGGAGAATCCCAGGGATGGGGGAGCCTGGTGGGCTGCCGTCNGCAGTCCATGGGGTCGCTAACAGTCGAACAGACTGAGCAACTTCACTTTCACTTTTCTCTTTCATGCATTGGAGAAGGAAATGGCAACCCACTCCAGTATTCTTGCCTGGAGAATCCCAGGGATGGGGGAGCCTGGTGGGCTGCTGTCTATGGGGTCACACAGAGTCGGACACGACTGAAGTGACTTAGCAGCAGCAGTGACATATGCTGAGAATACGTCATCACCATCCGCCTTGTGGAGTGAATTTTCATCAGAGCCGGGCCCTGTCTGCCCACATGCCTTGTGCTGTGTCTATGGCCGCTTCATATGCAGATCAGGGCTGAATACCTGCCACCCGCAAAATAGCCTTGGCCTCTGTCTCCCTGTCAGGTGAGAATATATGACCCATAGCAACCAAGGCTCATGCTGCCAACATGTCTCAGATAACACATGAATTTGTCATCAGCCTGTAAATGGCTTGGTTCCTGCAATTGAGAAGGAGTGACCAGGTAGCAATGAAAGACAATTTAAACAAAATACTCTTTTTTCCCCTATAGGGGTGAAATCCTGAAACTAAGTTCAAAACTGACCACATTAGATTATATATATTTTTTGTCAACCTTAACATTTTTTCCTTCTTCTTTATTTCTAATAAAATGATTCAGTATGTACTGACCTAGAAATCTTCAAATGTAACATTACAATGCTAATGACAAAACATGATGGCTTCACCTAACAGGTGCAATTAAAAGATTTCCTTTATCACAAGAAGGTACAAGAGGAATAATTATCACTGAAGGCTTGTATGGCTTCCATTGTGGGCAGAAAAATTGCTGCGCTTCTCTGTCAAGTCAAAATTGGTCTCTATGGTGTCATTTCCAGAAAAATAACTATGGGATGAAGTACTATAACTTAGAAAAATCGTAAATGAAACAATCACATGTGCATCACAGGGATCACAAGGAGGTGTTGAACACCCAGCTATGTCCATTGACTCAAATTGAGTCAGAAGAGTTGCATTTGATTTACAACCTGAGTGGAACCTTTTGTTTATGGATACTGAGACTTTCTTATTGTTTTAAAATATGGCTGTTGCAACTAAAAATTATTACAGGCCTACATGATCATGGATATTTTGGTCACCCAGAAATAATAAATGACAATGAATACTAATTACATTACAGGATGCCTTCTTTTAAGAGAAACAGACATCAACAGGTAGTGATGACAATAATAAAGCTCACATTATTGCGTACTTTGCTGAGTGCTTTGGGTTAACTCATTTAATCCTCAAAACAAACTTATAAGGTAAGGACGTGTATTATTCCCATTTTTCAGCTGAGAGACTGAGGCCCAGAGAGGTAAATAACATTCCTAAAAGGACACAACTAGTAAGTGAGTAAGCTACAATAAATCCACAGACCCTGACCCTAAGCCAGACCTTCCTCTATGTGATAAAAGCCAAGAGTAGAATGTTGATGTTTATCTTTCTTTACACCATTATCATTTTCTGGAAAGACATCTGTAAATCAGAAACTTAAAAACAGAACCAGATTGGAATATGTGAGCTCTGAGAACTTGTCAACAACTGTATTCNGGCATTTCGCTTTGGGCTGGTCCTCCAACGCCTCACATAAAGGAGGTGACAGCGTGGGCACCAGTGCCAGGCAGGCAGCACCCACTCTCGTCCTCAGCCGTGTTCCTCCTGACATCGGGGGCCAGGGAAGCAACAAGCCCACTTTACAGACAAGGAAGCTGAAGCTCAGAGAGGTGCAACGATTTGTCCAGGCTACCCCAGCTACTGCAGAAGAGCTGGGATTGGAGGCCCCATCAGGCAACACCGGATCTTATACCCCAAGTTACTGCAAGGTGGCCACATTCAACTGGGAGACCACCTCCTCCTCATTGCAGCCCCCTCCTGGGCCTTGCAATCTTGCCTTCCTCCCTCAGCTCCCTCCTGTCTTATCTTCCACGAGGCTGCCAAACAGCTGTCAGCCAGTACAAAGCACATTCCCCTCCTGGAAGATCTTGGTCACTTACAAAGAGGGATCTTTGTGGTGGCATTTCTTTTCTTTTTTTTTTTCTTTTGGCATTTCTTAAAAAAAAAAATTACCTATCTGGCCGTGTCAGGTCTTAGCTGCGGTGCGTGGGGCCTTCCATTGTGTGGCACACAGACCGCCCAGCTGGTGCGTTTGGGCCCAGGAGTTGCAGCGCACGAGCTTAGTTGCCCTGTGGCATGTGGGATATTAGTTCCCCGATCCGGGAGTCAATCCCTCGTCCCTGCATTGCAAGGTGATTCTTAACCCCCGGAATCACGGGCAAGTCCTTGTGGCATTTCTGAAGTAGGCACGAGGTGTGATCAGGTGTGATTGAGCATTCGTGAAGAGAGGCACCCCGTACCCCTAGATGGTGAACGAAATGAAATGCAGGCTTGTCCTCTGGTGTTTGCACAGGAAATGCCAACTTCCTTTAGGAAGCAGCTGGTAAAAGTGACAAAAAGCGTGAACTTTGTAGTCAGAAAGGCCTGGGTTCACATCCTGACTCTGCCCCCATTAGCTCCATGACCTTGGTTATGAGAGCTTCCGTTTCCTCATCTGTTCAAATGGGCACAAGAGGATGCTCCCACATCACAGTTGTCGTGAGGATTAAACAAGATTAAATTGCCTAACACAGGGCTTGATGCCTAGTAGCTGGCCAGGAAATACCAGTCCTACCAAGAGAAGTCCATGCAGGTGGTGGATACCAGAGTCATGGTGGGAGTAAGTGGAAGGAGAGAGTGCTTCTTGGCGGAGACCTGCGAAAGATCTTGAGAGGAGGTGAGCTTTCAGCTGAGTATTAAAGACTTAGAGGAAGAGGTGGAAGAATGGGAAAGTTGGCAGAAACTTGCAGGCAGGGCCTGTGAACCCAGTGGCCTTAGGATGTCCATACAGTAGGTAGTGGCTTAGAAAGCTGGGCCAGCGCCAGGTCACAAAGGGCCAGGCAGAGGGGTTTGCACCTTTTAAGGGTGAAAACCTCCTTCCTGCCTATGACCCCGTGGCCACTCAGGGCCATCCGCGGAGACCAGACCCCAGGAGGCAGGCTTCTCCCCTGGCTTTGGCGATTCTAGATCCCTGTGTCTCCCGAGTCAGGGCCAGCCCACCACTGTCGTCTGGAAGCAGACAGAAGGCTGCAGCAATCTGCTTGCCTCCTACTAACATACTGAGGAGGAAAAGCTGTTTTTGAGCACAGTTGCCTGGCAGAGAACCTTGGTAGAAACTTATCAGCTCTCACCCTCACTTCCAAGGTTATGGTTCAAGCAGCAGTTAATGATAGTTACGTGCACAACTCAACAACCAAGAGAACTTTTCAGGTGCTCACAAGGTCAGGGCAGGCACGGGAAGGATGGTGATGGTGGTGGAGTGGGTCAGGATCCGGGTTCCCGCCCCCTGCTCCCTGTGCTGCAGTGGGACAATCTTAACCTTCTGGGCCTCAGCTTCTTCCTCTGTAAAATCAGAACGGAAATACCGAAACTTCATGTTTCTCCAGTAGTCATGTACGGATGTGAGAGCTGGACCATAAAAAAGGCTGAGCGCCAAAGAATTCATGCTTTCAAATTATGGTGCTGGAGAAGACTCTTGAGAGTCTCTTGGACTGCAAGGAGATCAAATCAGTCGATCCTAAAGGAAATGAACTCTGAATATTCATTGGAAGGACTGTTGCTGAAGCTGAAGCTCCAATACTTTGGCCGCCTGATGCAAAGAACCGACTCACTGGAAAAAGACCCTGATGCTGGGGAAGATCAAAGGCAAAAGGAGAAGGGGATGGCAGAGGATGAGATGGTTAGATAACATCACCAACTCAATGGACATGAGTTTGAGCAAACTTCAGGAGATGGTGGAGGACAGAGGAGCCTGGTGTGCTGCAGTGCCGAGTCCCAGAGTCGGACACGACTGACTGACTGAACCACACCGTCCTCACCTTGACTGAGTGGGAGCTGACTGGCCACCCGCTGCCCACGGCCTGCTGAGGAGTAGGTCCTGCTGCCCTCTTCCACTCCCTGTGTGGATGTGGGCCAGACATTGGGCCTTTGAGGCATCACTGCTTCATCCTCTTGAGCTGCCATGTCATTTATGGAACTTCCAGTGGTGTCACACCCTAGACCTTCAGAGCTGAAAAAAAGACAGAACTCTGCCACCTGCCAGCACAGCCTCCCGTTTCAGAGCCAGGAAGTCCAGGGCTCTGAGAAGGGAAGTCACCACACTCCAGCTTTCCCTGGACCACCACAGCCTCTCCCACCTGGGCCCACCTCCTCGGAACCACACAGAAGGCAATTATCTAGATGGTTCCAGCCAAAGGATCTAGAAAATTCTGGCTAAGAAACACGAGCTCCTTGACCATCTGTGGAACTGAAGCAGAAGGCTTTTTCGCTCTCATTTTAACTATGATTCTATAGGCGACAGCTTGGCCTTCTTCCCCAGAGCCAAGCGCCGCTGAACAAGCTTGCGGGGGGAGGGGATGGGGGTTGCTGAGAACGGGCCTCCAAGCTCCCCACCAGCTCACAGACTGCGGCTACCAGGACATTTTCGCACTTCTTCATGCCAAAAGCTGCCCATGGAAGCCGATCTGCTCCCAAAGAGGGCTTTCAAAGGGCAGCAGGATGCTCTGGCTGATCCTGAAATCTGTGCGCTCAGATCCTAAAATCTGACCTTAGACACAGCGGGTGAAGTTGGTATCGGCAAAAGGGCCTGGCCAGTTGGCAGAGAGTGGGTGTGGGCAAGGAGGCCGGGGTGACCGCCTTGACCGCTGAGCAAGCACCTCACTGCTCCAGGTCTCCTTTCCCTCATGCATATGATGTGCGGACTTGGGGAGCTGGTCCAGGGGGGTCAAGTGTTTATCCCCAAGGCAGGCAGAGAGCCAGCAACTAACAGTGAGAGCTGCTGCTGCTGCTTCTGGTGGTGATATCATCCCTGGCTTGGAATCGGCCAGGTCACTCAAGCGGCAGGAGGCTTGCATTTGGGAGAAAAATAAAATTGAAAATTCTATCTAGGTGACACGAATCTGGGCGGGCGGCCCCTCCTGCTCAAGCTGGTAACCATGCCGACGGTGTGAACGCTGTCTTTCCAGAACAATACTAGGGCTTCTTTGTAACATGTCCCTTGGTGTCTAGACTTCACAGGGAGCTGAGTGTCCCAGAGCGGGGGAAAAAAAATAAAAGCAGGGCGTGCCTTTTCTGGGTCACCTATTCACTGGGCTCCGGCGGAGGGTTCTGGTGATGCTTTGGAAATCCAGTCCCGCGTGAGAAACAGTCGTTACCACTGGCTCAGGGTGGGGCACGGCATGGATTTTCTATAGCTGTGATGGCTGGTGCAGGTGGGGTGGGAACTTGCTCTTGCTGATCCCCAATCCTAAGAAACAGGGTGGTCAGTTCTCCTGACAGGTGGCTTTTCCAAGGGTTCTCATCTGGTAACCAGCAGAGCAGACCCAAGCCCAGATCTCCAGATCTCCATCACACACGCGTAGTGGTGGGGAGGGTGTTGCTGTGTTCCCCGGCTGAGATCCTGCTAGGTAAGGATGCAGTGTACTTGGCCCCTGCTCTGGGCACCTGCTCCGAGCTTGAGGGGCCACACAGTGTGTCTGACCGTGATCATCAGCCCCCATCCCCAGGTTAAGCGGCCCTCTTGGAAATCGCTCAAAAGCAATGTTGCTTGATGGGACTTTGAGCTCTGGGAGTAGGTGACCTAAGGTGGTCATCTTGGTCTCCGTTTACAAGACTTTAGGGAGCAGGCAGCTCTCTCCTGAGGGTGAAGGAGATGGATGCTGCTAAGTGTGTAGGCTACAAGAGGGAGGCTTATGCGTGCTTTTCACAACCTGAATGGCCGCTAAAAGGGGTCACACCTTGACCCCTTCTCAGCTACACCTCAAGCCATCGTGGGGCCATCAGGCCCAGGAGGTGGATAGATATGAGCTTGAATCCTAGGTCTGTTGACTACCAGCTGTGTGATTTTACTCAAGTCATCTTCAAGCCAGTTTCCTCATCTGTTAGATGGGGATGGAGGTCCTACTGACCTTACAAGGGACTATCTTGAGGGAAAAGATATGCCCGTCTCTGCAAAGCCCCTGGCCCAGTGCTGGCAATCGGGTAGAAGTTCCCCTCCTTTCAAGAGCGGGTGTGGATGAAGTCACCCGGGATAGGGCAGAGGGCCTGGGCACAGCTCTGAGAAGCCCTAGCATTTCTGTGTAGGCTGAGAAGACAAGCCCACACGGGAGACAGAGGAGGGGCAGCTGGCGCAGTATAGAGGAGCCAGGAGAGGCAGGCTCATGAGAGCTAAGAGGACAACCTGCTAAGGAGGGGTGAGCCAAGTGCAGAAAAGAGGGCCAGGAAGGGGAGGACTGTGCAGTGACCTTGGACTGGTGGCCACAGCCAGGGCCAGCCAGGTGGAGGAGTGGCTGTAGAGCCGGAGTACGCTGGATTGAGGGGTGGGTGGGAGGTGGAAACAGTGATGTTTTGTGAGAAGTAAAGAAAAAAGCCTCATGGGAGAACCAGCGTCCCCCATTTGACATGTATGAATGTCAACATCAGTTACTTAGAATGCCCCAGTCTACCTGATTTTCATTGTTTTGGATTCACGCTCAGTCCAACATGATCAGAAGCCAGAAGGGCTCAAATCTGTCTAAGGACTGGAAGGAACTATGGAAGCATCCCTCAGTGCTTGCCCTCCTCCTACCTCTCTAGGAACCCATCCTCTTGGGGCCCACGATGTACGATAAATTAGTATCTATTACTCTCTGGTCTTCCATGGTGGCTCAGACAGTAAAGAATCTGCCGGCAATGCAGGAGAACCAGGTTCGATCCCTGGGTTGGGAAGAGCCCCTGAAGAAGGGAATAGCAAACCACTCCACTACCCTTGGTTGGAGAATTCCAGGGACAGAGGAGCCTAGGGAGCTACAGTCCATGGGGTCACAAAGAGTCAGGCACAACTGAGCAATTAACAGTCACTCATCACACACTGTAAAGATATTCACCAGGGGAAAGATCAGCCTGGTTTGTTAACCTTGATTCCATTTGGAGTTAGCAAAGGAGACTCTTCAAAGCATGGAGAAGCCTGGGGTGGGCGCTTCCTTCCAGACATACACTCAATGCTGTGTCATGGGTCCTCACTACAGCATCACAGCAGGAGAAGGCAGCCCAGGAGGTAGAAGACCTAGAGTGGGGGCCCTGGCTCTGCTGGCTGTGCAAACGGGGGCCAACTCCTCCTCCCCGAGACTTCACTCCCCGCTGATTCAGGATAAGCAGTCAGACAGTGGTGAATCTAAGGGTCCTGCCAGCTCTGACATTCCAGGATTTCTCCGTTTCTACAGTACCTTAAACAGTTCAAGTCTAGTTCTACAGGTGGTAAACTGAGGTCCAGAAAAGGCCCACTCTATGGTCCCTCTCTCTCCCTTCTTTTTAAATAATTTTAAAAATTTATTTCTGTTTTGACTGCACTGGGTCTTCGTTGCCGCTCCGGCTTTTCTCTAGTTTTCTCTAGTGAGCGGGGCTACTCTCCAGGTGCGGTGTGCGGGCCTCTCATCGCAGTTCCGGAGCACAGGCTCTAGGGCACATGGGCTCAGCAGCTGCAATGCCCAGGCTCCAGACCACAAGCTCAACAGCTGCGGCACACAGGCTTACTTGGCTCTATGGCATGTGGGGTCTTCCAGGATCAGGGATCGAACCTGTGTTTCCTGCATTGGTGGATGGATTCCTTACCACTGAGCCACCAGGGAGGCCCTCCCACCTTTTAAAAAATATTTATTGGCTGCGTTAGGTCTTAGCTGTGGCATGTGGGATCTAGTTCTCTGACCAGGGATGGAACCCTGGCCCCAGCAACGGCATCGTGGTGTCCCAACCATTGGACCACCAGGGAAGTCCCCTTCCTCTCCATTCTAATGCATCTGACTCTGCAGAGCAAGAATGTGGACCCAAAATCTCTCTTTCATGCCTCTGGTACTTCTCAATCACCCAAGGGTAAAGCCTCAGATCTTCAGTCTGGCATTGGGAACACTCCATGATCTTGTTCTATTCAACCTCAGGTCCCACTGCCAGGCCTCTCTCCTCACTGCCAAGCCCTCGCCCTTGCTGGGACCCCACTCCCTAAGACCTTTTCCCTGACTCACCTCCTTCAACGTCTGGCCCACCTGCTCTTGAGTACTTAGGTGTCTGATTCTCAGAGGCAGGCGCTGTATCCTACTCCTTTCCCCAGCGCTGAGCATGCAGTAGGCACTCAATAAGATCCTCAACGAGCAAAAGGCCCCTCCCTTTTCCTGCACCTCCCTTGGCATGTTTTCCTAAGTCTGGCCGGGCTTCAGTCACTGGGATTTTCCTCCCTTGCCCAGAGCCTGGCACCACGGGTCCTCGGCGTGGAACGCCGGGACTGGGCTCGGTGAACAGCTGGTCCACTCTCTTTCCCACAGGGGGAATCGTGCCACAACTTACAGGTGGTGTAACCTTGAGCACGTCACTATTCTGGCTTTGAAAGATGGGGAGGCCAGCAGCGCCCACGGGGGTGGGGTTGCGAGCATTAAACAGCATCGTGCCTGCAAGGGCCTACAGCGCCAGGCCAGCTCCAAGCAGGTGTGTGGTGTCACCCGCTCCAGCGGGGCCTCTCAGCCCCTCCTCCTGTGGTGGAAGGGACAAGGCCACCTCCCAGGGCGGGGACCCCGTGAGTGAATGTGCGTGGGGCTGTCCCCGAAGACTGGACCCGACCCCGCCCGGCCAGCGCGGATCCAAGCGCAGGGTGTGGCCCACAGAAGCCCAGCCGCCAGGCTGGGCGGGCGCGAGTCTGGCCCGCCCGCCCCTCGGGCACGCGGTCTCCTGGCTCTCCCAAGCACTAAGTGTATCTGCTTTTGGGTCCCTCCTCAAGCCAGACGTCTGTCCTGAACTGCGAGCCGCCTTTCTGGCTGGGGCCGTGGCAGTGCGCGGCCTGCGGGGCCTCCGTTACCGCGGCCCGCGGCCCGGCCCCGCAGTCCCCACCCTGGCTCTCCCCTCTCGCACCTCCACCTCTGCGGCGGTAAAATGCAGCACTCGCACGGCGCCTGCGCGACTCTGGGGCGGGGCGGTGGCCGCAGCTATTTATAGAAGGTGACGTCACCTTGAAATAGACCGTTAGGGCCGGGCCGCCCTTCCCCCCTCCCACTCGCGCCGCTCCGCGCCGCCCGGCCCGGCCGCTCCCACTGCGCAGGCGTCCTCCCGTCCTCCCACCCCCCCGCGCGGCCGCCTGTCCTCCCTCGGCGGCGTCCGCGGCGCGAGCCACAGAGCGCCGGGCGAGCCAGCGAGAGGGAGAGGCGCTGCCTGCTGCCTGCTGCCTGCAGCCTCGGCCGGCCGGCAAGCCAGTGCGCGTGCGCGGCGGCGGCCTCCGCGGCGACCGGAGAGGACGCGCGGGCGAGCGAGCGGAGCGGGAAGCGAGGCGAGGCCGGGCTCAGCGACATGGGGGACCGCGAGCAGCTGCTGCAGCGGGCGCGGCTGGCCGAGCAGGCGGAGCGCTACGACGACATGGCCTCCGCCATGAAGGCGGTGAGCGCGCCGGGAGCCCGGGCGGTCGGCCAGGGGCCCGGCGTAGGGGAGGGGTGGGCGGCCCGGCGGCAGCCCCTTCGGGCCCGCGGCGAGCCCGCCGCCCGGCTGGGCGCGGCCGCCGCCCCGCAGCCCTCGCTTCCCGCGCCCGCCGCGCGTCCCGCCATTTCTTGCGGCCGGGCGGGGTGGGGTCTCCAGGGAGGGGGCTCAGCGGGGATCCCGCGGGCGGACGGGGGGCGCGGCATCCCAGCTTGGAGCCCCGAATGCGGGAGGGTGCCCGGGGGAGCCGCATTCCTCCTCCGGCCCGTTCCGCCAGGCTGGAGCACCCCCTCTCGCTTTCCTCCACGCACCCCAACTTGTAATAAAGAATCACCTAGTGAGTGGCGCCCTGTCTCCACTGGTTTCCGCTGCCACGACCCGAAGTCGCTGTAATCCCGATGCGCTCTCGTTCTGCTCGCCTGAACCGCTCTAGTTCCATCCTCCCACGCCCGGGGTCCGCTTTGTGTGCCGAGACCCCTACCCTGCAGTCAGGCGAGGGCGTGGGGCCCCCTCCCATGTCGGATGCTGCGCCCGTCTGCCTGGAACCCCAAACTGGTTGCGACTCCTGGGCCAGCCGAACCCATGTGGCTTTGCCCTCTCGAGATCCTTGGAGACCCGCCTGCAGCTCCGTTTCCGGGGAAGGAATCGTGGCCGGCCACACCCTGGCCAGTGCCTTGGATTAGACACCACCTGCGTGTCTGAGACCTAGAGTTCCAGCGACCCCCTCACTATTCTGCCTCCTCGTAGTATTAACGTCTTCTCTAAATGAACATCTCTCTG
>SJYX01012080.1:25626-42046 GCA_006410675.1 Oreotragus oreotragus | reverse complement strand
GGGGGCGAGTGGGGGGAGGGGGGTGGGACTCAGCTGCCCTTGACCCACCCTCAAGGCAAGTGCCAGTGGGTTTAAGGTCAAGAATGACTGTCCTGGGTTATTTAGCTCCTTTGCCCTTTTTTCCCTGGCTTGGGAGGGGATTTGGTACTGAAAAATCCTCAAATACAGTGGCTCTCTAAAATTTCAGAGTCATGTGAAAAGCTCCTTTTAAGGCTTTTGTTATTAATACAAAATCTGTTGTTGGGGTCCAAATTTAGGATTATCCAGGTAAGGAGGGTACTTGAAACGTTATCTTTTTCCATGTCCTCCACATCATACCTTGAACCAGGTATCTGGAAACTACCATCACTACCGCCCATTTGTTGACTCCTTAGTTATCTCCACTTGAGCCCAAGCAGGGTGTTATGGGCTAGATAAGGAGCTTTTCATCCACACTAGGCGCGATGTAGTTTGGAACCTGAAGTCTATGTAACTCTGAGAGTCTCATAAGAAAATAAAAAAAAAAGACTTAATAATTTGGCAGATTTTACAGAAATAAGATTGACTATGAGTGCATTTCCTCGCAAGGAGTCCTGAGCTTAATCTTTGGGACGAAACCACTTCTGTCCACTCAGCAAGCCACGCTAATGTGCTCCTCTTCTCCCTAGTCGCTGAGTGGCACTGGGGCTGAGGCTGCTCTCTGGACGTTTTAGTGAGGCCCTCACCTGTCCTGCCAGTGGGACCTGAAGACTGCAGTGTTAGAAGCCTTTTGAGGACTAAAAAAGGAGCTGGAAACAAAGTGATTGAGATTAAGGGGAAATGACTAGAAGGCAGTTGTGGAGCTGTGGGAAACAGGAAATTTGAAATGAGAAGGAGAGAATGCAGAGATGTAACAGGAAAGGGATAGAATTTGTAGAGAAAAAAATAATTGGCTTTCTGCTCTTTGTAAGCAGGCTTGAAAAATGCATTCCTGTAGCTTCCTACTTGTGTCCACAGATTTTCTATGAGACATTAAGGTAGGATTTTGCAAACATGTATTGGAAACATAACATTGGTATCAGAAATGATTGGTGGGTTGGATGGGCTCCTGAAAATTCAATCCAAGCTCTAATTATGTCATCTCAGAATTGTGAGACCAGTCCCTCAAGGTAACTACTATTAAAACGAGAACTTTTATGGTCAATATGCCTGTTTCTTCTATTAAAGAAATTTTTTTTCTCATCTAAATTAATGGATATATTTATTGGAAAGGACTCAGCAAGGTCAGTGGAAAACTTTCTCACATTTTACCTAAGTTGACGTTTGAACGTTAAATTTTTAATGTTATTTAGAAGGCTTAGTTCCTATTTCACTAATATCCTAGGCCTGAAATACAGCTTTTGGGAGGATTTGGGATTCTGTTAACTCTGGGTTTATGGGGATTTTCTTCAGGGCAGGTAAGTAGACTGCTGTAAGGCACCTGAGTGAGGGAATGCTCTGATGCGGCCACTCTGTGACCTTGAGGCTCACAATCTCTTGTCTCCTGGTCCTCTGAAGTGCAAAACTAGTTATGTTGGTGTTACTGTCAAGTGGGTTTTTAGCTTTCATTTTTCTAACTTGTTTTCTGTTTCCTTTATCATCTAAATGATACCTAATAATAATGATACCTGCCTGTAATGACTGATGTTCCTTATGCTACCAGCGTCACCTGGAGGATGGTGTCGGTAAGGCCTGAAAAAAAATCACGCATGTTGAAAACAAAGATGTTTGTTCACATCAGTTGAGAGGTGCAGTTCCCTGCCTCATCCCCTAATTTGAAGAGGCAAGAAATGTTTTTGAAGTTAAGTAAAGATGTGTCTTCCAGCTCATCTCACACCTAGCTGCTTACATAGAGTGGAACAGTGGAAAGAAAAGTTGTGACAGATTCTGGAACCCAAGTCCTTTTCAGACCGGGCTTGGAATGACCTACAGTTCATCACCTCAGAAAATGAGCCTAGTTTCTCATGAGAACTATGAGATAATCTATAATGTGGGATAAAAATATTAGTGCATAAATCTAAGTGATCTAAGGAAAAAGTAATCAGATAAATTTCTAGTGAATACTCATGGATAGACATCATTCAGTCATGCCACGACCCTTATTCGGGGAAGGCAATGGCACCCCACCCCAGTGCTCTTGCCTGGAAAATCCAATGGACGGAGTAGCCTGGTGGGCTGCAGTCCATGGGGTCGCTAACAGTCGCACAGACTGAGCGACTTCACTTTCACTTTTCTCTTTCATGCATTGGAGAAGGAAATGGCAACCCACTCCAGTATTCTTGCCTGGAGAATCCCAGGGACGGGGGAGCCTGGTGGGCTGCTGTCTATGGGGTCACACAGAGTCGGACACGACTGAAGTGACTTAGCAGCAGCAGCAGCAGCACGACCCTTATGAGTCATCCATACTGAAATGGAGGTGGCAGTCATGAAGTTACAAAATGTCAAAATTATTTGGGATGGTGTGGTGTGTTCTAATATTGCAGTCATTGACAAAGGATGGAGAGAAATACACCTGAAGGACCTGAAGGCTATCTGTAGAAATCTTAAGTGCAGGCAGCAAAGCTGCAGCTTTTGAGGCCCAGCCCAGTGCCATAGCTGTAAGATCTCAGGAAGTAGGGAGTGAGCAGGTGCTCTGTGCAAGGAGAGCACGGCTGAGCGTCCTAGGCTGGGACTTAACCCATGCTGCAGATATGGAAACAGGGTGATTCTGAGGTGGGCCAGGACTGATCAGTGTGGCATCATACAGCCACATTGCTACTATTAGAAATGTGCCGTGTTGCCCATGTACGTATCACTTTGTCTTAGCGGCTGAGGAAGGAAGAGGGCTCGGTGTTAGTCCTGCAATATTCTCAGTTAAAAGACATTCACTTGGTGAGCAGTTTACATAGCTTTGCTGCATTGACATGAGCTGTCCCCATCTGGATTTGGGGTTGCTAAATTATCCCCAAGAGAGCTCCCGCTGTCAAAAACCCCACCTTTCCTTTAAAGAAAACAAAAATATATTTTCTCATCTTTGTCTGGAACTTAATATTAGTGATAAGACCTCAGTGTCACACTTTTCCAGAAATAATGACCGGGGGGATACCCCGAGTGTGTTCCGTGTTACAGTTCATCAGGTTTATTAAATTTACCATTTTACCTACTAGGCACTCAGTAAAGGTTGTCTTTGATTCCATGTGTACGTTCTCATTTGCTCTTGAGAACTCTGGATGGATCCTGTTACTAACTCCATTTTACAAATGAGATTTGAAGAGATGAATTTCCTCAAGGTCGAGCTGTAAAGTGAAGATTTTGGCTCTCAAGTTTAGAGCTCTCCCTTTAACCCAGTGATGATGCTCCATGAGGCTGAGGGATCAAGTTTCTTTCTCGTATACTTTCTGGTCCTTTAGCCATTGTCATCATTGGTCACTTAAGTTCCGAGCCAGTCACATAAGTGGGCTTACTGAACAAATAATTCCCTCTATTAGATAGAAGTCATTTATGCCAAGTTTAATTAAAGACAGAATCTGCCACTTATGGGTCTTAGCTACAGCAGGGGAACATAACTGGATTATGCTTGGTCTCTTAAAGACCCGTTTTTTTTTTTTTTTTTTTTAAGCTTAGGAAGCAAAGTATTAATTTGAGTTCCTGCTATGAATTGAGAAGTGCAAGACTATGTTAAATTATAGTTTTAAGAGATTGTTTCTCCATATTGTGTTTAGTATATCTTACAAGTCTAGAGACCACCTAGGTTTCAGTGTTTAGGTTGGTCAGATGCTCCCACGTGTCCAGGTCGAAGCTGGTGGAAACTGCCCCTCCTGCTCCTCACCCTGCAGTGGCGTCCCCTCCTTAGTGGCGGGTTTTGGCACTTCTGTGGCTGGAACCTGCACAGCTTCTGAAGATTTCGGACCTAGTACCTAGTGCCGTAGTGTGCAGTAACCCTGTTCAGATGGGGTTGTATTTAATGCCAGTCATGGCCCATGAAAATGTCTCCTTAAGCCCAGAGCAAGACAAGGGTGGTTTCTTAACGATACAAGGGTAGCTGTTTCGACCGATAGCTTAGAGGAGATGGTCACTACCGGAACTCACCTGCTGTGAGCTCACAGCTGGGTCCCTTCCTGGCCTTCCAGGATCTGCAGCTTCTCCCTGGTGAGAACAGAAGGTGATCTTTCCAGGTCAGGGCAAGTGGAGACCAGTGATCGGTGCCTTGCCAGTGGGGCACCAGGCAGAATCTTCAGTTTGGGGGGCATTGACTTGGGAAAAAGCTTTCATTCTTCAAGGTCACTTTTTAAAAAACCTATCTAGGGTTCTGCCAAAGAAGCTTAAAGACTGTCATGTGGTTATGTTTATGTAATTGTTCTTGAGGATTTTTTTTTTTTTTGTTGTAAACTTCTATATCAAAAGCAAGCTTGTTGGTAGCATGCGGGTGTGGGTGGCTGTAATGAGTGGTAGGAGTGTGTGTGTGGCCATGAAGGCTGAGAAGGTTTCTTGGGGAGGAGGAGTATCTAAACTTCAGCTTGAGCCATGTGGTCTGGCAGCTCAGGGGATTTTTTTTTAAAATAATTTGTTTGTTCAGTGTTACTTTTGAGGTTGGATGTTTCCCAGATTGAGAACTGTAAGTTTTCCCAAATAGTTCATGTGCTATTTTTGGCAGCGGGTCTATTTTTACTTACAAACACATAGCTTATTGCCCTTTGAGTTAGTGGGAGGAGGCCCTTGGGGATTGTTGAATAAGCCAATGGTGTCACAAGAAGATAAATGAATTCGTAACTGGCCAGGTCATTGGATGCTTTCAGAAATGCCATGTGGTCCAGAGCAGAAAGGGGTGAAGGGAGCTGGTGCAGCCAGAGGCTCCACGGTGAGGACACACAGGAGCAGAATGACTGGCAGAGAGGCCAGTCCTCAAAGGAGGTTGGGGGAGAGCCTTCCCAAATGGGAAAGGTTCAGCAGTTTTAAGGTTTTCAGGAAGCATCTAAGTAGGATTACCTGGGGTGGGGAGTCGGGCAGGAGAACCAGACGGCAGAGGAGCAGTGAGCAGAGGTCGGGGAGTCCCTCAAAGCTGGCATGGCCATGTGAGGACTTGGTGTCGGGGGAGGCGCTGCATTGGGCACAGCTGGCATGTGATTGGACCAGCTTCGGAGGAGAAAGAAGTCTGAGAATCCTTGTCTAGGTCTCCCCTGTCTTAAGAATCTGTGTCTACTCTTTCTGTTCCTGATTAGCTGGAAACTTGTGATCCTAGAGATGCAGAAAGTCATCTCTGCCGAATCCACAGGCGGCTGTCCCGCTGGGCCCCTGTGATGGTTGGTTGGGACCAGCAGTTCCTACTTTCCTGCCCTGCATTGCGTTGCCCTCAGGATCTGCCCCTGTTAGTGGGTGACCAGACTTGTCTTTAAGTATCCTAGCTCCTGTATTTTGGAAGTTGAAGTGTTGAGAATTCGCACTAGCAAACATTAGCGAAGGTTATTTGCAGTAAGTATCAACAGCCAAGACTGGCTGTAAATCTTGTTTTACAACAGGCCATCGGATTTCACTTCAGTCTATAATTTTCCAATCTGGGGGAAACTCCCAATTTTCTGTAGTTATCTGATCAAGTAATAAAGCTATCTTCCTCTCATAAGTTTCCTTTTGTTAGCCAAGAGTAATCCAGGAGTATTAAAAACACTATATTTAAACATATGCAGTTGTTTCCTAGTTAGGCCCTGGCTGGGATTCTGAGAACAATGCTTGTTTAGCTGTTAGTCACACTCAGCTGATGCCGATAGTGATTCATTCAGACTGGCAGGCGACCAGGTGATCATTACATAAACACTGACACTCCTAGGCACTAGTGTTTCTTGAGAAGGTGTCATTACAAATACTGCCCAGTAGCCTTTTTCGGTTTATTCTGGATGGAGAAAGGATCAGACCTGTGGATTCCTGGACCCACAGATAAACCCACATGTTATAGTACTGACCTCAGGCCTTAACCACACCTGTTACTGTTGCTCAGGAAAAGCAATCTTAGGATTTTAGAGCTGAAGAAGTCCTTGGAGGTGGTTTGGGCTGGCTTCACTAATTTGACTTTTGATGCCCAGAAAAGTTGTGTTCTGTTGAAGGTCACACAACTAGCTCAGGCTATGCTCCAGATGTCTTAGGACTTTTCTGAATAATGATACTGCCTCTTGTACAAACACTGTGTAATATATAAATATTTCAGGTATGCAGTCAATTTTAATGATATACTCTGGGGATGTAGCTTGAGGTTTCTTTGCAGTAGTCCAACAAAAGCAGTTTTATTGGTCACAGGATGAAGTATATTATATAGTGACTCCTTATGGATGTCACTTGCACTTTAGTATCAAGTAGCCTTAGTTGGGATTTGCTTACTGGAAGATCTGAGGAGCTTTCCAAATTCTGTTCTTGCCTCACATTTTGTTTTATGCAATATTGTCCTAGAAAAGTGTCATTCTAAAGGAGTCAGGCATTTTGAGATTTGTCTTAGTATTTGAGATAAAATTTTGATTTATATGGGTTGCTTCCATATTTTACACTTGTAGTAAAGCGATATGAATATGAGTGTCTAAAGGCAGTCCTTGGAGAACACCAGTGGGGTTCCAGGTCTTGAAGGACCTGGGAATGTGGATGAGTAGAGAATAGGGGATTATTTCAGACCTGTGTGGACGCCACTCCTATCTGTGTGGTGGTATCGAGGAGCCCAGCTTGTGGGCAACCCTCCTGGGGAATGTTGGGGAGTCTTGCAGCTGTGGAGAATGAAGTGTGGTTGGGTTGATGGACTGGGCAGAGGGGGAGACCATCCCCAGCTAAGGGCTTGTAGCAGAAGAGGAAGAATTCTGGGGATAGGGAAATAGGGGAAGTTAGAAGAGGGAGGGTGTTTATATTTTGTCTGGGATTTACTGAGGAGGGAAGTGGTGATAGACAATTGCTTGTTTCACTTTTTAAGAACTTGGCACAAAGCGTGAATTGTGAATCTCTCCAAGTTCTTACTGCTAAATTTTGAGTTGGTATCTGCCTCTTCTGTTAGACGGTAGTCTCCCTTGAGATAGGGTCCTTGTCCAGCTGGTTTTTCTCGGGTGGCTTCTCTAACCCTGTTTGATTTTGGATCTCTTTTGTCCATCCCGTGCGGCATGTGGCATCTTAGTTCCCTGAGCAAGGGACTGACCCCGTGGCCCCTGCGTTGGGCGCATGGAATCTTAACAAGGGGGTCACCAGGGAAGTACCACATCGTCCTGTTTTTCAGGAGGCTTGTTGACGGGGTTGAAGGGAAGATCTCTCTCCCAGGTTTTTGAACTTGGGTCTCAGTGTTTTATCTTTTGGGGATGTTGCAGGTGACTGAGCTCAACGAACCTCTCTCCAACGAAGACCGAAACCTCCTGTCCGTGGCCTACAAGAACGTGGTCGGTGCCCGGCGGTCTTCCTGGAGAGTCATCAGCAGCATCGAGCAGAAGACCATGGCTGATGGGAATGAGAAGAAGCTGGAGAAGGTGAAGGCCTACCGGGAGAAGATTGAGAAGGAGCTGGAGACGGTGTGCAGCGACGTGCTGGCGCTGCTGGACAAGTTCCTCATCAAGAACTGCAATGACTTCCAGTACGAGAGCAAGGTCTTCTACCTGAAGATGAAGGGCGACTACTACCGCTACCTGGCCGAGGTGGCTTCTGGCGAGAAGAAGAGCAGTGTGGTGGAGGCCTCGGAGGCGGCCTACAAGGAAGCCTTCGAGATTAGCAAGGAGCACATGCAGCCCACACACCCCATCCGGCTGGGCCTGGCCCTCAACTTCTCCGTGTTCTACTACGAGATCCAGAATGCGCCCGAGCAGGCCTGCCTGCTAGCCAAACAAGCCTTCGACGACGCCATAGCCGAGCTGGACACACTAAACGAGGATTCCTATAAGGACTCCACGCTCATCATGCAGCTGCTGCGAGACAACCTCACCCTCTGGACGAGCGACCAGCAGGACGAGGAAGCCGGAGAAGGCAACTGAGCGCCTTGGCCCGCCCCGCCCCCGCCCCTTCACCACCAGGCCCCTCTCGCCACACTCACTAAGTATCCAGTGCTCAACCTATCTGTACGGCAGCACAGCTACTCAGACCTGCTCCCCGCCCCCGGGAAGCAGCTCCAGATAAATTAATTCATGGGCATTGCTGGACTGACGGTTGCTTTGAGCCCGCAGGAGCTCCCTTCTTGGATTGTGCAGACAGGTGCGTTCTGAAGGCGGCATTTTCCTTTGCTTGCCTGTCTAGGTGAATTGCAGGCGAAAGCCTCAGAAAGTTAGAGAGGAGAATTAGCCACACAGGCTACAGTTGGTATTTAAATGGTCCACTTCAAACCAGCTGCTAGTGTTTTGTTAAAAGCAGTACATCTGTGCATGCAAAAGTGAATTCACCCCTCCCTCTTCTTTCTTAGCTAATGGAAAACCATTAAGGGAAGCCTGGACGAGAGACCACTTGCTCCTTTCCATCAGCTTAATAATAAACTTTAACGTGAGGTTTCAGTAGCACCTTGTTCGCCTCTTTAAATTATGACGTGCACAAACCTTCTTTTCAATGCAATGCACCTAAAGTTTTGATACCTGTAACTTTTTTTTTTTTTGGTTGCAGTTGTTTAAGAATCATGGATTTATTTTTTGTAACTCTTTGGCTATCGTCCTTGTGTATCCTGACAACGCCATGTGTGTCAGCCCATGTCAATCAAGATGGGTGATTATGAAATGCCAGACTCCTAAATTAAATGTTTTGGAATTCAGTGGGTAAATAAAAATGCTGCTTTGGGGAATATTTCCTCTACGCGTATGGTCTTCATTTCTCTCACTCTTGAAGAGCTCCCCGCTCTGAATCCTGATTTGATCTCTCCAAACTCTAAAGCATTTCTGGAATAGGGAGTCTGTGCCCTCTGATTCCATCACAGGTTTTGCAGCATACACATAAGACTCATGAATTTTAAGTAGTTTTCTCCGAACCCAGCTAATGTGGCATCTCTGGTCCCCTCTTCCTGTTGCTGGTTCCTTTAAAGGGAAGACCCTAGTGCGTCTTCTGAGGCACAGCCCCTCTGGAAGGTGGGTCTCTGTCTGACTTCAAGGGTGTAGCTCCAGCCACCCCACAGAACATTGGTTGCTTTTCAACATACAAAGTAGGTACATGTTCACCATTTTTCCTAATATTTTTTATGTAGTACATGGAGTAAAATGTTAAATTAGGGACACAGCTTGGATACCCAATACAGTCTTTAGCAGTCGTTATTAAGAAAGCTCTGAGTATTCTTTAAAGTGGGGTAACAGAACTCCCTCTGAGTTTTAAGAACAAGAAAGGCCTGGTCCCTAGTGTACTCCCTGGACCGCTCCCCCCATCTGCCTCCTCCCCAGGCCACTCCTGAAGCCTTACGTCATCAGCTGGACCGTTGAACTCCAGCCCCTTGTGATTCCTGGCACCGCCAGCCTGGTACTCGGGACTGGATATGCTTGTCGAGCGGGTAGGTTCCCTTACACGAAGGCCCTAAGCACCTTAGGGCCTTCTGACTGAAGCTCACCGCTAGGCTGGTGAGGATGGCATGCCCAGTCTCTGTCCTCGGTCCTGTGTTGTGGTGGAGCACAACTTGTCAGCTTGGACACTTAACCTATTTTCTCATCTGGATAGACCCACATGATAATGAGTAGTCCTCAGGAAGCTATTTCAGGTTGACCTAATTGCTAGCAAAAATCATTACCGAGTTTTGCTTCAACTAGTAGGTCAGGTATTTTAAAGCTACAAGCTTTATGTGGCTAAGGCACTTGTCTTTGATGAAAATACTTCAAACATTATAACTTCTTACATTAGGAATGCCCCTCACAAACAGGGATTTAGAAAAAGCACTCACATTTTCACTTCACAGCCGTCTTATGAAAAGTTTTGTTCCCTTACAGGGGGAGGAAAGAGGTGCAGAGCTGGCCGACCTCTGGAATCAGCTGGTGCCATAGGACAGCCTCTGCCCATGACCTAAGGCTGTCTTCGTCCACGGTCTCTAATTCAGAGTCCTAACTGCCCTCCGGTGGGCCCCAGGCAGCTGACAACCTTCTAGGTTCGGGTCCCTCATTGAATTTGAAATATAAGTTGTAATTCAACTCTTGAGTACCATGTGCAAGGCATCCTCTTGGGTCTGGGAACAGGGTGTGGGGAAGTATGGACACATAATTCCAGTCAGCCCCACAAATAATAAACAGGGTTCTTTGAGAGGACCTGAAATTACACGTGATGTAAAGCTGAAAGCATCTCTCTTGCGTGGTCTCAAAGGCTTCCTTCCAGTTCTGCATGCTCTGATGTTTTAAAACATGTCAAGATCAAAGGAAAAAGAAAAAAGCTTGTCAAGATAAATTTATGGAATGAAATAGGGTCATCTCAGTGTTACCGCAGGGGAAATGAGACCAGAGAAATGAATAGAGTCACACTGCAGAGTTAGTGCCAGAACCGAGATTAGCATTCAGCTCCCCCAGAATCCTTGTTCATGGTGTTTTTTTCACTGGGCTACAGTCTTGGGGTTGAGAAGGAAAAATGGACGTCACACACATTTTGTTCTGGGGCACTTTCCAGTGCTTTTAATATTTCACTTACGGTTCAATGAAATACACTTGGCAAGGAACATCTCAGTGTATTGGTGCTAATGCTCAGATTTTCATTAACTCCTCAAACCGTGCTCAAAGGTCCATTTGTTTGATTTGGAGGAAAGGGGAGGATTCCTGATAATGGCACTATTGTTGGGTAAATACTTGGCCCTCTCTGATCTCTTGGGACTGGGGAGCTCAGGGTGCCGCTTGGTTCTGCAAAGTAGGCTGCATTCCACTGCTGGGCCCCGCCAGAGGCGAAGGGAGTCCTCCGCTCTCAGAAGGACCCCCATGCCCCTCCCCTGCCTCCCCAGCTGTGGGGCAGGCACAGCTGGGTGGGACTGAGTAGGTCATCTGTTACAAAACGCAGATGTTAGGCTGATGGGCACAGCCATTTTGAACACCTTCTGTGTTCCAGACACTAAGTACATGGTCTCTTGAGACCCTGGAAGATAGGAATGATTTAAGCACCTCACAGCTTGTGGGAAAACGAACTTGACAGTGGATTCCTTCATCTTTAGCTCCCTGCTGAGCTCCTGTACTGTGGGTCTGCACCACAAGATGGCATTTATCTCCTGTCTTGTCAACAACCCATTACCCACCATGTGGTAGGCACAGGTCAGGGTGCTGGGGGTGGATACCTTGGTGAGTTACCTGTCCTTGTGGGGCTAAAACTAGTGGGGGGGGGATACAAACAAACATAATACAAGAACTATAAAGTTATCACTCAAGTTCTCAGGGCCTAGCACACAGCTCAGAGTAAGAACTGGTTGACTTCATGAGTAAATGACCTGAGACCGAAATTTTGAGAAGTGAACAGAAGGAATCCTTCATTTCCACACCCATATCTACCAATGACCCGCGTAAGAAACTGAGGGTAGGGACTTCCCTGACAGTCCAGTGGTTAAGATTCCATGCTTCCAGTGCAAGGAGCACGGATTCAATCCCTGGTCAGGAGATTAATATTCTGTATGCCTAGTGGTGTAGCCAAAAAAAAAAAAAAGGGTCATGAGTCCTTGAGCTTAGTTCTAACATCACCTATAAACTGGTTTGCGCGTGTCCTGACCTCTCGGCAGCCTCTAAAAATGAGCCGGATGCTTGGGGTGCTCTCTGGGTACTTCTGCATTTTGGGGATTCTATGATTCTGTTATTTTCAACTGCTCTGGGATGGTCCCCATCTTCTTCCTGGCCTTTTTTCTGCTTTCCCCCTCCCTTTTCCTTCCGCCCTACACATTTGTCCCTTTCGCATCCGCCCTCCACACCCCACTTTGCTTTCCTGGCCACCCCCTAGTTCCACCAAGAGGGTTTCCATGGCAATCATCTCCTGGAAGTGACATCACTCATCTCCTAGGCAACAGTTTCTAAGGCAGTGACATCATTCAATCACCATGGCAATCCTCCAGGAGGATAGTTCTGCAGTAAAATGGGCAAATAGAATTCTTATGTATTTCTGGGGGCTTGAGGGGGCAATGTAGGGAGCTATCACAAAGATCTCAAGAACCAGATGTAAAAGCTTTGGGCCTGTAGGGGAAAAAATCTGAAGCCAATGTGGGGGCTGGAAAAGAAGCTCTGGGATGAAGCCCTTCTCCTTTCTAATAACTAGACTGACCATTTATTTATTTATTTTTTTTTTTCTTTTTGGACTGACCATTTAATATGTCACCAAATTGGGACACTGGGGAGCAAATAAGGGCACTGTGATTGTTACACTGGATCACAGGTGAAAACGGCCTCCCCCAGCGAGCTGGGGCATGTGGCTCCCGCCTAGGTCAGGCTAGTGCCTGGCCTTACTTCCTCACCTGTGGCTCATCCCACAAGCACGGAATCTGGTCTTCGGTGTGCAGGCATTGGCTATACCACAGTGAGCAAAACCCAGCTAACAGAACTCACAGTTGTGTGTGTGTGTGTGTGGTGGGGGGCTGGGGTGACACGCAGTCACCAGGTGAGTGCTGCAGTGCAGACTGCATGCAGTGCTCAGAAGGGAAGGCGCAGAGCCCCAGGGTGGGTTCATCATGGGTGCCTGAAGCAGCTGGGGCAGGAGTGGCCTTGGTAAGGCGGAGTGGGATGGCGTAGGTGGGGAGAAGTCTGTTTGGCAGAGGGAACAGCATCTGCAAAGGGAATGTGCAGAGCACCAAGAATGGAAAGGACACTGTGTCAGACTGCAGGGCAGGAGGGAGTGGGCAGGCAGGAAATGAGAGTGGAGAGGTGGCCAGAGCGCTGGGCAGCCCCGTGGTTGTGTTTAGAGGAGCAGGAGACACAATCCTGTTTGCATCTTCAAAATCTGGTTGCAATGTGGGGCAGAGTAGGGGAGCAGTTTGCCCAGGAGGAAGATTGGCGTGGGGGAGCTGGATGATGGCAGGCAGATGGAGGATAAGGAGCATATATTTGGGAGACGGAGCTGACAGGATTTCCAAGGGCCACCTTCTTCATCTTCGCCACTATCATCTGTGCTTTAGGGCCCTTCCCCAGGCTGCTCTCCCCAGGAGGAGTCACCTCTGTGCCTCAGCTTCCCCTTCTGTAAAATGGGGATAATGACAGTTGGCGTTCCCACCCCATTGATTTGTACTGAGGCTGAATGAAGTGAGTAAAGCGATCAGAATGGTTCTCCAGTATAGACTGGATAGATGGGTGTCAGCAGCTATCAGGATGAGGGCAGGAAGGCGGGAGTGTGGATGTGTGCCTGACACACGGCCTGTGGGACGGAGGTGGGAGAGGCAGGGCAAGGATACGAGGACTGGCTGATGGCCGAGGGAGAAGCCTCCTCTTCACCAGCTGGCTCCCGGGAAAACAGCACAGTTTGCACTCCTCCTTCCAATCCTACGCCTGCTGCAGGTGGAGGAAGATGAGCCTGGCCTCCCTTGGGAAAAGGGCATCTTAGGAAAAGCCTGGAAACAAGCAGTTCACACCCATGAGGCTAAAGCCTGGGGGCTGGGGTGGTGCAAGGGAATAAGAGATCTGCACCCAGGCACCTGCCCCATCCACCTCCCAGTCAACGCCCCCGCCCCATGCCCTGCTATTAAACAGTCATGGTTTTGCTTTAGCCTCTAGCTATTGCCGGGAGAAATATCAATAATCTCAGATACACAGATGACACTACCCTTATGGCTCTTGATGAAAGTGAAAGAGGAGAGTGAAAAGTTGGCTTAAAGCTCAACATTCAGAAAATGAAGATTGTGGCATCCAGTCCCATCACCTCATGGCAAATAGATGGGGAAACAGCGGAAACAGTGGCTGACTTTATTTTTCTGGGCTCCAAAATCACTGCAGATGGTGATTGCAGCCATGAAATTAAAAGACGCTTACTGCTTCGAAGGAAAGTTATGACCAACCTAGGCAGCATATTCAAAAGCAGAGACATTACTTTGTCAACAAAGGTCCATCTAGTCAAGGCTATGGTTTTTCCAGTGGTCATGTATGGATGTGAGACTTGGACTATAAAGAAAGCTGAGCGCAGAATTGATGCTTTGGAACTGTGGTGTTGGAGATTCTTGAGAGTCCTTTGGACTGCAAGGAGAGCCAACCAGTCCATCCTAAAGGAGATCAGTCCTGGGTGTTCACTGGAAGGACTGATGTTAAAGCTGAAACTCCAATACTTTGGCTACCTGATGCGAAGAGCTGACTCATTTGAAAAGACCCTGATGCTGGGAAAGACTGAAGGCAGGAGGAGAAGGGGATGACAGGATGAGATGGTTGGATGGCATCACTGACTCAGAGGACATGAGCTTGGGTCAACTCCGGAAGATGGTGATGGACAGGGAGGCCTGGCGTGCTGCGGTTCATGGGGTCGCAAAGAGTCAGACACAACTGAGTGACTGAACTGATAGGACCCTAAAGACACAGGCTACCTTGAGCTGCAAAAAGAGTGAATTAACAAGAGGATTGGGCCCTATGATGCCAGCACACACATATACAGACATACTCACTCACCCCTGCTTCCTCTGCGTATATTCATCAGGGTTCATCCAGAGAAATGGTACCAATAGGAGATGCACATTAAGAGATTTATTGCAAAGAGCTGACTTATGTGAGTGTGGAGCTGGCGAAGTGAGTGTGAAATCGTGAGGTTCAGGCTGGAACTCCTGCCAAGGGCGGGAGCTACTGTCCAAGGGCAGAATAACTTCTTCCTCAGGGAAGCCTCTGCTTGGTTCTTAAGCTCTGTCCTTCCAAGTGGACTGAATCAGGCCCATCCAGATTAGCCAGAATAATCTCCTTTAAAGTCAGTTGACTTAATTGCATCTACCTTCACCACGACACCAAGATTGCATAACTGGGGACTGTAACCTGGCCAAGCTGACAGAGTAAACAAGACCATCACACTCAGTTTGCAGCTAGACATGGTTTGGGAGGCGTGTGGGAAGCTGCTTTATGTTTATTAATGTGACTAGTTATTGAGCACTTAACATGTGTTAGGCAATGTACCAAGTGATTTCCATGCAGTGTGTCAGTGAATCCTCAAAGTTTCCTGTAAGAGCAGGTGCCCTTCTTGTACCTAATTCTACAGGTAAGGAAACAGCTTCAGATAGGTGAGGACCCCTTGGATGGCAGGTGTCCGGCCCCTCCCTGTTGGCCTGTCCTCTCTCGCTTTGTCTCTTCTCCTGGACCGGAAGTCAGAATTCAAATCGCATGATGTGAGGCGATCCTGCATTTCTGGGCTTCGGTTCTCTGCGAGGTGGTTCCATCCTTCCAGACTTTTCTGGGCTTAGGGCTGAAGCAAGAGGCCATTCTGGGAGCACTTTCTCGGTCCTTTGCCGCCACCTAGGGGGCTCGCTGGAATTTGCTGCGCTCCATACAGGCCCTGGGAAGGCAAATGAGTTGGCAGGTGAGCTGCCAGGACCAGCGGGGTTGGGGGAGGGAGTAGGTGGAGGCGAGTGTGGGCTCAGTACAGACACAATGAATATCCCACTGGCTCCTGTCTCCACCTGCTCACTTAGGTCCCCCAGGTCCCTGAAGAGTCCTCCAGGGTTTCTGGGGCCCCAGGCACATTGAGGTTTGCATCACTGTGGAGCTCTGCGCTGGCCTGCCTCTGAGAGGCCTTGTCCATCCCCTGCTGAAGCTGGGAAGCCCAGGATGTCCGGGTTCTAAGGAAGCCGGGAACCTCTCTCTCCAACAGGTTGCAGCACAGCTCAGGCTCCCGAGGGGACGCGCCTGTTCTGCTCTGGAGGAGGAGGCCCAGGGATGAAGGGAAAATCGGCCATTCTCCAGCTGTTGCTGTCGTTGCTGGTCAGTTGCTGTTGTGTCCACCTTTCGGGACCGCATGGACTGTAGCACACCAGTCTCCTCTGTCCTCCACCATCTCCTGGATTTTGTTCAAATTTATGTCCATTGAGTTGGTGATGCCATCCAACGATCTCATCTTCTGTCGTCCCCTTCTCCTCCTGCCTTCAATCTTTCCCAGTATCAGGATCTTTTCCAATGAGTCTGCTCTTTGCATCAGGTGGCCAAAGTATTGGAGCTTCAGCTTCAGCATCAGTCCTTCCAATGAATATTTAGGATTGATTTCCTTTAGGATGGACTGGTTGGATCTCCTGCTGTCCAAGGGACTCTCAAGAGTCTTTTCCAGCCCCACGATTTGAAAACATCAATTCTTTGGCTCTCAACCTTCTTTATGGTCCAACTCTCCCATCTGTACATGACTATTGGAAAGACCAGAGCTTTGACTCTACAGATCTTTGTCGTCAAAGTGATGTCTCAGCTTTTTAATATACTGTCTACGACGTTGTTACTGCTTTCCTTTTAAGGAGCAAGCGTCTTTTAATTTCTCCAGCCAGAGTCCAGCCTCTATCCCCGCCCACTCACCGACCCCTCCCACCACAGCCCCTCATCCACCCGTCGCCCCGCCCTTAGCCCTTGCCCTGCCCCCATCGCCGTGCCCACCA
>SJYX01012080.1:0-25342 GCA_006410675.1 Oreotragus oreotragus | reverse complement strand
TCTGCATACCAAATTTGATATACTAATTGGGTGTTTTAATCTAAAAAATTCATCAGACGGTTTCATATCACCATGGCAACCGGGCAGTCCCAGTAAACGCAAGCCCTCAGCACGGCACCCTTGCCTCTTTCGGCTCACCCGGCATGGGGCCGAGAAGTGTGGGACCTTCTCCGGGGAGGACAGCTGCCCGCCCTCAGAGAAACGGGGGTGCAGCCTTGCCCTCCTGGAAGACCGGCCCTCCTCCTTTCCAAAGCCTGCTCTTTCCATGTAAATAAACCCACAGCCTTCAGGCCAAGAGCTGCACACATTTTCTTTGCAAACACGTACTATGATCCCCGAGCCGTGTGCACCCTGACGATGACACAAAAACAGCATAAAACTGGAACAAAGTGGCCGCCCACCAGGGTCGCGTCCACGGCGACCAGACGCGGGGTCAGTCTCGGCCCTCTAATCTCACCAAACAAAGCCCAGGGATGGCGAGTGGCTGACAGGCACGTGTGCTGAAGAGTGAGCACCTGTTGCTGAAGCCAGCTCCCGGCTGCACGGGTCCGGAACAGCCGGCACCTCTGCTGTCCTGCTTCAGGCGGATGGGGACGGTGGAGGGGGAGAATGTGTGAAATAGCTCTCAAATCAGATTCAAGAATCGTAGATGGATTCTGAGCTCTTTTTGCCTCTTTAACATTCCTTGGATTCTGAAACCTAATACCCTGAACAGCTTGTAAAATTCTACCATTCAAAGCTGAAGGCAGCCACTGGGCTACATCAATGCCTCTCTGCCTACATTTTCCGCCTTAGAGAGCAAAATGCAGAGACATGCGAGAGGGCCAGCTCTGGGCTGACAGTGGCGAGTCCTGAAATCAGATGTATTTCTCAGACGTTTTCTGAGCCCGCCCCTACAGCCAGAGCTATCTGCTTCCTGATTCCGTCCTAGTTCACTCTGGGCTTTCTACACTTAGAATATGTACACTCAGAAACAAGCAATGTATGAAACATCCGCAGCAGTAAGTTGTGCCCTAAAGTTCAGAACACAAAGACAGGTCTCCCCAGAATACACTGTGCGGGCGTGGTCGGTCCTGAAGGCCTCACCCCTTGACTGTGTCCAGACACCCAGGCCTCCTCCCCGCTGACCATGACCGGGCTCACTGGAACGCAGCTTCCTCCAGACCTCCCCGCCCCCACCAATGGCCCCGCCCACAGCCCTTACCCCGCCCCTCGACCCTGCCCCTCCGTTCAGAGTGAGGCCCCCAGGTGACCCCGCAGACCGCGTAAGGTCTCCGGCTTGGCCCCTGAAAGAAGTCGCGGCCACAGGGCTCTGTGAAACCCTTTCGTGGTGGGTGCGTTGGCGTGAAGTGAGCGGGAGGTGGAGGCCGAGGCTGAGAGGCCACGGCAAGCCCCGCAGCCGCCGACCTGCCAGTCAGTGTCGTCAGCCGTCTACAGTCCAGTCACTCAGCCTGTCAGTCCTGCCAGCAAGCCTGTCAGTCACCTGTCAGTTCTGTCCGTCAACCTGTCAGCTCCTTCAGCCAGCCAGCCAGCCTGTCAGTCCAGTCAGCCTGTCGTTTCGGTCAACCACCCTGTCAGCCAGTCTGTCAGCCAGTCTGTCGGTCGCGTCAGTCGGTCAGCCAGTCAGTCGGTCAGTCGGTCAGGTCACACGGCCGCAGTTTCCCGTCGGCCCTTGTGCCATCGCGGGGCTCTGTCGCCGCCGGGGCCGAGGGTCCGTGGGGACGAGGGCCGGGCGGCGGGACCCTGACCTGGCGGCGGGCGCGGCGGGGCTTCTGCGGGCGCCGCAGCCGGCGGGGTGGGGGTCACTCCCCGGCTTCGGTGGCTTCCCGGGGGCGACGGAGGGACTCAGAGAAGGAGGGGCGGCTTGACCAGCCGCGCCCCTGCCCCTGCCCGGGCTTCGGTGATTGGGCGGCGGGACGAGACTGAGGGAAGGAGGATCGGCCGGGGCCCCGGCGGCGCTCGAGCAGCCACGCGGGCGGCTGGGGATGGGCCTGGCGGGGCAGGGTCTCCGGGCAGAAGGCGCCCGCAGCGTGGCCCGCGGAGCTTCCGAGACCTCGAGGAGGAGGCTTTACCTACGCGGAGAGGGAGGTGGGGACAGGGTTGGGGTGCTGAACTCGGCTCCCTCGGGAGGCGGGTCTCCGCGCATTCCGCCCCGGCCCCTCCCTTTCCTCCAAGTTGGGGACCCTCTCCTGTCAGGTGCGAGCTGGAGTCCACGAGGTGGAACCGCGGCGCCAGAGCCGGAGGGGCGGGGCCTGCAGGACACCCCCCCCGGGGCGGAGTTCTGGGAGGAGCCAAGAGGAGTTAGCTGTTCATCCAACTAGGATTTGTGCGCCGCCCACAAGTGCAGCTCTGCGCTAGGCTGGGAGAGACACAGCGAACGGAGCAGGTGCCGCCCTGTTTCTGGGGTGCAGAGTATAGAGCGGTCGTAAGAGAGATCAGAGAAGACAAAATATGAAGTAAACAAATTGACTGTGGTCGAAAGTGTGCTCTGAGAGCAGCAGAGAGGATGCTGAGAAAGAAGGTGAAGCACGGCAGTTTGGGAGGCTTCCCCGGGCTGGTGCCACTCAGCCTGAGACCTGGAGAAGGAACCAAGCATGGAAAGGAGAGAGTGCTCCATGTGGAGGGAGTAGCGTTCGCTCACTCGCGCTCTCATTCGTAGGTTACTGTGTGTCAGGTGCTGTTTTAGTTGCTAGAAGAACAAAGCTGGACAACAGAGGGAAGTTCTTTCTCTCAAGGAGCTTATGTTCTAGCAGGAGGATACAGAAGACAACTTCAGGGAATGATGAATGCTGTAAAGAAAATATAAACAAGGTGGTGGGATAGAAAATGAAGATGAGGGCGCTATGGCAGGTAGGCTGCTGAGGGAAGGCTTCTCAAACCAGAATGATGAGAAGGAGACAGCCATATAAGGAGGAGGAAGAATATTCCAGACAGAGTGACATGGAAATGAATTTAGCATGTTTTGTTTGCAGCATATATCTGGTAGTTTAGTAATGGGCAACCAGGTGCAGGGAGCAGGTGATGAAGGGAGTGGCCAAGCCAGGAGAGGAGTTTGGATTTGTGTGTGTGTGTGTGTGTGTGTGTGGCTGCGCTTCTTGACTTGTGAGATCTTAGTTTTCCACCCAGGGATCAAATCTGTGCCCCCTGCAGTGGTTGCACAGACTGTTAACCATGGACTGCCAGGAAAGCCTCTGGATTTTATTAAAAGGCGCTGGGAAGCTGATGGAGAGATGTGGACAGTGTGAGGGATATGAGAAGTCTGATCCCTCGGTGCTCCTTGTGGGCGTGGGAGAGTAGGAGTGGATGCAGTTTGGAGGCTGGTGCAGTAGTCCAGGGCAATGATGATGTCTTGCATGAGGGTGGTGGTAGTGGAGGTAGAGACAAGTAATCAGACATATCTATGGGTGGAATGGATAGGACTCAATGACTGCTTGGAAGTGGGGCAGGGGTGAAGGAAAAGGATAACCCTTTGGATTTTAATTCCAGCAACCAATTGGATGGTGATGTCATTGAGTTGAGTGGGCTGTTGAGACAGTTTTTGGGGGTGGAAAGTGAGAATACAGTTTTGGAGAACTTACAGAGATTTATGTTAGACAGGCAAGTGCAGAGGCCAAGAAAAGCTAGTTCTCTAAGCCTAGAGCTCAGGGGAGAGGATTGATCTAGAGCTACCACTGGCTTGGGACATGAGATAATGCTAGTTAGGCCAGCAAGGACAGTGCAGGTCAAGGCACTAGGTCCAAACTGTCCATCACAGTAGCCCCTGGATACACGTGACTGTTGGGCACTTAACGTAAAAGGCTTGTCTGAATTGAGGTGTCCGTAGGTATAAAATACACACCAGATTTTGAATATTTAGCATGGCAAAAAGAGCATAGACTATCTTATTAATATTTTTTCTATTGATTGCATGTTGAAGTAGTAATAGTTTGGATATACTGGGTTATACAAAATATATTATTAGACTTAATTTCATCTGTTTCTTTTTACCTTTTAAAATGTAGCTATTAAAAAAATTACATCTTTGCTTGCATTATATTTCTGTTGGGCAGTACTGCACTAGAGGTTTGGGCTGCACAAACATTGTCAGATGTGGCCAGTCAAGGCACCAGGGGGCAGTGGTGGTTAGGAAATGTAAGGGCACTTCTGCTGAGGGCAGCCTTACATTACATCTAGAGTGAGGCTTGTTGGCTTGGCCCTTCCTTGCTCACATTCCTGGGACCTTGTCAGATCAGAATTGTAGCACAGCCTTTGGATTTCCCAACTCCTTGGTTCTCTCATTTGGAGTTGAGGAAGAGGCAGGAGGGATCTCAATGAACTCAGGAAGATATGGATACCTCAGATGTTGAATACTCATTCCGTTCATATTACCCCTAGCTGACATCATCTGGTGGGGGAACACTTCCACTCCTTGAGTTGAGCAGGGTATGCCACCAACAGTTGTGCAATCAAGGCAACCAAGGTCGTAAAACTCATAATGATTAATTTATATCAGATGTGACTGAAAGTTATTTTCATTCATTAGCATTATGGAGAAGGCAATGGCAACCCACTCCAGTACTCTTGCCTGGAAAATCTCATGGGCGGAGGAGCCTGGTAGGCTGCAGTCCATGGGGTCGCGAAGAGTCGGACACAACTGAGCGACTTCACTTTCACTTTTCACTTTCATGCATTGGAGAAGGAAATGGCAACCCATTCCACTGTTCTTGCCTGGAGAATCCCAGGGATGGGGAAGCCCGGTCGGCTGCCATCTACGGGGTTGCACACCTTGAATTGCCTGTAGTTTCTAATTGGCAGGAAAACTGCCATTAGGGGAAAAGAGAAATGAGGTGATTGAGTGAGTGAGTTGAATTGAGTGAGGGAGTGAGGTTGAATTCACTTCAGTTAGTTGGGCATGATTTTTGTGAGTACCACTGTCTGCCAAACACTGGGGCTGGGTGCTCTGGGTTATTTACTGTGCTGTTCTAAGGAATATATGCTGAAATACCTTAACACAGGGACACATGCATAAAGGTCTATATAGAGACCCATGAGAACTAAAGGAAGAATGAAAGCCTGTGTGTGTGTGTGTGTGTATGTGTGTGTAAATTTTGAACTCAAAGAAGATACCAAGTGGGATCAGAGCAAAGGGTCAGGATTTGGCTATGCTGTGGAGGTGGGGAGAGAGGGTTTTCCAGGGACATGGTACATCAAGAAAGGACATGATTTAGGGAAGGGCAGAGAAAGAATTGTTTGGCTAGAATATTGGTTGTGTGGAGCAGAGTGATGGAAAAAGAAACTGGGTGCCAGATCTTGAGAGGCCTTGATTCTCAGGTTAAGATTTGGCTTTAGACTGTAGACAGTCGGGAACAATTGAGGAGCGTGCTTAGACACTGAAACAACTTAGGAAGAAGAAACCACTTGCCTGGAGTTTTTGGTGCCCAGAGGACAGGACAAGGTAGGGTGAGAAACAGGAGCTTGTATGGGGAAAGGAGGGAGATAAAGAACCCTTCTGGGACTAGTCAGCCTGCAAATAAGGTGTGGTCTAGTGTGCTCGGCAACTAGAGAAAGTCTGCTAAACTAATGCTGTATTTTTCCCAGGTTATGTATTAGCATTTGAAATAGGAACCTTCTGGAGACAGCAATCAAATTTATTAAACAAATTTATTTTTCCAAGGAAGAATAATATTTTTGAAAGGGAAAGTAGGACCAATGAATGAAAGTTGCTGGGAGGTTGATTTTTGTCCTAGGATAAAAGAGGAACTCTCAAGAGAGCATCTTGGAGATAGTGAGCTCTTGAGTCCTAGGAGGTGACCACACAGAGGCCAGCTGACGTGTCCGTGGTGGGGCTTCCTGGATCCATTTTGCAAGGGCTGTCTTTTCCACGCCTGTTCCCAGAAGCCCTTGCTCTCTCCTGCTTGAGTGGCTCCCTCCTTTGGTAGGGCCTGGAACACTGCAGGTATTGGGGTGCCAGAGGTGACTGCTGGGGTGGGTGCCTCCTGCAAGTGACCTGGCACCTTATCTCCCCTACCTCCATCTCTCCTCTGCCTTTTCTGGCTTACCTCCTAGATAGAAATAACCCAGGGCCAAACATTAACTGTGAAACCATAAAACCACGTGAAGCTCAGGTGGTTTCCAGCAGCCTGGACTCTTGGTGCCCTGTTATCAAGAAATGTTGCCTCACCCCTCTGTGGGTGGGGAGGGTGGCTTGGCTGGAATGTTGAGGGGGACAAAGCACTTTAGGCTTCTTCCTTGGCAGAGCAGAGGGCAGAGGATGCTTCTATTGCCCGAGGCTCAGATAAGGGCTGTTTAGATCTGATCCTTGGGGCTTGGGAAGAGAGCATAGCAGCATCAACAAGATGTGCCCTCACGTATGCAATCCTAGCTTGCTGTGGGCCTGATGTACACATACACATGTGCAGTGATTTCACAGACATTTACATAGTCCTGAAAAACACACCTTCCACTCATGTACTCTGGTGTGTCCTCATCTACTGTGTCTTATTCAGCCCAGAGCCTGGCACAGTGCCTGAAATAACAACACATCCGTGTTGGACTGTTGGGTGAATGGTGACTTATGCCCATGCACATACTCACCTACACATATATGCATTTTCAGGAGGGACTTGCAGATGCCACACATGGATGTCTACATTATACTTACATACTGCACACACACTAGCATAAATGCACCTGTCTAAAAGCACTGGCACCTAAAAGTCATATATATATGTGAACATGTGAATTTATCTATAGATTCCTGGATGGCCCTGCTAAACAGCAAAGGTGGTGACTGTGAGGAGACAGTATGATTCCATGGATGCAGGACAGGGCAAAGATATTTCCATTGAGAAGCCCAGCTCCCAGCTGTGTGCTGGAGTGCTTGCCCACAGTCTAAAGCTTTTATGCCTCTCTTCTCTCTGGTAAGCAGTTTAGTGCACAAGGAGGGGCTGAGGGGAGCACACCAGAGCAAGTAGGACCAAGTTCAGTATCTCCTGGCCTCTTGTAATCTCTTCAAAAAGTGTACTGGTTGGGAACTGTTGTTCCCTTGAAGGAAGACGATGAAAGAGGGGAGGGACTTCCTTAGTGGTCCAGCGGCTAAGACTCTGTCCTCCCAATGCAGGGGGCCTGGATTTGATTCCTGGTGAGGGAACAAGGGAATCCCATGGATGGAGGAGCCTAGTGGGCTGCAGTCCATGGGGTCGCTGAGAATCGGGCACGACTGAGCAACTTCACTTTCATTTTTATGCATTGGAGAAGGAAATGGCAACCCACTCCAGTGTTCTTGCCTGGAGAATCCCAGGGACGGGGAGCCTGGTGGGCTGCTGTCTATGGGGTCGCACAGAGTCAGACATGACTGAAGCAACTTAGCAGCAGCAGCAGCAGGGAACAAGATCCCACATGCCCCAACTAAGAGTTCACAGACTGAAACTAAAGATCCCATATGCCCCAACGAAGACGGAAAATCCTGTGTACCACAACTAAGACCTAGCCAAGCAAACAGTATATCGAAAGAGGGGAGGAAAACAGTCTGAGATTCTAAAGAGGTGAAGCCCCGAGCAGGCTGGAGCCCAGTGGGAGGTATTCATGACCTGTGTATGTGTATCCACGTGTTGGTATGGAGGCTGCAGCTAGCTATAATTTCTTAAAAAGAGGGTGAGGCTTTGGTTTTGCTGTGTGCCACACACTCTGAAGCCCAGAACTGGGAAGTGAAAACTCTGGCATATGCTGGGGCTCTACCACCAACTTGCCATGTGGCCTTAAGGAGATGCTTCATGTCGCCTTGAGGAGATGCTTCATGTCGCCTTGAGGAGATGCTTCATGTCCATGTTACATGCTTCACACTCCAGTTAAGTGGTTGACTTGTTTCACAGGGGTCCCATGAGAATCCCAGGAGCTAAGAGAGCTTACAAGTACTTTGAAGAGTGAGGAATATTTCCCCATGGTCAGGCCTTGTTCTCAGCTCAGTGAAAGGCATTTCAGATATCCCAGCATTCTCAACAATGAACCCATACATAGACTAAAGGTGGAACACAGTGCAATTTCTACTCCCAAGAGAAGTAACCAAGTAGGAAGGAGTGGTCACTGCAACCTCAGTCTGTCTGTGTTAAATGCTTTCCACTGGGACAGAGTGCAGTATACTGAGGTGAACAGAGAGCTATGGTCACAGGGCCTTGGGAAGTCAAAAAGGGTTTAAGGGGTGAGGATTGATGTGGTTTAGTTAGGAGGAGGGGGGATGGGGGGCGGGGACTGGGGCACTTTGGGTAGAGGGTTAGAGGATGGCACCAGGACCGTGCAGGCAGGAGAGGAATGGTGCCTCACCAGAGTAGGGATGGTAAAGATTGAAAGGAAAGCAGGAGCCACCAGGTTAATTTTTGAGTCCATTCTGGAACTGACCCAGTACAATGGTTAATCGTTTTGACCCTTGAGGAATTCTTTGGATCCTGTCCCAGGCATACACACACAACTGGAGGGTCCAGAGTGGCCCAGACTGGAGCTGAGGGGAAGCTTGGAAGTCACTTCATCCAAGGCTGACCCTTTACCAGAGGCAAAAGTGAGGTCAGGAGAGGACAAATACAGGGACTGTGGTTTCCTAGGGAGTTAGTTACAAAGCAGGACCTTGAACTCAGGTTCCTGAGTTTTGGTCATCATCAACTGGGTCTTAAAAGTGAGCTGGTTTTCAGAGGCTTTCTGCCTAGTGTTGGGTAAACCTCAAATGTGGATCCTGACTTGTAAAAGTGGCTGTATGTACTTGCTGATTGTTCTGCAAGTAGAGGTTAACATTGCACACTGGCTAGGCTCCTGTATGTAACCAAGATGGGCAGTTCCCAGGGATTTCAAGGGTGACCAAAAGGCCCTCTGTGTTCCTACCTGGCTACTGATAGCTAACATTCTGCTGGTAGAACTTCATGGCCACAGATACAGGTAACACTGTTCTGCCCTGAGAGGAAGGGTCCCTTGGCAATATGCCAGTGTAAATGGGGCAAGCAGAGCCTTTCCTGGGGAAAGAAAGCATGAAGCCCAGCCTTTCCAATATGCTATAGAGGTTAGGAGCTTGGCTTTAGAATCAGGCAGATGTTTTTTCTTATTAAAAAAGCAATATCTCCTTATTACAGAAGAATCAGAAAATACCGAGGGCAATAATATCACAAGAAATAGACTCCACAGTCCTCTTCTCCCCTTCCTGCTTAGACAGCCATCATTAATACTTAGGTCGATGTCCCTTTAGTTCCTCCTCTAAGCATATACTGTGTGTATGGGACTGTGAATAATGTACATGTGTGAGTGTTCGTACGTGGTTATTATTTATATGTATACTATATGCATATAAATAAAAGTGTGTAATCTTGAATTCCCTCTGTTCTGGGAAGTACATGCCAATGGACATCTCAGAACGGGTCCCTTTGTGCTCAGCATTGTGCAAATTTGTTCAAATATCTTTTCCTGTCACTCTTTATTATCCTCTGCTGCTACTGCTGCAGCTAAGTCACTTCAGTCGTGTCTGACTCTGTGTGACCCCATAGACGGCAGCGCACCAGGCTTCCCCGTCCCTGGGATTCTCCAGGCAAAAACACTGGAGTGGGTTGCCATTTCCTTCTCCAATGCATGAAAGTGAAAAGTGAAAGTGAAGTTGCTCAGTCGTGTCCGACTCTGTGCGACCCCATGGACTGCGGCCCACCAGGCTCCTCCATCCACGGGATTTTCCAGGCAAGGGTGCTGGAGTGGAGTGCCATTGCCTTCTTCGTTATTATCCTCTAGAGCAGCGTAAACTTTTTCTAGAAAAAAGTAGGGCAAATGTTTTCTGAAAAAGGCCAGATAGTAGATATTTTGTTTAACGAGCCATGTAATCTCTGTCACACCCACTCAACTCAGCTGCTGTAGCACAAAAGCAGTCATAGTGTGCAAGTGAACAGATAGGCTATAGTCCAATAAGAGTTTATTTATAGACACTGAGTTTGAACTTTGTATAATTTTTATATGCACAAAATATTATTATTCTTTTAATTTTTCAACCATTTAAAAATGTGAAAGCCATTCTGGTTCTGATGGAAATGTTCTGTATTTGTGACATCAGATACAGTAGCCACAAGCCACATGTGACTACTGAGCATTTGAAATGTGACCAGTGCAGCTGAGGAACTAATTTTTTGATTTTATTTCACTTTAACTAATTTACATTTAAAAAGCCACATATGGCTTGTGATTCTTGTATTGAATACAGAATTATTTTCTGAGGGCTACTGTAACAAAGTGCCACCAACTGGATGGCTTAAGACAACAGACACTTACTCCCTTACAGTTCTGGAGGCTGAAAGTATCTAGAAGTCTGAAATCATGATATTAGCAGGAATGGAAAACTCTGGGGGCGAGCCCTTCCTTGCCTCTCTCCGAGCTTNGGGGGATGGGGGGCGGGGACTGGGGCACTTTGGGTAGAGGGTTAGAGGATGGCACCAGGACCGTGCAGGCAGGAGAGGAATGGTGCCTCACCAGAGTAGGGATGGTAAAGATTGAAAGGAAAGCAGGAGCCACCAGGTTAATTTTTGAGTCCATTCTGGAACTGACCCAGTACAATGGTTAATCGTTTTGACCCTTGAGGAATTCTTTGGATCCTGTCCCAGGCATACACACACAACTGGAGGGTCCAGAGTGGCCCAGACTGGAGCTGAGGGGAAGCTTGGAAGTCACTTCATCCAAGGCTGACCCTTTACCAGAGGCAAAAGTGAGGTCAGGAGAGGACAAATACAGGGACTGTGGTTTCCTAGGGAGTTAGTTACAAAGCAGGACCTTGAACTCAGGTTCCTGAGTTTTGGTCATCATCAACTGGGTCTTAAAAGTGAGCTGGTTTTCAGAGGCTTTCTGCCTAGTGTTGGGTAAACCTCAAATGTGGATCCTGACTTGTAAAAGTGGCTGTATGTACTTGCTGATTGTTCTGCAAGTAGAGGTTAACATTGCACACTGGCTAGGCTCCTGTATGTAACCAAGATGGGCAGTTCCCAGGGATTTCAAGGGTGACCAAAAGGCCCTCTGTGTTCCTACCTGGCTACTGATAGCTAACATTCTGCTGGTAGAACTTCATGGCCACAGATACAGGTAACACTGTTCTGCCCTGAGAGGAAGGGTCCCTTGGCAATATGCCAGTGTAAATGGGGCAAGCAGAGCCTTTCCTGGGGAAAGAAAGCATGAAGCCCAGCCTTTCCAATATGCTATAGAGGTTAGGAGCTTGGCTTTAGAATCAGGCAGATGTTTTTTCTTATTAAAAAAGCAATATCTCCTTATTACAGAAGAATCAGAAAATACCGAGGGCAATAATATCACAAGAAATAGACTCCACAGTCCTCTTCTCCCCTTCCTGCTTAGACAGCCATCATTAATACTTAGGTCGATGTCCCTTTAGTTCCTCCTCTAAGCATATACTGTGTGTATGGGACTGTGAATAATGTACATGTGTGAGTGTTCGTACGTGGTTATTATTTATATGTATACTATATGCATATAAATAAAAGTGTGTAATCTTGAATTCCCTCTGTTCTGGGAAGTACATGCCAATGGACATCTCAGAACGGGTCCCTTTGTGCTCAGCATTGTGCAAATTTGTTCAAATATCTTTTCCTGTCACTCTTTATTATCCTCTGCTGCTACTGCTGCAGCTAAGTCACTTCAGTCGTGTCTGACTCTGTGTGACCCCATAGACGGCAGCGCACCAGGCTTCCCCGTCCCTGGGATTCTCCAGGCAAAAACACTGGAGTGGGTTGCCATTTCCTTCTCCAATGCATGAAAAATATCTTTTCCTGTCACTCTTTATTATCCTCTGCTGCTACTGCTGCAGCTAAGTCACTTCAGTCGTGTCTGACTCTGTGTGACCCCATAGACGGCAGCGCACCAGGCTTCCCCGTCCCTGGGATTCTCCAGGCAAAAACACTGGAGTGGGTTGCCATTTCCTTCTCCAATGCATGAAAGTGAAAAGTGAAAGTGAAGTTGCTCAGTCGTGTCCGACTCTGTGCGACCCCATGGACTGCGGCCCACCAGGCTCCTCCATCCACGGGATTTTCCAGGCAAGGGTGCTGGAGTGGAGTGCCATTGCCTTCTTCGTTATTATCCTCTAGAGCAGCGTAAACTTTTTCTAGAAAAAAGTAGGGCAAATGTTTTCTGAAAAAGGCCAGATAGTAGATATTTTGTTTAACGAGCCATGTAATCTCTGTCACACCCACTCAACTCAGCTGCTGTAGCACAAAAGCAGTCATAGTGTGCAAGTGAACAGATAGGCTATAGTCCAATAAGAGTTTATTTATAGACACTGAGTTTGAACTTTGTATAATTTTTATATGCACAAAATATTATTATTCTTTTAATTTTTCAACCATTTAAAAATGTGAAAGCCATTCTGGTTCTGATGGAAATGTTCTGTATTTGTGACATCAGATACAGTAGCCACAAGCCACATGTGACTACTGAGCATTTGAAATGTGACCAGTGCAGCTGAGGAACTAATTTTTTGATTTTATTTCACTTTAACTAATTTACATTTAAAAAGCCACATATGGCTTGTGATTCTTGTATTGAATACAGAATTATTTTCTGAGGGCTACTGTAACAAAGTGCCACCAACTGGATGGCTTAAGACAACAGACACTTACTCCCTTACAGTTCTGGAGGCTGAAAGTATCTAGAAGTCTGAAATCATGATATTAGCAGGAATGGAAAACTCTGGGGGCGAGCCCTTCCTTGCCTCTCTCCGAGCTTCTGGCTCCTGGTAATCTCTGGCTTCCTTGGCTGTAGGCACACCCCAGTCTCCGCCTGCAGTCACACAGTATTCTCCCTGTGTGACTGTGCCTCCGTTTTCTCTGTGTAAAAGGACAATGGTCATTGGGTTTAGGGCCCACACTAATTCAGTATGGCCTCATCTTAATTAACTACATCTGCAGAGACCCTAATTTTAAATCAGGTCACATTCTGAGCTTTTGGGTGGACATAAATTTTGGGGGTACATTAATCAACCCAGGGTAGGGATGTCCTTGGTGGTCCAGTGGTTAATAATCCACTTTCCAACACAGGGGATGCAGGTTTGATCCCTGGTCGAGGAACCAAGATCTTACATGCTTCCAGGCAGCTAAGCCCGAGCCACAGCTAGAGAAGAGATACCCCACGCCCAAGGTAAGAGAAACCCAAATAAGATGGTAGGTGTTGCAAGAGGGCATCAGAGGGCAGACACACTGAAACCATACTCACAGAAAACTAGTCAATCTAATCACACTAGGACCACAGCCTTNCTTACTCCTTGGAAGAAAAGTTATGACCAACCTGGATAGTATATTCAAAAGCAGAGACATTACTTTGCCGACTAAGGTCTGCCTAGTCAAGGCTATGGTTTTTCCTGTGGTCATGTATGGATGTGAAAGTTGGACTGTGAAGAAAGCGGAGCGCCGAAGAATCGATGCTTTTGAACTGTGGTGTTGGAGAAGACTCTTGAGAGTCCCTTGGACTTCAAGGAGATCCAACTAGTCCATTCTGAAGGAGATCAACCCTGGGATTTCTTTGGAAGGAATGATGCTGAAGCTGAAATTCCAGTACTTTGGCCACCTCATGCGAAGAGTTGACTCACTGGAAAAGACTGTGATGCTGGGAGGGATTGGGGGCAGGAGGAGAAGGGGACGACCGAGGATGAGATGGCTGGATGGCATCACGGACTCAATGGACGTGAGTCTGAGTGAACTCCCGGAGATGGTGATGGATAGGGAGGCCTGGTGTGCTGCGATTCATGGGGTCGCAAAGAGTCAGACACGACTGAGCGACTGAACTGAACTGAACTGAGGGGAGCTATGTACACACCTATGTGGGAAGATAACTGCCTTGGGCTGTGGTTCTTAACCTTGATAGCATTTTGGAACCATCTGGGGGATTTTTCCTTTATTACATTATAAAAAAATGGTCATCAGTAAATATCAGTAAAAAAATGGAAATATCAATAACCTCAGATACGCAGATAACACCACCCCTTATGGCAAAAAGTAAAGAACTAAAGAGCCTGTTGGTGAAAGTGAAAGAGGAGATTGAAAAAGCTGGCTTAAAACTCAAGTTTCAAAAACAAAGATCATGGCATCCAGTCCCATCACTCCATGGAAATAGATAGAGAAACAATGGAAACAGTGAGAGACTTTATTTTCTTGAACTCCAAAGTCACTGCAGATGGTGACTGAAACCATAAAATTGAAAGACACTTGCTCTTTGGAAGAAAAGCTATGACCAACCTAGACAGCATATTAAAAAGTAGAGACATTACTTTGCTGACAAAGGTCCATCTAGTCAAAGCTATGGTTTTCCAGTAGTCATGTATGGATGTGAGAGTTGGACTATTAAGCTGAGTGATGAAGAACTGATGCTTTTGAAGTGTGGTGTTGGAGAAGACTCTTGAGAGTCCCTTGGACTGTCGTCAATCCTAAAGGAAATCAGTTCTGAATATTCATTGGAAGGACTGATGCTGAAACTGAAGCTCAAATACTTTGGCCACCTGATGCAAAGAACTGACTCATTTTGAAAAGACCCTGTTGTTGGGAAAGATTGAAGGCAGGAGGAGAAGGGAACGACAGAGGATGAGATGGTTGGATGGCATCACTGACTCAATGGACATGAGTTTGAGCAAGCTCTGGGAGTTGGTGATGGACAGGGAAGCCTGGTGTGCTGCAGTCCATGGGGTTGCAAAGATTGGGACATGACTGAGTGACTGAACTGAACTGAAAAAAAAAAAGGTAATTTATTAATTTACAATTTATTGTGAATCACAGATCTTTCATTGCAGTTTTTAAAAAATTTATTTATTTTTAAATTTATTTGCCTGAGCCAGGTCTTAGTTGTAGCCTGGGGCATCTAGTTCCCTGACCACACGTCGAACCCCCTGCATTGGGAGTGTGGAGTCTTAACCACTGGACCACCAGGGAAGTCCCTCACGGCAGTTTTTTTTTTTTTAAATTTAAATTTACATAGAATAAGATTCACTCTCTTTGAGTGTTTAGTTCTATGAATTTTGGCAAATGCAGAGTCATAGAACTACCACCACAATAAAGATACAGAAAATTTCCATCATCCCCACAAATTCCCGCGTTTTGTCAGTTTGTAGTAAACCCCGCCACCCTTAACCCCTGGTGATCAGTTCTCCATTACTATGGTTTTCTGTTTTCCAGAATGTATATAAATGAAACAGTACACCACGTAGCCTTTTGACTCTGACGTTTTCATCTTGCAAAATACATTTGAGATTCATCGGTTGCTGTTGCATGAATCAGTAATGTGTTACTTTTTACTGATGAATAATCGTCCATTTTATGGCTATACTATTATTTGTTTATCCATCCCCTCGTTGAGGGACATTGTTTCCAGTTTTTAGCATGACTGGTTTTTGTGTGAAGGTAGGTTTTCATTTTATTTGAATAAATAGTTAAGAATGGGAATTGCTGGGGCACATGTAATTATGTTTGACTTTAGAAGAAAACAACAAATTGTTTTCCAGAGTGGCTGTACCATTCTACATTCCTGCCAGCAACATATGAGAGTTCCAGTTGCCCTACATCCTTTCTGATGCTTGATATTGTGCTTTAGTGAAAGTCGCTCAGCCGTGTCTGACGCTTTGAGACTTTATGGACTGTGGCCTGCCAGGCTCCTCTGTCCACGGGGTGCTGCAGACAAGAATCCTGGAGTGGGTAGCCGTTCCCTTCTCCAGGGAATCTTTCTAACCCGGGCTTCCCACCTTACAGGCAGAGTCTTTATCATCTGAGCCACCAGGGAAGCCCTGTGTGCTTTAGGTGTCAAGTATAAGAACTCTTTGCCTACCTCTAGATCATGAAGACTTTCTCCTATGTTTTAAAGTTTTGTTGTTTAGCATTTTACATTTGTATCCATGATAGTTAGCTTTTATATAAGGCACGGAGTTTAGATTGAACTTCACCTGTGTGTAAGGATGTCTAATTTTCCCACCACTGTTTTATTATTTTAAAATTTAATTAAAATATATGCATTTATTTATTTGTCTGTGCCGGGTCTTCACTGCACCATGCTGGTTCTTTAGTGGTGGCCTGCAGGATCTTTAGTTGCAACATGTGTGCTACTCTTGAGCACAGGTCGAGGGATCTAGTTCTCCTCTCAGGGATTGAACCTGGGCCCTCTGCATTGGGAGCATGGAGCCTCAGCCACTGGATCATCGGGGAAGTCCCTAATTTTTTTAGTCAGGAAGAAATGAGTTCTGTCTAATGAGCAGGGAGCAGCACCAGTGTCCCAACGGTGCCTTCCTCTCTCAGTACTTGCCAGGCCTTCACGTGCAGGCTACTTGTGCTCAGTCACTTCAGTTAGGACCCACTCCTTCCGACCCTGTGGACTGCAGCCCAACCAGACGCCTCTGTCCGTGGGATTTCCCAGGAAGAATAATGGGGTGGGTTGCCATGTCCTCCTCTGGGAATTTTCTGAACCCTGGAATCAAACCAGGGTCTCCTGCATTGCGGGTGGATTCTTTACCACTGAGCCACCTGGGATGCCCATGTCGATTGGGAATCTGTTAATGCAGCTTCTGTTTCAGCGGCTCTGGGTGGGGGTGGGGGGCTGACACCTTGCATTCTTTTTTATTTCCAGCACTATTAAAAAATTGTATAATTCCTTAATAATATACAATGTTGGACATCTTTTCATATGCTATTTTCCAGCTGTACATTTTCTTTAGTGAGATGTGCTTTCATGTCTTTGACTTATTTTTAAATTGAGTTGTTCATTTTCTTATTGTTGAGTTTTATGAATTCTTTGCATGTTTTGGATAACAGCCCTTTATCAGATGTGTCTTTAGCAAATATTTCCTCCTGGTCTGTGGCTTGTCTCCTTATTCTCTTGACTGTGTCTTTCTCAGAGCAAAAGTTTTTAATTTTGATGAAGCCCAGGTTATGAAGTATTTCTTCCATGGATTATACATTTGTTGTTGTATCTAAAAAGTCATCCCCATACTGAAGGTTACCTAGGTTTTTTCCTGTGTTTCCTTCTAGGAATTTTATAGTTTTTCATTTTACGTATAGGTCTATGATCCATTTTGAGTTAAGTTTTGTGAAGGGTGTAAGATTTTTGTCTTGATTATTATTATTTTTTTTGCATATGACTGTCCAGCTGTCCCAGCATCTGTTGAAAAGACTATTTTTCTCTGTTATATTGCCTTTGCTCCTTTGTCAAACATCAGTTGACTATGCTTATGCAGTCTCTTTCTGGGCCCTCTATTCCATTCCATTGATCTGTTTGTCTATTCCTTTGCCGATACACACTGTCTTTATACTGTAGCTTTATAATAAATCTTGAAGTTGGATAGTGTGTCAACCCTCCAACTTTGTTCCTCATCTTCAATACTGTGTTGTCTATCCTGGGACTTTTGCCTGCATACAAACTTTATTTATTTTTAAAAATACTTATTTGGCTGCATCCAGTCTTAGTTGTGGCACAGGGGGTTTTTGTCGCAACGCCTGAGACCTTTCCGTGTGGTGCACAGGCTTGGTTGTGCTGTCACATGTGGGATCTTAGTTCCCCCATCAGAGATGACCCCGCATTCCCTGTGCTGCAAGGGGGATGCTTAACCACTGGACCACCAGGGAAGTTCACACACAAACTTTAGACTCAGCCATCTTAACAGGTGCGGGTTGATATCTCACTGAGTTTTTTTCTCAAGATTTTTTTTTTTGAGGTGGACCATTTAAACACTTTAAAAATGAATTTGTTACAGCATTGCCTCCATTATGTGTTTTTGTTTTTTTGGCCTTAAGGCATGTGGAGCATTAGTTCCCTGACCAGGGGTCGAACCCATACCTCCTGCATTGGAAGGCGAAGTCTCTCTCATTGTGGTTTTGGTTTTCTTCTCTCTGATGATTAGTGATGTTGAGCACCGTTATACACTTGGTTGTGATTTGTGTGTCTTCTTTAGAAAAAATGTCTATTTAGGGTCCTTTGCTGAAATTTAAAATCAGGTTATTTATTATTATTATTATCTGGCTTTGAGATGCCAGAGAAAGGGTATCTTTACCTGCTGGGTGTGGTTAATTATAGAAGACTTGAATGATGGTTGGTTATGCCAAAGGCACAGATTAAGATATAAACTTCAGATTTCAGCTTTGTCTGTTAGTACTTCTGATTTTCGGCCATTTATTTCACTTCTGTGCATCTTAGTTTCTTCATCTATGAAACCTGGTAATAGATCTCACCTTATATCAGATTCTTATGAAAATTAAACTAGCCAATATATTGAAAAATGCCTAGCCTAGTGCCTAGTACATGATGATGTGTAGGGTGTTATTCAGGGCAGCCTGGTGAGAGTCAGCTATGAGGTGGGCAGGGCAAGAGAGCTCAGACAGATGAGAAGTGTCTAAAATCAAGGTCAGGTGGGACTTCCCTGTTGGTCCAGTGGTTAAGAATTTGCCCCTGGGTTCGACTCCTGGTAGGGCAACTAAGATCCCACATGATACCTCACAACTAGAGAGTCCGAATGCTGCCACAACGAAAGATCCTGAATGCCGCAACTAAGACTTGAAGCAGTGAAAAAAAAAAAAAAAAGAATAAAATCAAGGGTGGTGGGCTTCACGGGTGGTCTCCTGTTAGTGTTGTGAAGAACCCTAGGAGGAGTGGGCCCTTTGCAGGAGTGAGTGGGTAGCAAAGTTTTCCAGGCACTGAGACTCTGCTCCCCAAGTTTCTGCTTTAAATATATGGTGGTGGATGTAGGGGTCCATGACAGCGTTTATTTAAATCACAAACCCACAAGATTGGATGGTGGCTGAGAGTTTCAACTCGTGACTTTCCAGAAGGGTGTGGGATGTGACTCCAGTTCGGCAGCTGGCTTGGCTGCCTCCTCCTCGTTGGATGTGTTTGAGACATGTTTCCTTCCATCAGCTGGTGGGGGATTCCCTGTGGTGGGAGGCTGAGTAATGGTCCCTCAAAGCATGTGTGTCTGAATCCCTAGAACCTGCCGATGTTACCTTGTATGGGATTTTGCAGATGTGCATGTAAGAATTTTAAGATGGGATTATCGTGGTTTATCTATGTGGCCCAGTGTCATCACAAATGTTCATGTAAGAGAGAGACAGAGGAAGCCTTGACATAGAAGACTTTGGTGGTGGACAAAGGGGCCATGGGCATGTAATTCTGGAAGGGGAAAAGGCAAGCAAACAGATTCTCTTCTATAGCTTCTGGAGGCAGTGCAGCCCAGCTCAATTTCAGCTCAGGGAAACTAATTTTAGACTTCTGACCTTGGAGCCAAAACTGTAAGAATAGTTGTGTGCTTTTCCCCCATTTTCAAATAAAGTTTAATAACAAGGAAAATCTTCATAAAAGAGTACTAAGTAACAAAGTAGGCTACAAAGCCATAGGCACACGATAAACGCTCCCTAGAAAATTATGTCGTCTTCCCAGATGACTCAGTGGTCAAGAATCTGCTTGCCAAGCAGGAGAAGATCCCCTGGAGAAGGAAATGGCAACCGACTCCTGTCTTCTTGTCTGGGAAATCCCCTGGACAGAGGACCCTGGGGGCTACAGTCCATGGGGTTGCAGAAAAGTCAGACACAACTTTGCAACTAAACAGCAAATAATTGTGTATGCATGTTTGTATGTATGTGAGCACACATATTAGGGTGTGTCAGATGTGTGATGTGTGTACAATAACATACATAAAACCTGGGAAGGAAAATTGTTAGTAGTGCTTTTTTTGGATCCTGGATGACTTTATTTATTTATTTATTTATTTATATTTTTTTCCCTGGATGACTTTAAAAAAATACTTTTCAATAGTGAACATGTTCTACGCCAGATGGGAATGCCTAGCTACATCTGACAGTCAACACAGAAAAAGCAGAGATGAAGCACAAAGTTAGAACAAGGAAGTCTTGACATCATTTGGGTTTCTGGATCCAGTCATGCATAAATCAGCTCCCTGTCATCCTTCTCACAATTTTGTTGAATATGCAAATACATTACTTACACTTTGCTTTTTGCTTGTTCTGTTTCCTCTTACGTAAGGTTAAACTGGGCTTCCCAGGTGGCTCACTGGTAAAGAATCTGCTTGACAACACAGAAAAAGCAGAGATGAAGCACAAAGTTAGAACAAGGAAGTCTTGACATCATTTGGGTTTCTGGATCCAGTCATGCATAAATCAGCTCCCTGTCATCCTTCTCACAATTTTGTTGAATATGCAAATACATTACTTACACTTTGCTTTTTGCTTGTTCTGTTTCCTCTTACGTAAGGTTAAACTGGGCTTCCCAGGTGGCTCACTGGTAAAGAATCTGCTTGCCAATGCAGGAGACGTGGACTTGATCCCTGGGTTGGTAAGATCCCCTGGAGAAGAAAACGGCAACCTAACCCAGTATTCTTGCCTGGGAAATCCCACGGACAGAGGAGGAGCCTGGCGGGGAACTGTTGTGAAAAGGTTGGACATGACTTAGCAACCAAAAAGCAACAACGAGCTTAAACTAGGTTTCCGTCACTTGAATCAAAGCTGTGTGTTGTAAGGCACCAGGTTTGTGGCAATTTGTTCGAGAAGCCACCGGTAACTCGCACACCTGCCCTCTCCCCATCTGCCCTCCCTTCCCTTCTTGGAGGGGCTGGATGTTCAGGTTGCTGTTCTTGCTTTTGTCCAGTGTTGTTACCTGGGAGATCCCATGGACAGAGGAGCCTGGCAGGCTACACAGCCCATGGGGTTGCAAAAGAGCAGGACATGACATAGTGACTGAGCACATACGCATGCATGCCAGTTGTATCTTAATAAAATCGGAAGAAGATATTGCATTGACAAAAGTGACCAGTTTTATAAAAATCAGTAATTTTCCATTCAAAAAGATTGTTTTAAAATGTTTAAAATGTAGTTTATTTGTTTCTTACCAGATAAACGAAAATTACACTCACTGAGGATGCTTATTTTGGCCTTGAATTCTGCGATTGCCCCTAGTCTGCAACAGGCGTCCTGTGGATAGGACCTGATGCCTGGTAGCTCCCTGGAGTCTCTGGGTTCCCCACCCCAGCTGTGAAAAGGAGTTTCCCAGGAAGAGGGTGTGACAATGCTCGTAAGGTGATTAGTGTTTCTTGCTTCAGACACAGGTGTGACCTAAAGAGGGTGGTGCCAACCTCCTAGGCCAGACTCCTGAATGGAGCAGGTGAAAACATGCCCTTACTTGACTCAGCTGGAGGAGTGAGGGAGCACCAAGCAGAGGCTCAGCGTCCTTCCCAGACCTCAGCATCAGGGGTCAGGGAGTGGGTCACCGGAGCACAGTGAGCTCAGGACAGGGACTTCCCCAGGGTCACTGCCACGACTGTGGCAGCCGAGGCCATGGCCCCGCCCCGCACCCCAGGCTGCCTCTTACTAGGCAGGCACCGAGCACAGGCTGTGTGCAGGCTGCAGTGAGCTCTGACTTGCACTGTGCTCCTTGGTCTCGAGCGGTGCCTTGTGCCCCACTTGCCCATTTTGCCTCTTTCCCCTGGATCGTTATCACTAGGTTTTCCAAAACTGCTCATATCACTCTTCTGGGAGCTTTCCCTGAGCCCCTGCCTCCTGGGGCACAGCCCCTATTCAGGGCCCCTTCCAGAAGTCCTAGAGCACCCGTGGGTGTCTTTGTCATAGCTTTTCTCACCCTGTACGACGTGGAGACTAGATGTCCCTTGTTGTCTGCTTCCCCACTGGTCTCTAAGGCTTCAAAGGCATGGGCCTTGTTTTATTCACCTCTGCATACCTAGCATTCTCCACAATTCCAGGCACATAGCAGGAGCTATGTTTATTTTTATTAGTAGTATTGCCTTATTAATTGAATAATTACTATTAATATGTGTAAGGCATTGTGCCAAGCATATCCTATATGTCACCTCATTAATCATTACAGTAACACTGTGACTTAGGTCTTGTCTTCATTTCACAGAGGAGAAAACCTGAGACTCAGAATGGTTAAGTGCTTTGCTCAAGATCACACTACTAGCATGATCTAGCTAGTGGTAGATAAACAGAGCTATGGACTCATGCTCAGGTCTCTTGGACTCCAAAATTCCATTCAGTAAATTATTAATGAAAGAATTAATCAATGAATAAAAGGTACCATGCTGGGCCTGTGGGAAACATACAGACAAATCAATATGTACTCTGTTTTTGAGAAAGTTTGTATCTTATTAGAAGAGAAAACAGGTACATAAATACCTAAGGCTTAAGGTTTATCCATCATAGGGTCTTGTGTGTGGTGCTAAGTCACTTCAGTCCTGTCCGATTCTGTTCACCCTATGGACTGTAGCCTGCCATAGCCTGCCAGGCTCCTCTGTCCAAGGGATTCTCTAGGCAAGAATACTGTAGTGGGTTACCAAGCCCTCCTCCAGGGCTTCCTGACCCTGGGATCGAACCTGTGTCTCTTTATGTCTCCTGCATTCACAGGCAGGTTTTTTTTTTTTTTTTTTTTAGTGCTACCTGGGAAGCACAAGGTCTTGAGCCCAAGGGTCTTGAAAGGAAAGTGAAGTCACTCAGTCATGTCTGACTGTTGCGACCCCATAGACTGTAGCCTACCAGGCTTCTCTGTCCATGGGATTTTCCAGGCAATAGTACTGGAGTGGATTGCCATTTCCTTCTTCAGCGGATCTTCCCAACCCAGGGATGGAACCCAGGTCTCCCACGTTGTAGACAGACGCTTTACCGTCTGAGCCACCAGGGAAGTCCAAGGGTCTTGAGGTGGGAGCAATAATTTACATTGGGAATGGAGTATGGGGAAGCTTCTTGGGGTGAGAGGGCGTTTGAGTCAAGCCTTATAGGAAGGTGGTTTGGACAGGTGGAGGTGACAGCTGAGCAGTGGGTAGTCCAGTCTTGCAAACTCAGTAGAAGAAGTAGCACGGCCAAATGCAGAAGCAGCAGGGAGATGCTAGGAACAGCAGCCAGCTGATTTAGGCTAGGCCTGGGGTCTGTGGTGGAGAAGGCAAGGGCACCCCACTCCAGCACTCTTGCCTGCAAAACCCTGTGGACGGAGGAGCCTAGTGGGCTGCAGTCCATGGGGTCGCTAAGAGTTGGACATGACTGAGCGACTTCACTTTCATTTTTCACTTTCATGCATTGGAGAAGAAATGGCAACCTGCTCCAGTGTTCTTGCCTGGAAAATCCCAGGGACAGGGGAGCCTGGTGGGCTTCCCTCTATGCGGTTGCACAGAGTCAGACACGACTGAAGCAACTTAGCAGAGGGTCTGTGGGGAGGGGAGGTCAAGGGGAATGAGAAGCTATTAGCAAGTGGGTGTCAGATGGTGATGGGCCTTGAACACCAGGGCAAGGCTTTTCGGTTTTCTTTGGCAGGAAGTGGGAGCCCTTGACAATTTTCAAGTCAGAGTGTGACTCAGCATGTCACCCAGGATGGACTGGTAGAAGCGGAGACTTGGAGTAGGGAAACCACAAGAGTCTGCAGCAACAATTTGGGGAGAGATGATGAAAGAGAAGAGTGAAAAAGTTGGCTTAAAGCTCAACATTCAAAAAACGAAGATCATGGCATCTGGTCCCATCACTTCATGGGAAATAGATGGGGAAACAGTGGAAACAGTGTCAGACTTTTTTTTTTGGGGCTCCAAAATCACTGCAGATGGTGACTCCAGCTGTGAAATTAAAAGATGCTTACTCCTTGGAAGGAAAGTTATGACCAACCTAGATAGCATATTCAAAAGCAGAGACATTACTTTGCCGACTAAGATCCGTCTAGTCAAGGCTATGGTTTTTCCAGTAGTTATGTATGGATGTGAGAGCTGGACTGTGAAGAAGGCTGAGCACTGAAGAATTGATGCTTTTGAAGTGTGGTGTTGGAGAAGACTCTTGAGAGTCCCTTGGACTGCAAGGAGATCCAACCAGTACATTTTGAAGGGGATCAACCCTGGGGTTTCTTTGGAAGGAATGATGCTAAAGCTGAAACTCCAATATTTTGGCCACCTCATGAGAAGAGTTGACTCATTGGAAAAGACTCTGATGCTGGGAGGGATTGGGGGCAGGAGGAGCAGGGGACGACCGAGGATGAGATGGCTGGATGGCATCACTGACTCAATGGATGTGAGTCTGAGTGAACTCCGGGCGATGGTGATGGACAGGGAGGCCTGGCGTGCTGCGATTCATGGGGTCACAAAGAGTCGGACATGACTGAGTGACTGAACTGAACTGAACTGATGGTCTGGCAGGCTGCTGGGGGAAGGGGTGAGGAAAGCACTGGAAGAGGCATTAAAAGGCTGACTCCATGGGCCCAGAAACCTGAGGGGTGAAATGGGGCAAGCATTAGGACGGCAGCAGGCCTGAGTTCTGGCTGAGCCACACGGCCTCACTAAGCCTCAGTGTCCCATTTGTGAAAGGTGGGGGATGAGTCATGCCGTCTCTAGTGAACTTTCCAGGGTTCACAGTCAAGCCATGGAATTTCCAGATCTTTGAAAGAAGCTGAGCAAGTTGCAATCTAGGTGAGCAGATTTGGAAATGTAGACCAGTTGTCTTCCTCTGGGTGGTGAGCTGGCTTTGGCAAGACTTTGGCTCTGGGCTCCTAGGTGTAGAAGCCATGGATGCCTTTGTGACACGTGTGTAATCAGGGAGCTGTGATAACAGAATTAAAAACTGCTCCCTTAAACATTTTTGCAGTGGGGGTATATTGGCATGAGGCTTCCCTGGTGGCTCAGTGGTAAGGAATCCTCCTGCAAGGCAGGAGACCTGGGTTCGATCCCTAGGTTGGGAAGATCCCCTGGAGGAAGGCAGGGCAACCCACTCTAGTACTCTTGCCTAGAGAATCCCATGGATAGTGGAGTGTGGCAGACTGCATGCAGTCCACAGGGTCACAGAGAGTTGGACACACCTGAAGCGACTAAGCAGCAGCATGTTGGGATGACTGAGGTTATCACCTAAATTATGTACCTTCTGAGAGAGGAGTACCTTCTGATTTATTGGCCTATGAATGTACCAAACTCATTATGTGATAAAGCTCAAGATTTGGGCCCTGCTAAAGGTCACAGAGAAAGAGCCAAGGGTGCTGAGCAGAGCTTCCGAGAATCTCCTGTCTGTCCCTCTACCCACAGGCTATCATGACTTTGGGACCCAGTCAGAACCTAAGTCTGGCTCGACTGGAAATATGAGAAGAGGAGGTCAGTAGTAAGATGCCAGAGAGGATGAAAGGAGCCCATGAACTGAAGAAAATGTTTATTCAGGTCTTCTGGCCATTTTTAAATTGGGATGTTTGTTTTTATTGATGTTGAGCTGTATGAGCTGTTTACATATTTTGGGTATTAACCCTTTATTCAGTTCAGTTGCTCAGTCGTGTCTGACTCTTCGAGACCCCATGAATCGCAGCACGCCAGGCCTCCCTGTCCATCACCAACTCCCAGAGTTCACTCAGACTC
>SJYX01012079.1:110277-120762 GCA_006410675.1 Oreotragus oreotragus | reverse complement strand
AAACCAATCAGCACCAACAAATTCATATTACTGTGTCATCTCCATCAGAAGGTTGATATGGAAAGACAACATGACAACCTGTTTCTGTAACAACTAGCTTTTCCTAATGAAGAAAGCAGAATCAGACATCTGAGATGAATCATACATATCTGATGAAATTATGAAGCAATCTAAGAATGAAAAATAAGCATGCTTCAAAAAACTAAAGGTGTAAAAGAACGGATGAAAAATTACAAGAAAAGAATAAGACAAAAAATCGAAGGAGACCTGAAACAGAATCAATTTTTGGAAATGAAAAATACAGTCACCAAAAATTAAAACCTAGTGGATATACTTATCACACATGTACAGTCAGTGAACTGAGTATCCTGAGTGTTCTGAGGGACTAAAAACTGGAAAATATGAAGGTGACTTTAAGAGACATGGAATGGAAATTCTAGAAGGAGCAATCAGAGAAACTGAAGGAGAAACTATTTGAAGAGACAGTAATTAGCCACTGTCAGATTTGATAAAAGAACTAAATCTCATAGGTAAGCACTTTAAGTCCCAAGCAGGAAAAGTAATCTACATTTAGATACTAGAAACACCAGAAATGAGAAAAATATTAAAAGCAATTAGAAAGAAAGGAAGATTATCTGCAAAGGATCAATAGTTAGCAGAAGGTACCAACAACTACAGAAACTAGAGGACAATGGTCCAGCATCTTTGAAATGCTGACAGAAAACATCTGTCAGTGGATAAAATGTGCCTATGTCTGCTTAATCTATCATTTAAGAATGCGGATCAAAGGCTGAGTTTACCACCAGGAGATTTAGCTGAAAAAAACTTCAGAAAGAAGGAAATTAAATCAGTAAGTACGGAAACCATGGTAGAGAAATTAGTCCAAATGAAGACAATAAAAGGGGAAAATAGCTTTTAAAATTTATAACAAACTTCCAGAAACACTATGTTCTGTAGTCCAAATGGTGCCAAATATTTTTCAATTTTCACTGAATCAAAACGTTATTAATAAAAAGGAAAAAATTCTCAAACACAAAGAATAGCCACACTTAATAAAAAACATTCTCAGAAAATAAGTAACTTTTCATAAAGCAGAAATACTCAATATTCTCATGTTTTTCCTTCTGGCNAATTCTCAAACACAAAGAATAGCCACACTTAATAAAAAACATTCTCAGAAAATAAGTAACTTTTCATAAAGCAGAAATACTCAATATTCTCATGTTTTTCCTTCTGGCCTTTTTTTTTTAAGTGCCCTGACCAGGGATCGAACCCATGCCCCCTGCAGCAGCAATGAGTCTTAGCCACTAGACTACCCGGTGAGTCCCTCCTTCTGGCTTTCGAGGCTCTCTGGACCTGATCCCAGACACACCCCAGACAGTGAGAGCGATCTCGAGTCACACCTTCATGTCACCGTGCTGCTGCTTCTCCCCCAGGAGCGCACATTGCTCTCTTCTTTGTACCCAAAGTTCACCGATCTTTTAAAGACCAATTTAAAGCCCACTTTCTTCATTATACCTTCTAAAACACTTCTGGAAAATCTATCATTTCCTGTTTCCTATGTCAACTGAACTAACTATATATAACATGCCTTCTTTAGAATTAGCAAATAATTCCACTGCACGCAGTTTTCTAACTTAGAAAGCAAATGCTCTTTTCACCTATATCTATCTTAAATTTCCTTATGTATCCATATAGTATAATGACAAAACATACTGTCCACAAAACACTGATGTTTAATATAGTAAACAACTGTATTTTAAGAAATTCTACTTAATCTCTTTAACATACAACTTTTGGTCTTACCATGATAAATATCCTGTAAGGAACCACCTCCGCAAAACTCCATGCAAATCCAAAGTTTATCTCGCCTATAAAAAAGAAAATAAGCATTATCACATTTTCATGATTAAAACTACTTGAAGTAACAAGTATTTGAAGGCTGTAATGTTAATACCTTGAAAAACCACATAAATGCAACGTGCTATTTGAGAGAGAAGCTAATCTCTATGAGTAAACGAATCTTCGATACTTATGTGCTACTGTAACTCAACCTAAGGTTTTAATTCTTAAAATACACCTTTTGCAGGATATAAAGATGTCATCCAGCACATTCAAGTGAGAGAAAATGTCCCTTTAGTTAAAAACTTCCTCCATCAGTTACCTGTCTACCTTATGACTGTATTATAAAAGTTAAATGCTAATTAGAAGGTTCATACCAAAAATTATATAGAATATTTATCACATAGAATAGCAATACATCTTAAACTACATCACTTTGATGGCGCTCTTATCAACAAAACAGACAAAATGTAAAATTTACCCTCATATCTAGACTCAACAAAGATCTTTCCAAAATAACCTTTGTTAAAAATTTATCACTTAGAACAAAAGAAAAGGAAAAAAAAAAAACTATCACTCACTTGTCTTTAGTAGAATTTCTCTTTCATATTTACATTATAAGACAGCATAATCATAAGTCACAGGAGAAATAATTAGCAAAGAAATACTTGTTTATTCCTTTGTTCATTCCTTTGTTGAATCATTAATTACTTCATCTCAAAACGTACCAGGAAATGTATTATTCTTAGGGGGCAGAGATGCAATAGAAAGTCTCTGAATTCAGCAAGCTCAGTTTAACACAGAAGATTCTGCCTTCATAATATGTCTGTCTCTCTCACCCCTGTATCAATAGTGCCTAGGTGTCCAGTAATTGAGTATTTATTCTATAGATGAATGAATACATGAGTGACTGAAAGAAAAAACAAATTGATTAGATCCAGGGTTGGCAAACTATGGCCAGTGGGCCAAATCTAACCTGCTGCCTGATTCTGCATAGACCAGCAATTATGAATGGTTTTCACATTTTTAAATGGTTGGGGGAGGGTTGTCAAAAGAAGGTTTCTTGACATGACAATTATGTGAAATTCATATTTTAGTGTCTGTGTAAAGTTTTATTGGAACATAGTCAAACTCATTCACATACATACTATCTGTGGCTGTTTTCTGTACTAAAAGCAAAGGTGAGCTATTCTGATAGAAACAAACAAAATCCACAAAACTTAAAGTGTTTATTTACTATATGGTCATTTACAGAAAAGGTCTGTTGACCCTTGGACGGGATTATAGTTTGATTAATGAACAATCCGGCCTTGTGTAAGTTCTGCAAGAACCTAGAGGTAAAATAACTAGCAAAGTTAAGGGATATTTAATGGAGGAAAAAACATCTGAGTTGGGTCTTGAAGTTAAAGTAGGAAACCACTGCCAAGAGACATGGAAAAGGTCTGTGCAAAAGAATGAAACTCTGAAAGAAGACTCACATTTGAGAGACTGTGGGTGATTTAGCATGAGCTGAACTCAGGCTACCTGAAGAGAGAGTGCAAGACACGAAGCTAGAATGGGCTGAGGTCATACTGTCAAGCAACCGTCTGTGGATGCCTCGGTTTAGTTACCTTCATCTGGGAGGTCTCTAGTTTGTCAGTGTCTCTTAAAATGTGGCACCCAGAGTCAAGTACTATTTGGACTAGTGCACGTGAAAAGTGAAAGGCGCTCAGTCGTGTCTGACTCTGCGAAGTTCTCCAGGCCAGAATACTGGGGTGGGAAGCCTTTCCCCTCTCCAGGGGATCTTTCCAACGCAGGTCTCCCACATTGCAGGCAGATTCTTTACCAGCTGAGCCACAAGGGAGGCCCTCAGAGCAGTACCTGAGCAGTATACTAACAAGTGGAGCTGCTGTGAGGAGTGGACACGTACGGCAGTGCTGGTGTGGTGGAGTGGACCTGAGAGGTGAGCTGACCTGGCTGGGTACGAAGGACCATGCGCCATGCAACAAGCGAACACAAACTGTTCAGAGTGTGGTCAGCAGACAAGAGTGCACACTGCCATGACTCTACAAAGCTGAAGAGAGTGAAGCCCAGCAAAAGAAACCAGGACCCCACGTTTACAGGGGGCCCACGCACCCATGAAACTGAGATATGGCGGCTGATGGTGACCTAGGTGGCTCAGTGGTAAAGAATTCACTTGCCAATGCGGGACATGTGGGTTTGATCCCTGGGTTGGGAAGATCCCCAGGAGAAGGAAATGGCAACTTACTCCAGCATTCTTGCCTGAGAAAGCCCATGGACAGAGGAGCCTAGCAGGATACAGCCCATGGGGTCACAAAGAATCAGACACGACTTAATGACTAAACAACAAGAAGTGAGGTTACTAATGAGCTTAAGAAGCAATTTTTCCACTGGTGACATGACGAGCACTCTTAAGTGTACTGCTCAGAATTACCACCTGGCCCCTCTCTGCACAGAGAGGTATAAGACTCAGGCAAGTCCATCAACCAGTATTCTTTGAAATGATGCTTAGACTGTAATTCAATATGTCTAATGCAGGATTTCATAGCCTGATCTCTCTAAACTGAATCCTTTCTTTAGGACAATGGTTCTCAAAGTATGGTCTGGGGCCCTCTAAGAGTGCCAGAGAGCCTTTCAGTGGGTCAGCAAGGTTAAACCCATTTTCATAACAACACTAAAAATTACTTGCCCTTTGCATTCTTTTTTGAGAATACAGTGGAGCTTTCCAGAGGCTGCAGAAGTGAGATGATGATGTCAGTCCTCTGATGGCTACTGGGATATGTGCTTATGTATTCCTGTTTCAAATGTTTCTCAATTTTATTTCTAATATAGTAAGTATCAACAGATATGATCCATAGAAACCAAAGCTCTTTGGGGTACTCAATAATTTTTAAGAGGGCAGAAAAAAATGAGCTTTCACACCAAAAATGTTTTGAGAACTACGGCTCTAAAATATTTTCGCATCTGCTGCACATGAATCTGATGTAAAATTCCTGTTGCAAGTGATTATGCAAACAGGCAACAGAGACTCCTCACATCTTACAAAAACTGGCTGAACGGTTGTTCTGGGATCTGCTTAGGATAAACAGAAGCAACATGTGAACTGCTTAGTAAAGGACCTCGAATTGAATAAGCCCAATCAATGCTACGCCATTTCTACTTCTTTTCTTATATCTCATCTCGTTGGGCAGTTATTTACACTGCTTACCTTGCTCCCAGAACTCAGAGAAGGTGTAAAGTAGGTAAGACTTCCCTTTTCTTAAGAGGAAAAAAAAATAGGAGAGAGATGGGATTTGTCTGTGTAACTTCTTACTGAAGTTGTGTTAATCACCACTTCCTTCTTATAAGTGCTAATCATGTGATTAATTATCTTAGATGCTTGTTGGGGACAGATGACTGACAAGTTTAATGGTCTATATTTTCTAGAAATCACCTTTTCCTTTCCAAATTGGTCAATGCTGATCATTGATCTTTTGACATCTCTCCTATTCGTCAAAAGGCACTCACTGACAGTGGATGACAATCATGTCTGCTATATTTTCAGTACAGTAATGAGATATACTTTATATAAATCTAAAAAGGCTTGGATTCATGTAAACTGTCTAGTGTTCTATAATTATCTACTCATCTATCTGTGCTTCAATTCTTTCTTAATAATGCTTTTCCTACCCTTGCTACTTTGAAAACAATTTTCCTTTAGTAAAGAAAATGGATGCAGTAAACGAGTTCTCTGCTTTCTAACATATTTCAGTATTACACCATTCTCTCCTTGAAGTTGGTCTACTCCTTTGCCTACCTTGCTTAAAGGTACAATCTTCCCTTCATTCTATGTTAAATGACTTTCCAACTTATAGACTGAGGAAAAAAACTGTAACAATACATTTAATATTTTACTTTTCAAGAGGTCTAAAATACTTCACCCTTATAACTCTCTGTTTAGTTAACTCTGCTATTATAAAAAAAATACTTGAACATTCAGAGTTTATTAGAAAAATGACCTCCATCTGTTCCATGAATGTCTCTCTTGTGATGGTGAATCTTCATTTGCTTTTGGTCATTCACCAAGCCATCTGTCTAACAGGGAAGAACTTGGATCACATTAGTCCACTTTATGCAGGCCAATAAATTATAAAATCTTTGTCCCTGGGTATTTGGGACTGAAATACAATTAATCACTGAGGTAAATATATGTGTCTCTTAATTCCCTGACTCAACAAATCCTTAGAATTCTTCTTATCCTCTAAAATCATTGGTCTATTTGACAAGGAATAGAAAAATAAATAGGGGCAGAATTCACTATTCTCACCTTCTAGTTCGGTGTTTACTGGAATATATATTTCATTGAAGAGTTTATTATTACTATCAATACAACACACCTTTTAACCTTCCCACACTGATTGAACAAACTAAGCATAATTATTTATGTATTCTGCCCAAATATAACAATGTTTTAAAAGAAGAAATGTGAGCATGATCACCAAGGATAAACAACCCTTGAATGTCTGCTACAAACTGGCACAAGTCATTCCTCACACCCCATGTGAAAAATATCAAGTTCACTAACTGCTGGGTGTTTTAATTTAGGATAACTTATTTTAATGTGAGCTGAATTTAAAATGTTTTGGCTCATTTTTAAACATATGCAAAAAAAAATGACTGCCTTCCAAAAAGGTATATGGAACCCATCCACCTGCTCCCCCTTTAACAATGTGGGGTAGCTATGTATTCAGGGGATACAAGGTGACCTATTTCTCTGTAATTCTACCTAACAAGCCCCAGTTTGGCATAATATCTGAGCAAGAATGGATCATAGGACAGCAGCTCTATGTGAAGCAGGCTCCCTCAAAATTAACCGCTGGACAGTGAAATGAGTTTTAGAAACGTCATATACTAGCCTTCTCTTGGAAATTAACAATGCCACTGATATTTAAAGGGCTCTGAGAAAACAAGTGGGATTGGGGGATACAGAGTACAAGAAGAAATGGAAGAAGGAGATGCAGGAAAAGGAGGAAAGCGTGGGGAAACAGGACGAAGCAAAGAAAAGGGGGAGGAAGGGAAACAGGAAAAGCTGGGAAGGGGAGAAGGGAGAGGAGGAGGAAGGGGAACAAACCGCAGCAGGGGAGAGGGAAGACCAAGAAAAAGAGGAGATTCAAACTCTCTGATTTGCTTCGCCTCCAAATTACTTTTTCCACAAAACCACAAATGAGCACCCCTCAAAACAAATGTTCGGTAGAAATACCCCAGCAGTACTGGTGTAAGAAAGTACCTTGTAAGGTAGTTCCATCAAATCTCACACACTTAAAGAGGACCATTAGGGATAACCTGGTGAAATTCCAAAGAAGTATCTTAGTTTAACTGATAGTTTTGTATTAAAACTCATTTCTTAAATTTTGACAAATATCCCAGGGTTATGAAAGATGTTAATATCAGATAAAGCTGAGAGAACTCTTTGTACTATCTTGGCAACTTTCATGTAAATCGAACATATTCCAAAATTAAGTTTCTTTTTTTAAAAAAGAGTGTGTGTGCTAAGCTGCTTCAGTCATATCTGACTCCTTGTGACCCCATGGACTGTAGCCTGCCAGGTTCCTCTGTCTCATTCTCCAGGCAAGAATACTGGAGGGGATTGCCATGTCCTGCTCTAAAGAAGAGAGTAACTAGGTATAAATTAAAATGACTTAACTGTAATTTTAATTTTCACAGTGTGAACATTCAAAAAGGCATTTTTAGTTAAGATTCTGTGGTTTCCTTGGCAAGTCCTCTCTCTGGCTCTAGAAAAAAAATTTCTCCCACTTTCTGTACAACTCAAGAGACTTCCACCTCCTTCTTGGATTACTGTAATATATATACTGTATAAAATTAACTGACTCCTTGTCTTAATCTCCTACACTCCAAGTCCCTCCCCTACAGAATATACTATCTCTGAGTTAAAGCCTTCCAACAAGTATGCTCTACACTTATAGCTCTTAAGGCATAAAAGGTTTCTTTCTTTGCCTAAATCTCCTCAGCCTTACCTTCTCAACTACACCCTTTCCCCTTAAGCTTTAATGTGAGAGTATTAGCTGTCTCCTGAACACTTCATGATTTTTTCATGCATGCATTTCCTTTGTCAGAAATTATAATCTTCTGTACACATGCACACACCACAGTAAATGCTTACTAACCCTTTAACACCATTTGGGAATCATATCATTCAAAGAGCTCTCTCTGACTTGCTTTGGCAAAATCAGATACTCTACCATCTTTACCACTTTGTAACTTACATCAAAATGATTATGGTACTTAGCATATTGCGTGCTAAGTCCTTTCAGTCATGTCTGACTCTTTGCGATCCAACAGCCTGTAGCCTGTCAGCCTCCTCTGTCCATGGGATTTTTCAGGCAAGAATACTGGAGTGGACTGTCACTCTCCGGGAGACCTTCCTCACCCAGGGGCTGAACCAGCTCTCTCATGGCTCCCGCACTGGAAGGCAGGTTCTTTACCACTAGCGCCACCTGGAGGGCCCCACCTAGCACACCATGTTGCAATATGCTCATGTTTGTTTTTTCTATTCAATAATAAGCTCCTTAAAGGCAAGGGCTGTTTTATCTATCTTAACATCTCCAGAAATCAATACAGCACTCCAGGCATGCTAAGAAATAATATAAAAACACTCTGTAAGTGGTGGTGATTTATAAGTATATTATTACTGTAAATTAAATTATGTTCAAGTATGCTGGATTTCAAAGGTTTAAAATATCTCATTACCTAAATAAAATTGTTTTACAATTCCGGCTCTGATCCTCCAAAGGCTTATCTTTTGAGGAGCATTTGCTGTTATTCAAAGGATACTCTGGGCTAAGGAAAGCTCAGAAGCAATCTGAAGTCAAAATCACAATTTGCTTAAAAGAAACAATAGTTAAAAGAAGCTTAAAAGAAGTTCTTTTGGAAATAAAGAATAGGCCTATAGTGATTTAACTCTGTTGTTTTATAAATATATATGCAGAAATACATAGATAAATATATATACGAAACCAGGACTATTTAAATTTCCAAAGAAATGTTTTATATATTCAGCTCTTATTGCATAGCATGTATAATTAAGCACTCAATAAACACAGGCCTTTAAAAATTTTTTTTTAATTTTATATTGGAGCATAGTTAATTAGTTACACATTAGCTTCAGGTGTAGAGCAAAGTGATTCAGCTGTACATATATATATATATTTAATAAATATGAATCTGAGCAAACTCTGGGAGACAGTGGACAGGGAAGCCTGGCGTGCTTCAGTCCACAGGGATATGAAGAATCAGACATGACTCAGTGACTGAAAAACAACAATAACAATTCTTTTTCAAATTCTTTTCCCATTTATGCTATCATGGAATACTGAGTAAAGTTCCATGTGTTTTATAGTAGGTCCTTGTTGGAATAAACACAGGCTTTTAAGGATACTGAAGAGCAAGTAAGGAAGGCACCATCAAGAATTTTAGGCTCCTGTTTTACAGGAGGCTCAGTCTTGAGATTTCCTTGGGAAGTGATCATAGCTCACTATAATCCTGTTATAAAACATGCTTCTGAAATTAATTATATGCTAGTCATCTAGTCAGTAAATTCAAGGGTTAAGTCTAATTTTCCGGAGGGGAAATTTATTAACAAACTACATTGGTTCAATTTCCTCAATTTTTGGCCTAAATTTGTTATACTAGGCTACAATGGCAACAAGATAGAAGAAAGTCACTAAAAGTAATATATATTTTAGAGGGCTTGTATCAAGTTCAAACAAACAAGCTCCTTGCCTTCTGTAAAATGAGAAAGAATCCAAGAAACCACGTTTCTTTGGAGACTAAATCTGCCCTTTCTGGACTATGTAATACCTATACCTAAAAGAATGCTGGCTAGGTACCTGCAAAGCCAGGTTTAAATCCCAGTGCCTACAATGAGTAGTTGGATAACCTGAAGAAGTCATTTATCCAGCAATCCATCAGAAAAAAAAAAAAAAAAGAGTGGGCTAAAGTGACAAGACCTCTTAGTCCTTTCCAGCTCAAACACCCCACAAGGCTAGTGATCATTATCCCATAGTCTGAATTTGGCTGGGTCTAGACTTTACCTAGGGAAGTAGGAAGAATTTATTGAAGAAAAAAGAAAGGATTAATTGCTATTTTATATTAATACTACCGTTTGCTTTCATATTACTTTCATCAGCTGTACAAGTTACAGAATAAAACTATCTATTTAAACCAATAGTACTGGGAATTCCCTGGTGTTCCAGTGACTAGGACCTCGAGCTTCCATTGCAATGGGCATGGGTTTGGAGCTAAGATCCCACATGCATTGTCGTGTGGCAAAAAGAGCAAAAACCACAACAAAACCTCCCAAATCTACCACCAACAAAACAACAAGAAATCCCCTTAAAAAATCCCAATATTCCTATGTCAGATCATTCAACTCCAAATGAACACAGCCTCACTTAAAATAATAATAACCTTAATTTTGTCTGTTTCATTATGGTTTCTGGACAGTTTTGCCCTTTGCATTCTTAGATTAAAATAAAAGTACTCTCTTAAAAAAAAATCCATCCAGTTATACACATAACAGATATTTGCACACTTTTCTGTATGTATACTATCTTTCAATTTTAAAAGTTTGCTTAAAAAAAAAAA
>SJYX01012079.1:0-100021 GCA_006410675.1 Oreotragus oreotragus | reverse complement strand
AATACCAGACCACCTGACCTGCCTCTTGAGAAACTTATATGCAGGTCAGGAAGCAACAGTTAGAACTGGACATGGAACAACAGACTGGTTCCAAATAGGAAAAGGAGTACATCAAGGCTGTATATTGTCACCCTGCTTATTTAACATCTATGCAGAGTACATCATGAGAAACGCTGGGCTGGAAGAAACACAAGCTGGAATCAAGATTGCCGGGAGAAATATCAATAACCTCAGATGTGCAGATGACACCGCCCTTATGGTAGAAAGTGAAGAAGAACTAAAAAGCCTCTTGATGAAAGTGAAAGAGGAGAGTGAAAAAGTTGGCTTAAAGCTCAACATTCAGAAAATGAAGATCATGGCATCTGGTCCCATCACTTCATGGCAAATAGATGGAAAAACCGTGGAAATAGTGTCAGACTTTATTTTTGGGGGCTTCAAAATCCCTGCAGATGGTCACTGCAGCCATGAAATTAAAAGACGCTTACTCATTGGAAGGAAAGTTATGACCAACCTTGACAGCATATTCAAAATCAGAGACATTACTTTGCCAACAAAGGTCCATCTAGTCAAGGCTATGGTTTTTCCAGTGGTCATGTATGGATGTGCGAGTTGGACTGTGAGGAAGGCTGAGCGCCAAAGAATTGATGCTTTTGAACTGTGGTGCTGGAGAAGACTCTTGCAAGTCCCTTGGACTGAAAGGAGATCCAACCAGTCCATTCTAAAGGAGATCAGCCCTTGGTGTTCTTTGGAAGGAATGATGCTAAAGCTGAAACTCCAGTACTTTGGCCACCTCATGCGAAGAGTTGACTCATTGGAAAAGACTCTGATGCTGAGAGGGATTGGGGGCAGGAGGAGAAGGGGACGACAGCGGATGAGATGGCTGGATGGCATCACCAACTCAATGGACGTGAGTTTGAGTGAACTCCAGGAGTTGGTGATGGACAGGGAGGCCTGGCGTGCTGTGATTCATGGGGTCGCAAAGAGTCGGACATGACTGAGCGACTGAACTGAACCGAGGATGTAGAACAAGAAGTAAGGAAGGAAGGTCAGAATGAGTTTTCAGAGTTCTGGTTTAGGCAACAGGGTTGGCAGTGCTATTTTCAAATAGCAAAAGAAAAAAAAAAGAGAAGATTTGAAGATTAATCAATGAGTTCACTCCAGAAGAGATGAATTCAAGATGTCTGTGACTTTCAGGTGTTAATGTCCAGTGAGCAATTGTAAACAGATGTGGGAGTTTTGGACACAAGTCAAGTAGCCCTTTAGGGAGTTATCAGCATACAAGTGAGACAATTTTGAGGGCTATAATAAGCAACAGGAAGAAGAGCATCAGTGAATAAACCAGAGATGTGAGCAAGAAAACAGCTGAAGAAAATGATGTCACAAAAATAAAACAGGGGAATTAAGAAAACAGTTCTATTTATAATAGCATCAAACCCAAAATACATTGGTATAAATTTAACAAAAGATGTACACTGAAAACTATAAAACCATTTTAAAAGAAATTAAAGATCTATGTAAGTAGAAAGATATCCATATTTGTAGATCAGAAGGTCTTGATAATTTAAGAGGCTAATATCCCTAAAACTGATCTGCAGCTTCAATGCAACCCACATTAAAATTCCAGACTGTTCAGCAGAAACTGACAAACTGATCCTAAAATTTTTAAGGAAATGCAAGGGCAAATAATCTTTAAAAAACTGGAGGACTCATACTTCTTGATTTTAAAACTTACCATACTATGCTTTGGTATTCAAGACAGTGTGGTACTACCATAAAAATAAACATATGGATCAATGGAATAGAATTGAGAACCCAGATATTAACTCTCAGCTTTATGCTCAACTGATTTTTCAACAAGGGTACCCAGACCATTCAATGGGGAAAGAATTGACTTTTCAACACATGATGTGAAGACTACTGAAAATCCACACACAAAATAATGAAGGTGGGCTCCTAACTCACAACATACACAAAAATTAAATTCAAGATGGATCACAAACCTCAACACAGGAGCTAAAACTATAAAACTCCTAGAAAAAATATAGGAGTAAATATTCATGAACTTGGGTTAGGTAAGCTATGACAGCAAAAGGACAGGCCATAGAACAAAGACTAGATAAACCAGATTCGTCAAAAATAAAACCATCTGTGCTACAAGTGACACAATCAAAGAAACTGAAAGGCAACCCAAAGAATGGTACAAACTATTCGCAAATTTTACATTTGATAAGAGACATATAACTAGCATGTAAAAACTTCTTTCCACTGAATAATAAAAAGACAAACAACTCAGTTTACAAAGGCTGTCAATTATAACTCAATCAAACTGAAAATAATAAAATAAAATAAGCAAAGGACCTGAAAAGATAGTTCTCCAAAGATGATACAGCAAGGACCAGCAAGCATATGATAAAATGTTCATATTATTAGCCACCTGCTGCTGCTGCTGCTGCTAAGTCACTTCAGTCGTGTCCAACTCTGTGCGACCCCATAGACGGCAGCCCACCAGGCTCCCCCGTCCCTGGGATTCCAGGCAAGAACACTGGAGAGGGTTGTCATTTCCTTCTCCAATGCATGAAAGTGAAAAGTGAAAGTGAAGGTGCCCAGTCGTGTCCCACTCTTAGCGACCCCATGGACTGTAGCCCACCAGGCTCCTCCGTCCATGGGATTCTCCAAGCAAGAGCACTGGAGTGGGGTGCCACTGCCTTCTCCAAATGAAACAATGAGGTACTACTTCATACCTCTAAGTTGGTTAATAACAAATGCTGGCAAAGGTGTAGAGAAAATGGAACACCATATATCATGAGTGGGATTATAATACGGTACAGATACTCTGGAAAACAGTTTGGCAGTTGCTCCAAATGTTAAGCACATAGCTATTATATGACCCAGCAATTCCACTCCTTGCTATATAACTGAAAAAAATGAAAACATAGGTCTATGAAAAAACTTGCACAGTAATGTTCGGAGCTGTATTATTCATCAGGATCAATCCAAATGTTCATCAGCTGATGAGTGGACAAATGAAAATGTCTGTACACAATAGAGTATTATTCAGCTACAAAAGAAAGAATGAGGTGTGGACACATGCCACAACATGGATGATTCTTAAAAATATTATGTTAGCTGAAAGAACCCAGTCACTGAAAACTACATCCTGCATTATTCCATTCACAAGAGATGGATGGAACAGATAAATCTACAGAAGAACCGAGTAGATTAGTGGTTGCCTAGGATGCAGAGTTGACTCACTGGAAAAGACTCTGATGCTGGGAGCGATTGGGGGCAGGAGGAGAAAGGGACAACAGAGGATGAGATGGCTGGATGGCATCACCGACTCAAGGGAGGTGAATCTGAGTGAACTCCAGGAGTTGGTGATGGATAGGGAGGCCTGGCGTGCTGCGGTTCATGGGGTCGCAAGGAGTCGGACAAGACTGAGCGACTGAACTGAACTGAGGATGCACAGTAGTGGGGCTAGGGGGCAGTGGAGTCCCTGTGAATGGGTTTGGGATTTCTTTCACGGGGAATGAAAATGTTCTACAATTAGACTGTGGTGAGGGTTGCACAACCTCGTGCCAGGCACGGTGCTAAGAACGTTCTCTGCATGCTGCATGTGTTAACTGTTTCAGTCGTGTTTGACTCTTCGCGACTTTATGGGCTGTAGGTGGGTTTGGGATTTCTTTCACGGGGAATGAAAATGTTCTACAATTAGACTGTGGTGAGGGTTGCACAACCTCGTGCCAGGCACGGTGCTAAGAACGTTCTCTGCATGCTGCATGTGTTAACTGTTTCAGTCGTGTTTGACTCTTCGCGACTTTATGGGCTGTAGGCCGCGAGGCTCCTCTGTCCGTGAGATCCTCCAGGCAAGAATACTGGAGCTGGCTGGGTTGCCATAACCTCCTCCAGAGGACCTTCCCCACACAAGGATCGAACCCGCATCTCTTCTGTGTCCTGTTCTGGCAGGCGGGTTCTTTATCGCTATTGCCAACTGGGAAGCCCGAACGTTCTCTGTGTTTATGTGTTTAAACCTCCTAAGCCTTTAATGCAGGCATCATCATCTCTTTTACAGATGAAAAGAACCAAGGTATAGAAGATGAGGAGACTGCCCAGCATCACAAAGCTTGTAAGTGAAGGAACCAGGATTTGAGCTCAGATAACCAGGCTAAGCAGAGCACAGCACAAGCAGGCATCAGAACTCTCGCTCTCCAACCACTGTATGTTCCATTCCATGGCTTCCAGGACCCTCATGATCCCAGCCCTAATAACCACTCCCTTCTCATCTTTTAACTGAGATTCCGCCCACCCTGAAATTATAGCATTTCTTCCATGAAATGTGCATGGCTTTTGTGCTGTGCCTTATCACAGCTGTTACCTCTGCCTAGAAAGTTCTCCTTCTCTCTCAGCATCTGGGGCCCTCCTACTCATTCGCAAAGACTACACAGGGGTGAACAGCCTCTGGGATCCTCACCTGTTTTTGTTCCCACTCCTAGAGCCAGGCCCCTTATGTGTAACCACAACACACCTGGCTCACCAGCGTCACTCAGTCCCAATGTGCGAATGAATAAATGAATGAATGAGAATATTCAATTGTCCTATAAAAGAGTACACTCTATTTTTTTTGGAAATGGCCTGAGCCAAGTCTGATAAATTCAGTGGGGGATCAGGCTGAGTAATAGTCTTTTGTTTCCAAAAAGAGGTATGATAATAAAGTAAAGATGCTGATTTTGGGGTATGGCTCATAAAATAGTTCTGAAGACAATTCCAAAAGAGTCTGAAAATGTTTAGCTCAATTAGGACTGAGCTAGAAAAATTGGACTGCCTGCCACAGCATAAGATTTATTTGGTCATGTAAGTTCTAGTACCTGTGTGTTTTTTTTTTCCCCCTTGGTTTCATTATTTTCAAGTCACATAGTGTTAAGACAACTTCATTTTTATGAAAAACATTCCATTTCCTAAAGAGCAAGCCACTAAATAAGTTATTCCCACTTTTTTTCCCTGCATGCTTTCTTTCCTCAGTAACTGTCCTGACATGTTAAAGAAATACTTTATTATCACACGGTGATTTCGCTTATTTCCAAAGAGGAAAGCAATTTGCTACTCTTTAATTTAAACCTACCCTTAAATCCAAGGAATGTCTGGCTCATGAAAGGAAACATAAGGTCCAGAATCTAGTAACTTGTGATCCACAGCCTTCAAAGCAATTTACATGCAGTATACATTTGAGTTCATTTAGCTGTTAGAGTAGAGCTTAAACCCCCTGTGTATCTTGCCAGGATGAAAGTATACTAAGGCCAAAACTAGGTCACAAAAGTTCGCACCAGTATTTCACTCGTCCAACATTTTGAGACATATCCAAGGAACTACAAAAAGGAAGCTTCCAGAAAGGAACAACTTCATATCCTAAATCACATCCGAGAGAAGCCCCATCTGGATTTAGGGTCTGATCAAAACCACAGAAGAGAGCTCCTCTGCACCACAGCACACATCCACCCTCACTGTTCCTCCCAAGTAGATCTGGACGCAGCACCAAGCCCATCCATGTGTAACTGCCCTGCACAGATCTTGCCCAGTTCTCTAAATACGACGACTCATATATTTTAACCTAACCCGTTTTTCTCGTGCCAGAATTTTATAGATTTTTACATTATGTATTTGGAATTAGTATACACAAAAGTTACAGCCAAGTGTCAGCCCAGTAAGCACAGCTCAGCGTATGAGAGTGAATGTCAGTTACTACTAGTCTTTCTAAGCTGCTGATAGGGTTTCATTCTGCTAAAGCCACCCTCTTATAAGCTTGGATACAGGAGTTACTTGAGTCTACAAGCACTGAATAAGACGGCTGTCTGCAAAATACCCACTGGAACTAAGGTGAGAAACAGCCAACACAGCAATGTTATCAGATACAAACAGAGGCAATGTCACTGGCAGAAGAAATTAACTGGAAAAAGAAATCCTATCCTAAGAGGATGGAGAATTTCACTTAGGATATTTCAGTTTTGTTAGGCAGTAAACAAGAGTTTTGAAAAATATAACCTTAGGAATGAACGTATTTATACAGCTTTTTAAATTATGGGACTTTCCTGGCAGTCCAGTGGTTAAGACTCTGTGCTTTCAACTAAGATCCCACATGTTACAGAGCAAAACCAAAAATTTTAAAAACTGAATAAAAATAAAATAAGAAACTAATTGTTGTGTTTTTTTTAAGTTTTGGACATATGTATATTTAATCACTGCCCTTTTGGCTGGTATTTCTTTGTCAGAAGTAAAACCAAAAAGTGAAATCAGCTATATATATCCCTCTTTAACAGAGCAATGAGCTCACAGTTTTCACTGACCTTTTTCAGATGCTAAAACGATAATAAAACTGATGGTTTACAGTCTCTTTTTAGTCTTTCTAATCATTCTCATAGAACACTCTGAGAGGAGGTTATATTTTACAAGTTGCTAATGTAAAAGTGTTAATTACTATAACATATTGTTGGATCTTTTTCTTTGATGTTTCTCTTTTCTTTTACAGATAAACAGTATATTTCCCTTTCAGAATCAGAATAGCAGTTTCTTTTTCAAAAGCTGAGTAGTAAGAGTAGGGCATTTTCCACCTTAAATACATGCATATTATTTTTTAAATAGTCCAAAAAAAAACTATGTACAAAAATTCTACAACTTGACGTATAAATTTAAGTTCAGTTCAGTTGATCAGTCATGTCCGACTCTGCAATCCCATGGACTGCAGCACTCCAGGCCTCCCTGTCCATAGCCAACTTCTGGAGTTTACTCAAACCCATGTCCATCGAGTCGGTGATGCCATCCAGCCATCTCATCCTCTGTCGTCCCCTTCTCCTNACAAAAAGGAAGCTTCCAGAAAGGAACAACTTCATATCCTAAATCACATCCGAGAGAAGCCCCATCTGGATTTAGGGTCTGATCAAAACCACAGAAGAGAGCTCCTCTGCACCACAGCACACATCCACCCTCACTGTTCCTCCCAAGTAGATCTGGACGCAGCACCAAGCCCATCCATGTGTAACTGCCCTGCACAGATCTTGCCCAGTTCTCTAAATACGACGACTCATATATTTTAACCTAACCCGTTTTTCTCGTGCCAGAATTTTATAGATTTTTACATTATGTATTTGGAATTAGTATACACAAAAGTTACAGCCAAGTGTCAGCCCAGTAAGCACAGCTCAGCGTATGAGAGTGAATGTCAGTTACTACTAGTCTTTCTAAGCTGCTGATAGGGTTTCATTCTGCTAAAGCCACCCTCTTATAAGCTTGGATACAGGAGTTACTTGAGTCTACAAGCACTGAATAAGACGGCTGTCTGCAAAATACCCACTGGAACTAAGGTGAGAAACAGCCAACACAGCAATGTTATCAGATACAAACAGAGGCAATGTCACTGGCAGAAGAAATTAACTGGAAAAAGAAATCCTATCCTAAGAGGATGGAGAATTTCACTTAGGATATTTCAGTTTTGTTAGGCAGTAAACAAGAGTTTTGAAAAATATAACCTTAGGAATGAACGTATTTATACAGCTTTTTAAATTATGGGACTTTCCTGGCAGTCCAGTGGTTAAGACTCTGTGCTTTCAACTAAGATCCCACATGTTACAGAGCAAAACCAAAAATTTTAAAAACTGAATAAAAATAAAATAAGAAACTAATTGTTGTGTTTTTTTTAAGTTTTGGACATATGTATATTTAATCACTGCCCTTTTGGCTGGTATTTCTTTGTCAGAAGTAAAACCAAAAAGTGAAATCAGCTATATATATCCCTCTTTAACAGAGCAATGAGCTCACAGTTTTCACTGACCTTTTTCAGATGCTAAAACGATAATAAAACTGATGGTTTACAGTCTCTTTTTAGTCTTTCTAATCATTCTCATAGAACACTCTGAGAGGAGGTTATATTTTACAAGTTGCTAATGTAAAAGTGTTAATTACTATAACATATTGTTGGATCTTTCTCTTTGATGTTTCTCTTTTCTTTTACAGATAAACAGTATATTTCCCTTTCAGAATCAGAATAGCAGTTTCTTTTTCAAAAGCTGAGTAGTAAGAGTAGGGCATTTTCCACCTTAAATACATGCATATTATTTTTTAAATAGTCCAAAAAAAAACTATGTACAAAAATTCTACAACTTGACGTATAAATTTAAGTTCAGTTCAGTTGATCAGTCATGTCCGACTCTGCAATCCCATGGACTGCAGCACTCCAGGCCTCCCTGTCCATAGCCAACTTCTGGAGTTTACTCAAACCCATGTCCATCGAGTCGGTGATGCCATCCAGCCATCTCATCCTCTGTCGTCCCCTTCTCCTCCTGCCTTCAATATTTCCCAGCATCAGGGTCTTTTCAAATGAGTCAGTTCTTCACAACAGGTGGCCAAAGTACTGGAGCTTCAGCTTCAGCATCAGTCCTTCCTATGATTATTCAGGACTGATTTCCTTTAGGATGGACTGGTTGGATCTCTTTGCAGTCCAAGGGACTCTCAAGAGTCTTCTCCAACACCACAGTTCAAAAGCATCAATTTGTTGGTGCTCAGCTTTCTTCACAGTCCAACTCTCACATCCATACATAACTAATGGAAAAACCATAGCCTTTAGACCTTTGTTGGCAGAGTAATGTCTCTGCTTTTTAATATGCTATCTAGGTTGGTCATAACTTTCCTTCAAAAGAGTAAGCATCTTTTAATTTCATGGCTGCAGTCACCATCTGCAGTGATTTGGGGGCCCAAAAATAAAGTCTGACACTGTTTCACTGTTTCCCCATCTATTTCCCATGAAGTGATTGGACTGGGTGCCATGAGCTTGTTTTCTGAATGTTGAACTTCAAGCCAACTTTTTCACTCTCCACTTTCACTTTCATCAAGAGGCTTTTTAGTTCCTCTTCACTTTCTGCCATAAGGGTGGTGTCATCAGCATATCTGAGGTTATTGATATTTCTCCCAGCAATCTCGATTCCAGCTTGTGCTTCATCCAGCCCAGCGTTTCTCAGGATGTACTCTGCATATAAGTTAAATAAGCAGGGTGACAATATACAGCCTTGACGTAGTCCTTTTCCTATTTGGAACCAGTCTGCTGTTCCATGTCCAGTTCTAACTGTTGCTTCCTGACCTGCATACAGATTTCTCAAGAGGCGGCTTAGGTGGTCTGGTATTCCCATCTCTTGAAGAATTTTCCACAGTTTGTTGTGATCCACACAGTCAAAGGCTTTGGCATAGTCATAAAGCAGAAATAGATGCTTTCCTGGAATTCTCTTGCTTTTTCAATGATCCAGCGGATGTTGGCAATTTGATCTCTGGTTCCTCTGCCTTTTCTAAAACCAGCATGAACATACTGAAGTTCACAGTTCACATACTGTTGAAGCCTGGCTTGGAGAATTTTGAGCATTACTTTAACTAGCGTGTGAGACAAGTGCAACAGTGCAATAGTTTAAGCATTCTTTGGCATTGCCTTTCTTTGGGATTGGAATGAAAACTGACCTTTTCCACCCCTTTGGCCATTGCTGAGTTTTCCAAATTTGCTGGAAAATTCAGCACTTTCACAGCCTCATCTTTTAGGATTTGAAATAGCACCAGTGGAATTCCATCACCTCCACTAGCTTTGTTCGTAGTGATGCTTCCTAAGGCCCACTTGACTTCACATTCCAGGATGTCTGGCTCTAGGTGAGTGGGAATGATCAGGCCTTCGTGATTATCTTGGTCATGAAGATCTTTTTTGTACAGTTCTTCTGTGTATTCTTGCCACCTCTTCTTAATATCTTCTGCTTCTGTTAGGTCATTCCATTTCTGTCCTCTTTTGAGCCCTCTTTGCATGAAATGTTCAGTATTTGTTAACTACAGATGTAAATAAAATACCAGGGAACTCTAAAATATTCCACTTCTATACTAGTTAACTTTTTTCAAATATCACTATCAAATGATGTGAAAAAGTTATCTTTAGAAGGTTACTTTTAGTCAGGGAAATCATTTCAATGAACAGTCCATTTCTGTCCTCTTTTGAGCCCTCTTTGCATGAAATGTTCAGTATTTGTTAACTACAGATGTAAATAAAATACCAGGGAACTCTAAAATATTCCACTTCTATACTAGTTAACTTTTTTCAAATATCACTATCAAATGATGTGAAAAAGTTATCTTTAGAAGGTTACTTTTAGTCAGGGAAATCATTTCAATGAACAGACACAAAAGTACTCATAAGTAGGACCTCAGGACAGAAAACACGTTAAGTGTCTGAACCAAACTGAAGGGAAAACTCTAAGATGGAAGGAGGGAAAATTCAAATGTAAGTGAAGAGGCTGAGCTACCAGTAAAAAGGGCCAAGAGACTCCAGCCACTCCGAATCTAAGGGATCAGGCTGCAATGCAACTAAGACAGCACAAAGTAATCAATCCAACTTACTTTTACAACAATTCCAGAGATCAAATTGCCAACATCTGCTGGATCATGGAAAAAACAAGAGAGTTGCAGAAAAACATCTATTTCTGCTTTATTGATTATGCCAAAGCCTTTGACTGTGTGGATCACAATAAACTGTGGAAAATTCTGAAAGAGGTGGGAATACCAGACCACCTAACCAGCCTCTTGAGAAATATGTATGCAGGTCAGGAAGCAACAGTTAGAACTGCACATGGAACAACAGAGTGGTTACAAATAGGAAAAGGACTATGTCAAGGCTGTATATTGTCACCCTGCTTATTTAACTCTTATATGCAGAGTACATCATGAGAAACGCTGGACTGGAAGAAACACAAGCTGGAATCAAGATTGCTGGGAGAAACATCAATAGCCTCAGATATGCAGATGACACCACCGTTATGGCAGAAAGTGAAGAGGAGCTAAAAAGCCTCTTGATGCAAGTGAAAGAGGAGAGCGAAAAAGTTGGCTTAAAGCTCAACATTCAGAAAACAAAGATCATGGCATCCGGTCCCATCACTTCATGGGAAATAGATGGGGAAACAGTGGAAACAGTGTCAGACTTTATTTTTTTGGGCTCCAAAATCACTGCAGATGGTGACTGCAGCCATGAAATTAAAAGACGCTTACTCCTTGGAAGAAAAGTTATGACCAAACTAGACAGCATATTAAAAAGCAGAGACATTACTTTGCCAACAAAGGTCCGTCTAGTCAAGGCTATGGTTTTTCCTGTGGTCATGTATGGATGTGAGAGTTGGACTGTGAAGAAGGCTGAGCACTGAAGAATTGATGCTTTTGAACTGCGGTGTTGGAGAAGACTCTTGAGAGACCCTTAGACTGCAAGGAGATCCAACCAGTCCATTCTGAAGGAGATCAGCCCTGGGATTTCTTTGAAAGGAATGATGGTAAAGCTGAAACTCCAGTACTTTGGCCACCTCATGAGAAGAGTTGACTCATTGGAAAAGACTCTGATGCTGGGAGGGATTGGGGGCAGGAGGAGAAGGGGACGACAGAGGATGAGATGGCTGGATGGCATCACGGACTCGATGGACGTGAGTCTGAGTGAACTCCGGGAGATGGTGATGGACAGGGAGGCCTGGCGTGCTGCGATTCATGGGGTCGCAGGGAGTCAGACACGACAGAGCGCCTGAATGGAACTGAACTGAACGGAATCTCTATAAAAGCAATCTCTGCAGGCTTCCCTGGTGGCTCAGTGGTAAATAATCTACCTGCCAATGCAGGGGACATGGGTTTGATCCCTGTTCAAGGAAGATTTCACACGCTGTGGAGCAACTAAGCCTGTGTACCACAAACACCGAACCTGTGCTCCAGAGCCCAGGAACCACAACGGCTGAGCCCACATGCTCCAGCTACCGAAGCCTGCACACCCAAAGCTTGTCCTCCACAGCAAGAGCCGTCACTGCAATGAGAAGCCGGTACACCGCAATGAGGAGCAGCCCCCGCTCACCATATCCAGAGAAAAACCCGCACAGCAGCAAAGACACAACACAGCCAAAAAGAAAGACAGAAAATTGTGTTGTTGTTTTTTTTTTTTTTAAAATCCATCTCTGGAAAGACAGTCTGGCAGTGGGATGCCAACTCTGCACAGGCTGGGGAGTTTTCGTGACAAGCAGAACTTCCTTCCCTACAGTCAAGATGATGCCCTGGACATGGAGTTTGAAGCCAACAGACGTGGAGATTATCTTCCAACTCCCTTCCTGGGCTCCACACTCTGTGCCACTGTCCTCTGTAATCTGGCTTTCCCACAGATAAGCACACAAGAAAGGCAATGCCCTGGCTGGCAGATCAGAGTACCCTGGAAAAAGCACAGCTTTTACTGGAAAAGAGTAAATTAACATTTTGGTTCAAACCTTGGTTTCTTGTGAGGTTGGCATGAGTCCATCATCCCTGGACTCTCAATCCCTCTAGGTATACTAATAAAAGCAGCCTTCCAGCCTTCAGTGCCAGGCAGATCCTGGAACATGGCAACCGCACCAGAGAACTGGCTCCCTGTGTATGGGCAGCGAGCCATAATTGCGACTGCCTCCCGAAAAGGCAACAGCAGTTACCTTGACCTTGAGACATACCTTTTCTTCACACTGTAACAGAACTGTTTCTGCATTTTGACTTTTCATTCATGCAACTTTTCACTGGAAGAATAAAGACACTGCCTCCAGATGTACGTACCCAGGTTTGCCAGAAGAACTCCTATAGAGGAGACCAGTATAGATGAGCACTTTTGAGAAGGCTCATTTTTAGACTTCGTTTATACTGAGTTGTTTTTACTATGAATTGCCTCCTGGGTGAGAAATGCTAAAGGGTGAGAGAGAAGCAGATGATATAAAAACCCCTGTCGGGCTTTTTCAAATACTTTTTCCTTACTGTCCATTGAGCATCAGCCAATGAATCAAAAGTGGGCTTCTGGAACTTTCCATGCACCAATGCTAAAGATACGGCAGTTAACACACTGTCCCCTCAGGAAGTGACTGGTATTGCTGTCCTGGAGAGCCACTGGGACTGATACATCTACTTCCTGTCTCAGGTGCACAGGTGCACAAATAAGGCTGAAAAGGACTCACCTTGATTGACTTTTAATGAGTCTTTTCAAGTGAATTTTGTCAACACTGGTTACAGCGAATTCTGTTTTTGCCTTGAGCTATTCACAACACAAATCTGTTCTATTCATCTGATGGAAGACTAAACAAAAGCATTCATTAAGAAAAAGCAGAGAAAATACAGCGCCAAAAGCTTTGTATATGTTAGCACATAATACATCTACCTTCTTCCGGCAAACAGTATGCAACTTGTTTCTAATTCAAAGACAGATAATGGAAAAAACTGTTTACAGTAGAACAATCTTCAATAATTCAGAGCTTGATGATCTAATGAAACTACTTTAAAATGCCAAACGTCAAAACATGTATCAAATCTTTTGTACTTCAACTCTGAGTTAACATTTCTGTAAAAAAGAAATTCAACAGATAGTAACTGTTTCATGGAAGACTCATCCAACTTTTACCAAGCATTCATTTTGATAGATTGGCTGCCATGTAAAAGAGGTCTTCCTTTTATAAACATGTCACCTTAACAATAAGTTAATCATCTTTAGTATAAACCAAGAAGTTACCTTTCTAACAAATCTTTGAAACAATAAACACAAAGCAAGGAAACTACCTACTTTAAGTTACACTGATCAATAATACCAATTTCCGGAAATCGGTCCTGAGCGTTCATTAGAAAGACTGATGTTAAAGCTGAAATTCCAATACTTCGGCCACCTTATGCGAAGAGCTGACTCATTTGAAAAGACCCTGATGTTGGGAAAGATTGAAGGCAGAAGGAGAAGGGGACGACAGAGGATGAGATGGTTGGATGGCATCACTGACTCAATCATGAGTTTGGGTAAACTCTGAGAGTTGGTGATGGACAGGGAGGCCTGGCGTGCTGCGATTCATGGGGTCGTGAAGAGTCGGACATGACTGAGCGACTGAACTGACTGACTGACCGACAATACAGTAGCGGGGGCTGGAAAGGGCTTGGGACAGGCTAAGCGTTCAATTAAAAGGTTAGGTGTGAGATGAAGAGGATGAAGATGAAAATGATTTCTTAAGAATTTATTAGAGCTATTTTTTAAAAGCATAAGGCTTCTTCTGATGCAAGCCTTTAGCACATGATAAAGCCTCCACTGACTAACAGGGGACAGTGTCTGGGGCTGAGGGACTCCAAGGATACTGACCACTTTAGACTTTTCTACGCATTCAAGTCCCTCTCGGGACAGCCCCTTCCTCCACTTCTGGTCATCAAATTGTGGCCTGCCCTCACCACCCAATTCTCAAGAATTACACCTTCAGCCTTGACTGAAGGCTGCCCGCTTCTCACCTCTCTCTGCAAATGGCCTTTTCTTGGAAAGGAAGAAAAGCAAAGCTATGCAGCTCATCAACAGATCTTCTGTGCCTCCTGTGTTCACAGGAGAGTATTCTCCTCTCCAAGGAGAAGTGCTCCCCCACCAACAGTGCCCTCCACCTTCTGCTAAGTCCTCCTTTCATCAGTTGTCACTCCCTACCATTCCTCCCCAACCTCTCCTCTGCACACCTACACACACTCATATTTACCTTCTATAATAACAAAAAACACATCAATTTTACGTCAACTGGGGTGTCATTCTACCAACAACGTCCCACTCCCTGGTGGCTCAGACAGTAAAGCCTCTGCCTGCAACGTGGGAAACCCAGGTTCGATTCCCGGGCCAGGAAGATCTCCTGGAGAAGGGAATGGCAACCCGTTTCACTAGTCTTGCATGGAACATTCCATGGACAGAGAAGCCTGACGGGCTACGGTCCCTGGGGTCGCAGAGAGTCAGACACGACTGAGTGACAAACACCATCTGTCTCTGCGCTACAGCTTCGCACTCTATTGTCTGTTAACCGGCTTCCTTTCTTCCAGTAAAACCTCAGACACGGAAACGGACCGCTTCCCACCACTAAATGCAGTCTTCCATCTCTCCCACCAGTGGGCAGCACCTGAGACGATGGAGCTCCTTTTCCTTGAATGCTCCCCTCCTGTGGCTTCCCCGGTTTTCTCCCCTTACTTCCCTGGCCTCTGACTTCCTCTCTGCCCCCTTTCCCAGTCGATCCTAAATGCAACGAACAGGAACAACTGTAGGGATACCAAGGGGGAAAGCAGGGCCTGGGATGGACTGAGATTGGAGTGGCCATACATACACGACTGCGTATAAAACAGATAACCAAAGGGGAACTCGACTCAAGTGTACTGTGGCGACCTAAATGGGCACGGAAATCCCCCAAAGAGGGGACACATGCATACATATAGCTGATGCACTTTACTATGCAGCAGAAATTAACACGACAATAGCAACTAACTAAAGCAACTATACTCAAAAAAAAAAAAATCCTAAATGTACATAATCTCAAGGTTCCATTCTTAGTCATTTCTTTCCCCTCAGAATGTGGCGGTTCTTATTCACTTATGTAACATGTAGGGTCATATTTGACAGCGGCCTTCAAGATTTACTGGGCACCTACTATGTGTGTCAAGCCACTTCAGTGGTGCCCCGCTCTGTGCAACCCTACGGACCGCAGCCCACGAGGCTCCCCTGTCCGTGGCATTCTCCGGGCAAGAATACTGGAGCAGGTTGCCATGCCCTCCTCCAGGGGATCTTCCCGGCCCAGGGATCGAACCCAGTCCCTTACGTCAGTTCTTTACCACTAGTGCCTGGGAAGCCCGTATATCTACTATGCTACCCTCCCTGGTGGCTCAGACGGTAGAGCGTCTGCCTGCAGTGTGGGAGGCCTGGGTTCGATCCCTGGGTCGGGAAGATCCTCTGGAGAAGGAAATGGCAACCCACTCCAGTACGGTTGCCTGGAAAATCCCATGGGAAGCCCCAATACCTACTATGTGAAGTGAAGTGAAGTGAAGTCGCTCAGTCGTATCCGACTCTTTGCGACCCCATGGACTGTAACCCACCAGGCTCCTCTGTCCATGGGATTTTCCAGGCAAGAGTGCTGGAGTGGATTGCTATTTCCTATGCATATACTACAGATCTACTATATAACCCACCATACAGACAGCAGTTATGCCTGGGCACAATTTGAACACCCTGTGCTGTAAAGGCTGACGGCTGTGGATAAGGCACTCAGCTGGTGACACAAGGCGAGCCACGTGCTCAGCTTCCACACAGGGGCATTTGTGGGCTGCTCCCTGAGGTGGGACCATGACAGTCTCCAAGTACGGAGCTCTCCTTTAAGAGTGTCCCAGGTTTTCTGAGCTCCTCTCTGGAGCTCTCAGTTTTCCACGTTTCAATCCTGACTCTGCCTTGGCTATTTCCTGAGAGCCCATACAACTCAACATGTTCAAAACGGAGCTCACTAGGGTCCCACCAAACCCATCCCTTCTCCCTCACATCTTGTTTCTAGCTGAAGCACCACCATCTGGCTTAAAAGTGCAATTTAGGACTTCCTTGGCAGTCCAGTGGTAAGAACCCACGCTTTCACTGCAGGAGGCACCAGTTCAATCCCTGGTCAGAGAACTAAGATCCCACATGCCTCGAGGTGCAGCCATAAAAAAAAGAGCAATTATCTGGTTAACTCTAGAGCCCTGTCCCCCAACACACCCACCCAGCCACTCAGACTGGCCAATACCTGCACTCAGCTTCTCTCAGTTTAAGGGACTCGCCCCAATGTAGGCCACCATTTTTTTCCTCACGTCCCAGGAAATGGCCCAACTCCTACCGGGTTTGTGCACCTCTAGATTCTATTTCAGCCTGGTTAGCCCTCTGCGAGCACTCTGACCCCCCACCTGGGCACACCTCCGCCTCTGCCCGCCCTCACGCCCCTGTCGCCTCAGGCTTGTCTGCCTTGCAGGTGTCATTCCTCTCCACAACTCTGATTCTGTTCACGTGGGTCACTGCTTCCACGGAGGCACATGTTCTTGCGCCCACAGATTAAATTTCTTCTTCTGAAGTAGCCTTGATTGTGTCTATATCTGGGGACGGTCCTTACGCCTACGATATTTGTATGACAGCAGTCTGCATAGAGTCCAAGCTTTCTCTCCTCCCACTGGCTTACAATCTCATTAAAAGCAGGAACGGAGCGATCCCTATGGTTTCACACTCTGCACACGCGCTCTAGTGGGTGCCTTGCATCCAGGAGGTGCTAGCTAACCTCTGCTCCAGCACCATCTCCAGCACTATTTTATGAACATCTCCCGTGTCACATACTGCTATTCCCTGTAGGCAACACTGATTCTGGAAATGAGATCCAAACTGTAGCTGGATGCCTTTAGCATCTGGATCTACGCTGAAAGCATCTTCTATTCAGGCAATCCCACTAACCAAGTTCTAGAACAGGTCCTAGGCAAATGAGAATATACCAAAACCAATCTCTCAGTTTCTGCAGAATAGCGAGAGTACATAAGCCATTTCATTTCTTGGGATACTACAATATCCCCAGCCTTGTGAATATCTTGAACTGTCAACTTTAAGAATAAAGGAGAAAATTATTAAAGTTCTGTTTAATTGCCCATCTAACAAAGAGGAAAGGTTCATCACTTGGTTCAGAGCCCAATAACTTACTAAGTGGTAGGCTGAAAAACCTTAGCTCTAGGTGAGTGATCACACCATTGTGATTATCTGGGTTGTGATCTTTTTTGTACAGTTCTTCCGTGTATTCTTGCCACCTCTTCTTAATATCTTCTGCTTCTGTTCTGTCCCTACCATTTCTGTCCTTTACTGAGGCCATCTTTGCATAAAATGTTCCCTTGGTATCTCTAATTTTCCTGAAGACTTCTCTAGTCTTTCCCATTCTACTGTTTTCCTCTATTTCTTTGCATTGATCGCTGAGGAAACCTTTCTTATCTCTCCTTAATCCTTGGAAGAAAAGTTATGACCAACCTAGAAAGCATATTCAAAAGCAGAAACATTACTTTGTCAACAAACGTCCGTCTAGTCAAGGCTATGGTTTTTCCAGTGATCATGTATGGATGTGAGAGTTGGACTGTGAAGAAGGCTAAGCACTGAAGAATTGATGCTTCTGAACTGTGGTGTTGGAGAAGACTCTTGAGAGTCCCTTGGACTGCAAGGAGATCCAACCAGTCCATCCTAAAGGAGACCAGTCCTGGGTGTTCATTGGAAGGACTGATGTTGAAGCTAAACTCCAATACTTTGGCCACCTGATGTGAAGAGCNGTTACTTTGTCAACAAACGTCCGTCTAGTCAAGGCTATGGTTTTTCCAGTGATCATGTATGGATGTGAGAGTTGGACTGTGAAGAAGGCTAAGCACTGAAGAATTGATGCTTCTGAACTGTGGTGTTGGAGAAGACTCTTGAGAGTCCCTTGGACTGCAAGGAGATCCAACCAGTCCATCCTAAAGGAGACCAGTCCTGGGTGTTCATTGGAAGGACTGATGTTGAAGCTAAACTCCAATACTTTGGCCACCTGATGTGAAGAGCTGACTCACTGTAAAAGACCCTGATGCTGGGAAAGATTGAGGGCAGGAGGAGAAAGGAACAAGAGAGGATGAGATGGTTGAATGGCATCACTGACTCAATGGACATGAGTTTGGGTGGACTCTGGGAGTTGGTGATGGACAGGGAGGCCTGGCGTGCTGCGGTTCATGGGGTCGCAAAGAGTCGGACACGACTGAGCGACTGAAGTGAACTGAATGCATTCTACCTTTACAAACAGGAAATTTCTCAGATCTGGATGCATTGAGCTTAACATGAGATGTGTGAAAATTTAAGTATTATTAGTACTATTAACTTTTTTTAATACCTAAAATATTTTCTTTACACATCAGAAAAAAATGGACAAAATTTTTCTTTACACATCAGAAAAAAACGGACAAAATTAGCTAACGATGACATTTTAAAATCAGCTGTAAGTATCTTTTGACTCTTTATTTTGCTTGGGGGTGGGGACAACTTTTGACTTATAACAGGAATTCCTTTCTTTCTTTACACATTGGAGTTAAGCCTTTATAGAAAGGGATGTTTCCGAGGGTTCTAAGAAACGTTCTAAGAAACAAACTAGAATAATTAACGCCTTCAAAGTTTCTTTCATAAACTACTTTGTATAAACAATCTTTTGTTTTTTTACTACTTGAAACAAATTACAGGAGCATAGAATTTTAAAGTTCAGTTCAGTCGCTTAGTCGTGTCAGATTCTTTGTAACCCCATGAATCGCAGCACTCCAGGCCTCCCTATCCATCACCATCTCCCGGAGTTCACTCAGACTCACGTCCATCGAATCAGTGATGCCATCCAGCCATCTCATCCTCTGTCGTCCCCTTCTCCTCCTGCCCCCAATCCCTCCCAGCATCAGAGTCTTTTCCAGTGAGTCAACTCTTCACAAGAGGTGGCCAAAGTACTTGAGTTTCAGCTTTAGCATCAGTCCTTCCAAAGAACACCCAGGGCTGATCTCCTTTAGAATGGACCGGTTGGATCTCCTTGCAGTCCAAGGGACTCTCAAGAGTCTTCTCCAACACCACAATTCAAAAGCATTTAAAGTTAGAGGTCATCAAATCTTAGTCCTTCCTTTTGAAAATAATTAGTCCTTAGTCTTAGTCCTTCTTTTTGAAGTAAGGAAACTGAGCTGGGGAATAACTAAGATGTCCTATCCAGACCTCTCTGAGAACTGCCTGGTCTCTCCGTTGCACCATTCTGTCCCTGCATGCAGCAAAAATGGACCTCCCCAATTCATTTTCGGGAGGACAACCATTAAAGATTACCAAGGGTTCTTCAAGGAAGCTTTCAAAATATTTGGAAAAGTGGAAGGGTGTAAGCTTCAATCTTCTAACACAACTATTAATCATTTCAAAGGAATTTCACCTTATTAAAAACGTGACCAAATAGTCTAACACATCCTTCTGGGATAGCAAATGCCCATCATTCTCTAAAACCACGAGACACGTGGACTCAGCTTTAAGCGAATTCTCTCTTCATACTGTCCTCTCCCCTCAAAGGCAGGAAGTGCCCTTTTATTACACAAGAAGCTATCAACTCTCTGTCATTCTGGTCTATGTACATAGCTGCAGTTTCCACCATTTAGCAATTTACAGCATATGATCACTCCCTCCACGTAAAACGGCATCAGTTTTTGAACATTCTCATTCCTTTAGGTGATAAAAAAAAACGTCAATTGTGGTGTCCACACCACGCTGCAGACTGGGGTTTCGGTCCCTGGCACTATTCATATTTGAGGCCACCTAACTCTCTGCTCCGGGGGATTGTCCTGTGCGTCGGAAGATGCTTCATCACATCCCTAGCCTCTAACCACTAACTGTTTTGTTGTTTAGTCGCTCAGTTATGTCTGACTCTTTTGCTAGCCCATGGACCGTAGCCCGCCAGGCTCCACTGTCAACGGGATGCTCCAGGCAAGAGTACGCGTGGGTTGCCACTTCTTCTCTAGGGGATCTTTCTGACTCAGGGACCAAACCCATGTCTCCTGTAGAGCAGGCAGATTCTTCACTGCTGAGCCACCAGGCAAAACTGCCTGCCCGCTAGACAGCAATACTATCCCTCCATTTGTCAACAAAAAAAACATCTGCCAAATTCCCCTGGGGGTAAAGCCACCCTCGGGTGAGAACTGCTAATATTGAGGGAGGAGAGTCCACAATGCATTATGTTCTAATAAAATTTCTGAAACAAACCCTTCCCATGTAATCCCAGGATGACTGGTGGCAGTTAATCTTTTCAAGTGTTCGTATATATAAAAATTGTTACTGGTTTTGTGTACCTTATTTTGATGTAATTTTTAAAGAGAGAGAATATCTCACACAGTCAACCAAGCAAGCATATATTAAGCACCTGCAGTATGACCAGCATTATGCTAACCACCAGAGAGAGATACAGTGATAGATTTTCTTCTCTTGGTCTCCAAAATCACTGTGGAGGGTGATTGCGGCCACAAAATTAAAAGATGCTTGCTCACTGGAAGAAAAGCTATGACAGACCTAGACAATGTATTAAAAATCAGAGACATCACTTTGCCACCGAAGTCTGTCCAGTCAAAGCTATGATTTTTCCAGGAGTCATATACGGGTGTGAGAGCTGGACCATAAAGAAGGCTGAGTGCAAGAATTTATGCTTTTGAACTGTGATGCTGGAGAAGACTTTTGAAAGTCCCTTGGACAGCAAAGAGATCAAACCAGTCAATCCTAAAGGAAATCAACCCTGAATATTCATTGGAAGGACGGATGCTGAAGCTAAAGCTCCAGTACTTTGGCCACCTGATGCAAAGAGTGGACTCCCTGGAAAAGACCCTGATGCTGGGAAAGACTGAAGGCAGGAGGAGAAGGGGATGACAGAGAATGAGATGGTTGGATGGCATCACCAAATCGATGGACATGAGTTTGAGCAAGCTCTAGGAAATAGTGATGGACAGGGAAGCCTGGCATGCTTCAGTCCATGGGGTTGCAGAGAGTCGGACACGACTGAGTGACTGAACAACAACAAAAAATGAAGTATGAAATAATGTGAAAAGTGTCCACAAAGAGCTTTCATTACAGTTGAGGAAAGGGAACATGCAGGTGTGAAGCAGCCACGGGCACTGCAGGACCAGACAGAACACAGAGCTAAGCAGGTGAAAGAAACTTCTTAGGGCCAACGCGGTCAACGGGAGCACTCAAGTCTCCAGAAAGGCCCTCATGGAGTTGATGAGATCTAGCTCAACCTTTGAAGATGTGTGCATATCAAACAAATTTGCAGAAACGCAAGCCAGACAAGGGAGCCACATGAGCAAGGCTTGCTGGAAGAAGCCAGCAGGCTCTGCCTGCGAGCCACATAAGCAAGAGTTCATTTAGAGGGCGGTGGAGCGTGAACACGTAAGACAGGTCCAGACTATAGTGGGCTCCGAAAGGTAAAATCTGGACTCGAATGCGGTAGGCATTCAAGGTCATTCTGGGCATGAAGTTTCATTGGAAGAGGGCGTGGTGTGAACTAGAAGATGGTTAACACAAAAGGCAGGGGAAAAAAGTCATATGGCTCTGTATTGATAGAGCCCTGGAATAGTAACCATGACAGTGAAGAGGGGGGAGTCAGCACTGGGGTCAGCATTCTGAAGGGAAAACCGACTGGCCTTGGATGACACCAGATTGTGTCAATCAGAAAAGACATGAATCTTCAAGGTTCAAGTTCGAACGACTCAGATAACAACGAGGTCTCAGCCTATCGATGTGTCTATCATATTCACAGACATCAATATCACCCATCCTAATTAATCTTAGGAGTTCTCCACTGATTATTTTCTTGAAGCACCTCATATGAAATAATGACATTTTATAAATGGAGGCACTGGAAAGGAAACCATAAAACATGACATGTAACCACTGGGACAGGCACTAAGACATGAGGAACAGGGATGCTGGAAGTCCCAGTGGCTCTGTGCCCTCAAGGGAGACACACGAGGAGAGGCACAGCTCAATGCGGGATGGGCTGGAAACTGAAAAATGCAGTCTGCTCCTCCACCACCACCACCGGGTCACCAGTCCCCTAGGCTAAGTCATTTGGGGTCAAAACGGGGCTGCTCTGAAGGCTGGCTGATAAAGTCAAAAGCTAGTGAGTTAGTTATATATAAGGTGTCTTTTAAAACCATGAAGCCAAGCAGCACATCTGCTCAGTGGTTTAAAATCCATTATCTATAATGAGGTTCCCACTTTTCCATCTGAGGAGCATGATTTTCCCACCCAAACGAGTAAGTGGGAGACACCTCTGTGGCCCAGAACAGGTCATGCTCATCCACGCAACCTAGGAACTCCTTCAGGGTTCTCAGGGCCTGCTACAGCTCAAATGTCTCCAAGTTTTTATGATGGAACACTTACTGCTGAGTCTTTGCATACAACTTCAAATCTGTCTAGTGACACACAGATGGTTTTTGGAAATGCTTCGTCAAACTTCAAAATGATTTAAGAATGATCCTCAAGCTGCGTTTTCATGACAAACATGGGATTTTGCTTCTTAAAGACTCAGACCTTAGCTAGAACAACAAAGAATCAAATGTCAACCCATTTTCTTAACTGTATGAAACTGAGACCAACATCCAGTCTTTCCTAGGCTGGGGCTTTCAGTCCCCACACCAGATCCTAAGACTCTCTGGACTCCAGGGCGTCACCCTCGTTCGGCACCAGTGCCGAGAAGACCACAATGGCTCATGGCAGTGGAGTGTGAGAGGCCCCGAGCATGGAGACACACTGGAACCGATGAGGGCCAGAGGCAGAGGCGATCACTCCCGTGTGCGAGGCAAACCACGGGCACTCCCTGGGGACTCCCGGAATCCAGAACCCATTCCCGGAGACCACATGTGTGAGGAGATTCACGAGGGCCCTGTTCCCTTAGAGAAAGCCCCTCCTTCTTGAGCTGGCTTTAGGGGGTCTCTATTCCTCCCAACCCTAATACTAAGCTGCTACAGGTTCCCATCTCCTGGCCATAAAATGTCCTTTAAAAATCTTTCTTCTTGGGAAGGAGAGAGGAATGGGGAGTTAGCGTTTTAATTACTACAGAGTTTCAGCACAGGATGACAAAAAAAATGTTTTGGAGATGGATCGTGGTGATGACTATGCAACAGTATGGATGTACTTAATGACACTGAATTATAGACTTGAAAATGCTTAAAATGGTAAATTTTATGTTATGTATATTTGACCACTGAGGGGGGAAAAAGTAAAAAAAACAATCTTCTCAAAAAAAGTATGACTGAAACATTCTGTCTATAGATGATTCTAATGCTCAACATTAAGTAAGACTAGACAGTTGGGGATTTTCCCCCTAATAGAATAATTACGAAAGTATGTTTCAGATTCTCCCAAGTTTAGCAATCTATTTGAGAATGCATTGAGGACTGTTTAAAATGTCTTTTTCATAAAGTAAATAATTGAAGACTATGAAGTGACTCCCCTCTCCTTTTTTTTACTGATTTCTGTTCCATCACCATTCCTCTATTTTTGTCACTGCTTACCACTTTATTAGCATCTTCATAAACATATGCAATGAAATGGGAATGGATATGCACATTTATCCATATGAAAAAGAAGACAGGGAGGGGAGGGGTAGGACTGTGAGTAAGAAAAGAACCCAATGTCCTAAATTGATTACCACTTATCTAGCATATATGTTTGAAGAAGTCAGTTCATATTTTAACACCACAAGGCAAGAGTTTCTCTGGAACCAGATAATGGGCATAGCATACCGGGTATCATAATGTCAAGGAGAAAAACCAACAGGAGCTTTACAATATATGGGACAGACCAAAACCTTGTTTGCATGTCAAGTGTAACAACTCTTTTATTCCTATTTTTCTACCTTAAGACCAAAAGCTGGATGAATACAGGATGAATGTACCTTCTGTTTCCCACAAGAGACATAAGGTGAAAAGAACAAACAAATGTATGTTTGTTTAGGTTTTGGGCAAGAGGTCAACAATGTAAGATTAAGCATATTGAAACTGTAGCTTTTATTCATTTTGGAGCCAAACTCATTTTAATTCTCTATGAATGCTTTGTATTTTTAGGTGTGTTTTTTTCTTCATTTTCCCCCTTTAACTTCATTTCTTCTGTCTAGTCTAGAGACACCCACTCAGAATCAGTTTTTTGCCATACTTATTTTGACTTTTCGAAACTTCAGGATAGAATTTCCTTCATTTGATCTCTTTTAAATTTGGGGGTTCTTTTCTATTTTATTTATTCACACACTCAGAATTTTCTTCTTCCTCTATACTTTTTATTATTTTATGCTCATCTAAACTTCCTGCATGCCTCTCACTACTACTACCTCAATATCTTAACTTTTCCCTCAGTAATCTACAAGTTTAAAGAGTAAAATTTTATTATCTAAACAAAGCACAATACCATAATAACTGTTTCTTCAACAGACATGATACAAGGCCTTTTCTTGCCTGTCGTGAATAGCCAAACTGTATAACCAAGTAAACATTTTATTAACTATAGTGAGAATCCCAGGGATGGGGGAGCCTGGTGGGCTGCCGTCTATGGGGTCACACAGAGTCGGACACGATTGAAGTGACTTAGCAGCAGCAGCAGCCTCTAACAGTAGGCACAGTCAGTGTTCATCATAACTGTAGCTCATAAAGATTACAATAAAGGATGAATCTTGAAATATTTCCTCAAATGTCAACAAAGTATTAAATTATTACTTTTACTGTTCAATGTAGTTTGTCATATTCTAATTCTTGGAAAATGAGACAGTGCTCAGAAGAGATGATAATCTTCTATTCACTAGGCTTTCTTATTAACTGGAGCACTTGATTCCTCAATTAACTACGCAAGTCAACAAAAAGACTCCCTTCTGAAAGTTGAAAAAAAAAACAAAACAGTTTAAAAAATTAGAAATCTCAGAAGGTATTTTTTCATTTTCGGTGATAATCATGTAGAATTTCCCACTATAGCTCAATAGGGAAAACACTCACTGAGTCAGCAAAAGAGGAGAAAATGCAGAAGAAGTCAAAATGTGAGTTTCTGTACTGTGGTGAGCAGGACCAGAAACGTGGAGTCTTAAGTATACGCCACCCATTCTCTGAGCTCTAGAGCACCATCTCAGAGAATGCACAAGGAAAGACGGGGTTTCCTTTGCTTCTGCCTGTTCTGGTCATTATTCTCATGGTCTCTGTAATGATTTGCGATGCTTTCTAACACTGCATACCCTCAAGTTGAGTTGGCCAAATAGTTTGGTAGAAATGCTTGGACATGTCTCAAACAAATGAGTCACATTAAGCGCCGTCTAGAAAGTAAATCTTGCATAAGTTAAACCTGCAATTGACTGGACAGATGTTCTGACTGGCAAAAACGGGGTTTGTCAATTCTGGTTTTCTTCTCCCATTATTTGCTTTTTATTTTAATCATCATCAGAGTGAGATTCCACTTTCAATTTTCCAGCGGCCTGAAACTTTCTGAAAATCCCATGCGTTGAAACGAAGCTCTTCATTTATTTCTCAAGTACCTTGAGGCTGGTGGTTAGATGAACAACCAGAACACAACTCATTTTCAGCGGGTAGGATAGTAGGATAGTCAAGGAAACGAAAATATGTTTCTGGATGAAAGATATTCAAAGGGATACATATTACTGCATACTTTCAGTATGATTATGTAACAAGACGCCACTTCAAAGCTAACTTTTCGTTTGGATTACATGTGCAAAAAGGTCAGGGCTGTTGTTTTCTGTAGGAGTTTTCACTTTTGCTTATTTGGAAGCAGTTAAAGGGCTAGAAATTCTTGCCATTTAGAAGCCTCTGTAAAGATGGAAATACATAAGGAAACTTTTATAGAAATACATAAAGAAAAATACATGAAGAATACAGAAAGAATAAATATCTGTGTCTTAAATACAACATTATTCTTGCTGTGATACAGGTATTACTTCGCTAAAAAACCATTTTAATATTGTCTCAATAACAAGGTTCAGAGAACTTTGTTTATAAACTCTATTATAAATAATAAAAATAGTTTAAAATCTTTTTCATAAAATTTTAAACCAGCTGGTTGTTAACAAGGATAAACTCTCAACCAGGTCCTATTAACTAGTGTTACACCGCAGGAAAAGAGGTAGAAAACGTCTTCTAAATTTTTTTTCTGAAATAGTTCATCTTCAGATGTCTTGATGTTAATAACTTTGCATGCGTCCGTGCGTGCTCAGTCGTGTCGGACGCTGCAACCCCACGGACTGAAGGCTGGCAGAATCCTCTGTCCACGGGATTTCCCAGGTAAGAATAATGGAGTGGGTTGCCATTCCCTTCTCCAAGGGATTTTCCCAACCCAGGAATTGAACCCACGTCTCCTGCATGGGTGGGCGGATTCTTTACCACTGAGACACCTGGGAAGCCTTTAGGGTGTAACACCTTTAGGGTGTAACAATTTTACTTAGCTCTAAGTATACAACTAATTAATAAAAACAATTCCTTTTCGCTCACATAGTGGGCCTGTTGTGGCCTATTCAGAAACTGATGAGGTGCCAATGAACAGATCTATGATTTCCCTCCCTCTCTTGGCCTCTTGGGTCACTAAACCTTTCCTAAGATCGAACTTAACAAACACACTGCAATTGTAGTTTGAACTTCACTTCCTTTCATTCCTGCCCCAGTTACTGGACTGAACACAAGTAATACAAAGACCAAATGAATGATAACACGGCTGCCTTCACCTGAGAAGTAAGGATATATTTATTTACAGCTCAGGGCCAAAGCTACTTCCAATCCAGAATAAAAAAGCATGCAAACCAGTGCAGAGACTAAAGGCTCACACCTAATACCCTGAATTCAGTAAAAACAGAAAGGAAGGCATGATTTCTTGATTTCCAAGTTTTGACAGTGAGGAAACCAAAGGTTCCCTGCAACCCTCAGCTGGGACCAAGGTCATTTGATATAATTAGCCGCAGCGGGGTTGCAGAGAGCACCCAGGAAGCGCTGAGTCATCCCGAGCCTGGAGCACCCAGGAAGCGCTGAGTCATCCCCAGCCTGAGTGACACCTCGTCAGCGCTTCTGGTGCCAGATTCAGAGGTGAGCCGACTTCCTTTGACCTCCAGCTCTTCCTTCCTTTGTCCACCGGCCTCGGGGAAGGAAAACTGACTGCCATCAAGGTGAGCAGCGTGAACCCTAACAAACAGCACTACTGAACAGCCCCAATTCCAAGGCCACTTGCCTCCACACACGTTATTAAAACAACTAGTTGAAGAAAAAGTTGTTAATCTAAAAACATGGATATGTTATATATACAGCATTTAACACCTGTCATAATTAAGCAATTATACCTCTAGTTTCTGGTTATAAAGAAGATAATTTTCTCCCCAAAATTCAGTCCAGCCTCTGTCAGCATGCAGTATATGTCTGCTTCATTTCCCAAAGAGGCCTTAGCCAAAAAAGAGTGCTATGTCCAAATGATTTGTGCATGACTAAAATACTTGGTGGCTCAGTGGCAAAGTATCCTCTCGCCAACACAGGGGCTGCAAGAGATGCAGGTTCGATCCCTGGGTCAGGAAGATCCCCTGGAGGAGGGCATGGCAACCCACTCCAGTACTCTTGCCTGGAGAATCCCATGGACAGAAGGGCCTGGTGGGCTACAGTCCATGGAAGAGTAGGACATGACTGAGCGACTAAAACACTTTGTAGTACTACACAAAAACCCTAAGGGGAAACAACACCTGGAGTCAAGGTGACCTTGAACAGATCCTGCAGAAGTTGTTCGGGTGTCTGTTTCTTTACCTGCACAATGGGACTAACAATCCTCCCCCACCCTCTATTACTGTAAGAATAAATCTACTAACAGAGCTTAAGTAGACAACTGCCATACTAAAAGGAATGACACATTCCTTACCTATTTAAAAACAAATCAAAACAAAATAAGACCTTGGTCTCAGGCTAGCTTCTATACGTTTTATCAGAAACATTCAATAATTTCATTGCATTTCAACAGCTGTCACCCCAAAGTTAGAATCCACAGTAGATAAACCTGAGACCACTAATTGCCCAGTTTCTGGGCAACGTTCTGTACATAGTACTGGGTAATGCAAAAGTATACTTTTAAAAAGGCAATTATACTTTTAAAAAGGCAATTATATATGAGCAATATTACAACAATACTCTATTGAGAAGAGAGAAAATCTGAAGTTGATATTAAAGTTGATATTAACCAGTTTCTTCCGGAATCTCTGTAAGTCTCCAAATACTTTATTCATATTAAACCAACTTTTCCTCAGTCATCAGTATTTTATTTCTCAAATGCTACTTAATGTTATACTTGTACAATATGAACAAAAGAAAAACAGCAAGCATTACTTTTTGCAATATTTGATTGCTCTGTAGTATATTCAGGCTTCCCCGATGGCTCAGTGGGTAAAGAATCTGCCTGCGATGCAGGAGACAGAGGATCCTGGGCTTTGATCCTTGGGTCAGGAAGAGCCCCTAGAGGAGGAAAGGGCAACCCATTCCAGTATTCTTGCCTGAAAAGACAGAAGCAGCTAGGCTATACTGGAACAAATGAGCTTTGTGAGCTAGCCAGGGTGGGGTTCAACTACATTTACAAAGCTGTTTCCACCAAAATCTTTGAGCCCCCAAACCCCAGTTTAGCAGTGGCCTCTGGGCAGTCATCTTTTCAGTCCCTTTACTATCTTCATATGCTTTGATGATGTCGATGTGACTAAAGGGAAATTTACAGTCTCCCTGAAGGTGAAGTCGCTCAGTCGTGTCCGACTCTTTGCAATCCCGTGGACTGCAGCCCACCAGGCTCCTTCTTCCATGGGATTCTCCAGGCAAGAACACTGGAGTGGGNCTTTTCAGTCCCTTTACTATCTTCATATGCTTTGATGATGTCGATGTGACTAAAGGGAAATTTACAGTCTCCCTGAAGGTGAAGTCGCTCAGTCGTGTCCGACTCTTTGCAATCCCGTGGACTGCAGCCCACCAGGCTCCTTCTTCCATGGGATTCTCCAGGCAAGAACACTGGAGTGGGGTGCCATTTCCTTCTCCAGTCTCCCTACTGCGTGTAAAAACAACAGGAAGACTGCACGGCTTCTTGGCCCTTGACTCTCAAAGGAAGAACAAGACTCGGGTGACTACAAGTCTCGAGATTAAAGGCAGAAATGACACCAGCACTTGAAAATGGCAGAAGACGGAGAAGAACGCACGATGCCAACACAGCTCTATCGAACAGCAAACGTTTATTTGTTGTTCAGTCGCTCAGTCATGCCTCTTTGTGAGACATTTATTGGACAGTCCTTAGTATTAATTAATACATCCACTCAACCATTTGGAATGTTCTGTTCGGTTTTAAGGAGAGCGACTTTGTTCAGGAAATAGGAGACTGAACTCGATGCACTATTATATGCATCTCTCTTTCTCTTGGAATGATTAAATCTTGCAGCAATCTCTCAGGTCTGCCTCGTTTTCCTGCAGACGGCAAGCCCCAGGCAAATATCATTGTGGTGGTGGTGTGCTTGCTCAGTTGGGTCCGACTCTTATGACCCTATGGACTGTATCCCAGCAGGCTTCTCAGTCCATGGGATTCTCCAGGCAAGAATACTGGAGTGGGTTTGCCACTTCCTTCTCCAGGGGATCTTCCAGACCCAGGGATCAAACCCGCAGACATCCTATCAGATATTAATAGTAGCTTCGAGACATGAACTGTTTAATAAACAATAATGTAATCGTGTCTCCAAGGGCCCATGTGTACTCTGAAACTTATATTTAAAATTTCACACTCTAACTTTTAAATTTAAGATGCCCACATAGTATCTTTCCCCCAAAAGACCATACATTACTGAACTTGAATTTGTTCATGGTTTACCTGACAGACATTAAGCCCCTGCTCAAGCATTTTCAAAAACATCTATGAAGTTGATACCAACCCACAATCTGCAGAACATATTTTCAACTGTCACACTAGCCAGGTGATCAGATCGTCTATCTCAGAATCGAAGGACGCACGTGTGAGATAACTGCCTAGGGTTGGAGCTGCAGGCTTCTGACGGGGAGTAATTTTCTTCCATGAAAGCCACAGCTAAATTCCAGACCTTGGTCTGCATTTTTGCTGTTGTTTAGACTCCCAGTTGTATCCATGGTCTAAACACTTCTTTGGCCATTCCCAACAGTGGCCAAAAAAGCATATGCCATTCACAGTCATTTATGATTTGGGGTTTTATTTCCATATAAAAACGAGGTAATTTTTAAGGATTTAAAAGTCCTTTGGATCGTGTTAGGGTAGTAATTTATCCCTGCCAGAATTAGTTTACTGGAATTCCGAAGTAAATAACCATGAAGAGGAGATGGAGGTGAAAACCATGGTTGTAGAAAATTTGGAAGAGAAGAGAAGCAATCCTATATAACACTGCTTGCCTTAAGAAGAGAGAGAGAGAAAAAAAAAAAAATTGCACCAGAGCTTTCTTCATTTGAGCAGTCGGTTTTGTTCCCTGATGAGGCTCCCCACATATCTAAGTGCACGGAGTACATTCCCAACTCTGACTGCCAAGTTAAAATGAAAACGTTCTCAGTCTAGAAATGATTGAGGTGGTTTTCTTTAATCAAATTAGAGCGGCCAAATGTTCCTTTCAAAGGTAACTGTCTACTCTGCAGCTGTATGCAAACTACCACATCAAATGAGAGAGGGGGGAAAAAAAATAGCGATAGAATTGTGTCCTTACAGTACAGTGCTGGCTGCAAGGATGGAGAAACAAAAGCGTGACTACAGCGAAGAATTACATTCACAGTGAGCTTCCAGGAATATGCTGACTTCACAAACTGCGAGCAACTTACTGAAACTTCCAGTATATAATTAGTTATTTTGGGGAGGGGAGAAACACGGTGGGGGAAATTCCCCCTTAAGAACTGCTAAGCAGCAATAGATACCTTGAGTCATTTACCCTAGTGACCATAGCCTCAATGAGAAACATTAAAGGACTTCACAGACACAAAAATCTCATAGACCTTGCTTTTTCACTTCCTGCCTCCATCAAAAAACACACTACAGTGAGTAATCTGGATATCCAACAAGCTTCAGTCAAGCTCATAATGATTCATTTAAATGCAAAATAGATTCTTTTAAATCATCAAGACATGGGAAATTCCTGCAAAGAAATTAATTCGTCTTGAGTTTTATTTTTCTCAGTTTGTTTCTCATAAGAAAAACCAGTTGGTTAAAATCAATATGACATCAAACTAGTTATTGCAATGATATGGGCTTTATATTGGCTGTTGGCTTTAGGGAGGAATATGGTATGAAAATCTAGAATGATGATGAATTTAGATAGCCAGATGAGACAGGTAATGGAAGAAAAAGATGATGTTCTTTCTACATTTATCACTCCTTTCCAGATGATTAATTACACTGTCCTCCCAATTAGGGAATGCTGTAATAAACAGCCATACTAGCTAACCAATTAAAAAAAATAAAATAAAAACTAATGGGTATTTAGGGCTATAAGAAAGCAAAGGGGCTGACTTGTTCATCTGATACAAACAGCTAGGAATTGGACAAACATATAAAACAACTGTTTTCAGATACTGGAGTACAGGAAGCACAGGACTGTGGTCAAGAGACAAGGGAAACAAATGAGGTGCCCCGGACCACCCTGCCTTTATGCCTGGAGGCAATTTCCAGACCATGGGCACAGGCAAGAGGAACATCCCATGAGGTCCATCATCTGAGTCGAGCAAGCTAAAAAGACAAGGCAGCTCAAGAGACTAAAATTCGTGAGACAGGCAACTGAAGAAAAAACTACCCAGAAAACCCTTCAGAAATCTACATGGGCTCTACCGCGTTCTTGCCTAAATCCGCACACGTGCACCTGCCTGAGGCCAAGCGAGAAACTGCTTCTGAGGAAGAACAATTACCAGGAAGTTGTAAACGGAAAGATTCCTAGAGCTCACACGAAGCAAGAAATCCTTCCAGCTCCCACTAACCAAAAGAGCAGAGACCCCAAAAGGGCAATGCTGCCTTGGGAGTGGGCCTCACCTAGCCCTCAAATAAAGTCTAAAGCAGAGCAGCTCCCCTCCGCATTCTGTTGTTGTTGTTGTTGCTAAATTGTGTCCAGCTCTTTGCAACCCCATGGACTACATTTTCCAAAAACTACAAGTAAGCCTTGGAAGGATCAAACTCAACTGCAAGTAACTTACTGCCCCTCAGAACAAAAGTTCAGCATTCTTTAAAAGAATGGAACAAAATCAAGCAGTCAGCAATGAAACATCACAATGTTCGGCATCCAGCAAAAAAGTATCAGACATGCATACATATAGGAGAAAAATCAGTCAATAGGAACAGACCCAGAAATAACACAGATTATGGGATAGCAGACAAAGACCAACTATTATAAAAGTCCTTAAAGACTTAAAGGAAAACATGAGCACATGAGAGGAGAATGGGAAATACTTTTTAAGGAGTCAGATGGAACAAGTACCAAGATACACTTTATGGACCAACACATGTCTTAATAAATTTAAAAAGGATAAAATAATAGAGCATTATTCTCTGATCACAACAGAATTTAATTAGATAGAAAGGCACTTGAAAAATTCTGTATATATCTGCAAACTTAAAAACATAAATCTAAATAACCCACAAGTCAAAAATTCATCACCAAAACAGGGCTAAAATATTTTATATCACACAAAAATAGAATCACAATATGTCAATATTTGTGGGAAGCAAATAAAACAACATAAATGCTTATATTAGAAGAAAATTCTAAAAACAACAAAGCTACTATTTCAAGAAGCTAAAAAATAAGAACAAATCAAACTCAAAGTAAGTAGGAAAAGAAAATAAAACTAAAAGTAAATATTGGTGGAATAGACAATAGACAAATTATAAAGAAAATTAATGAAGCCAAAAACTGGTTTATCATCAATAGAGTTAACAAAAATCTACCTGTATTATCAAGAAAAACAGGGAGAACATACAAATTACTAACATCAGAAATGAAAGGGGAAGACATCACTACAGATTCTAGACATTAAAAAGATAAAATAAAAGAACCTATGCCAGTAAACCCCAAAGGCTAGATGAAACATACAATTCCTTGAAAAACAAGTTACAAAGTGATTCAACCTATATGGCTCCATGTCCACCAAGGAAACAAAATCTGAAGGTAAAAACCTTCCCATGAGGAAAATCCTTGGCTCAGATGACTTCATTGGTAAATTCTGTTAACTATGTAAGCAAATAATACTAACGTTACATGAAATCTTTCAGAAGAGCTAGAAAAACTTATAAAATTCACTATATGATAACAGGATTACCTCCAAACCAAAACCTGAGACATTATTTAAAAAAGAAAATTACATAACAATATCCTTCATGAACACAGATGCAAAAATTCTTAGCAAAATTTCAGCAGACAAAATTGCAAAAGCAACTTTCAAAAAGAAAAAGAAAATAGTTGGAAAACTTACACTACCTGATTTTAGAACTTACTATAAGACTACAGTAATCAAAACATCATGGCACTGGCAAAAGTATAAATATATAAATCAATGGAACAGAGCAGAGAGTCCACAAATAGACCTAAATTTATATGGTCAATTCGTTTGTGATGAAAGTGCCAAGGTAATTCAAAATGAAAAAGGCATGGTCTTTTTTAACAAATGGTGCTAGAACAGATGGATATCCATACAAGAAAAAAATGAAACTTGACTCTTCCCTCAAGCCACACACAGATTTAACCTGAATGTACCACAGACTTGACATAAAAGCAATAGCTATAAAATTCTAGAAGAAAATATGAAAAAATCTGTGCCTTTGGGGTAAGCAAAGATAGGACACTAAGAAAAAAAAAAAAAAAAACTCCATCAAAGAAAACAATTGTAAGCTTCAGAAAAATTAAAATGTCCTCTTTGACAGACACCACTAAGAAAATGAAAAGGCAAGCCAAAGACCTGGAGAAAATATTTGCAACACACACATCTGACAAAAGAGTGTTCCACAATACATAAAGAAACTCTCACAATACAATTGGATAATCCAGTTTTTTAATGGCCAAAATATTTGAATAGATACTTCCCCAAAGAAGGTAAGAGAATGACCAATAAGCAAATGAAAAGACGGTCAATAATATCAGTCATTAGGTAAATGCAAATTAAAACCACAATGCGGTATCAGTTCACACTTAACATAGAATGGTGAACATTAAAAGGACTGACAATACCAAACGTTGAGTAGAAAGCAAATCAAGCGGAACCTTTATACACTGCTGGTGGAAATACAAAATGGTACAACCAGTTTGGGAAAGTTTGGTAGTTTCTTTGAAAATTAAGCACATTAATACATTTGCCATACAAGTCAGCAAACTGCTTCTACATATTTGGTTTTAGTCACTAAGGTGTGTCCGACTTGCCACCACCTGAGCCGCAGCCCGCCAGGCTCCTCTGTCCATGGGATTCTCCAGGCAAGAATACTGCAGTGGGTTGCCATTTCCTTCTCCAGGGGATTTTTCTAGACCCAGAAATCGAACCTGGGGGTCCTGCACTGCAGCAGACTCTTTACCAACTAAGCTACGAGGGAGGCCCTCTAGACAGTTACTCAAATGAAATGAAAGCATGTGTCATATCAACACAAAGACCTGTACACGCATGTTCATAGCAGCATTACTCAGAATAACCTCAAACTGGAAGCAATACAAATAACCATCAATAGGTGAATGGATGAATAAATAATGCAAATTACGGCCAATTCAGGAGAAAGAATGGACTACTAATACAGTCAACATAAATGAACCTCAAAAATACCTGTGCAAGTCAGATATCAAAAAGCACAACACTGTGTGTTCACGCGTGAAACTAGAAAGGACAAATAAAATCTATAATGACAAAAAGATTAGGGTTGCCAGGGGTTCAGGCAGAGGAAGGAGTCTGACTGCAAAGGGGCCTAAGGGGACTTCTGGAGTAATGGAAATGTCTTAGATCTTAACTGTGATGGTAGTTCATATGAGAATATAAACTTGTCAGACTTCATTTAAAAACACACTCAAAATGGATGTCTTTTCCTGTATGTAAATTATATCTCAATAAATCTGATTTAAAAAAAAAAGGCAAAATAATATCCAAATACTGAGGTGAAGTGAAAGTCGCTCAGTCGTGTCCAGCTCTTTGCCACTCCATGGACTGTAGCCCGCCAGGCTCCTCTGTCCATGGGATTCTCCAGGCAAGAATGCTGGTGTGTGGGTTGCCATGCCCTCCTCCAGCGGCTCTTCCCGATCCAGAGACTGAACCCACGACTCCTGCACTGCAGGTGAATTCTTCACCATCTGAACCACCAGGGAAGTCCATCCAAATACCACTCAGCATTTAAGGAATCCAGCCGACAGGGAAAACAAGAAAGTTAGGAACAAAATACTGACTAAAACATAGATGATATGGAGAACTTTTTCAAAATTTAGAGCAATTCACAGACATAGTACAACTATAAAACCAGAATAAAATGTTTAATTAAAAAAAAAAACAAGCAAAGAACAACAAAAAAGAAGGCGTGAGGTTAAAAATATAACTGTGAGAAGAGTAAATTCAATAGATGTTTAGAAAATAGCACAGATTTTTTCAGAATAAAGCAAAACAAACCCAAAGGAAATAAAATAATTAGAAAGTAGAGGAAAAGAAGGTAAGAAACATAGAGGCCAATCTGTAAAACTGAAGCTTAAGAGACTTCAGTTCAGTTCAGTTCAGTTCAGTTCAGTCGTTCAGTCGTGTCCGACTCTTTGTGACCCCATGAATCGCAGCACGCCAGGCCTCCCTGTCCATCACCATCTCCCGGAGTTCACTCAGACTCACGTCCATCGAGTCCGTGATGCCATCCAGCCATCTCATCCTCTGTCGTCCCCTTCTCCTCCTGCCCCCAATCCCTCCCAGCATCAAAGTCTTTTCCAATGAGTCCCAATTGAAAGACTGAATATCTGACGAACAAGAGGAATTCATGAAGAAAGAACAGAACAAATAGGAAAAAGTAACTTTTAAAAACAAATAAATATGCACAGAAAGATCTCAAGGAATGCCCAGCAATTCAACTTTAAAAAGTACCACACCCACATATTTCTTCACATATTTCTGAAGAACACGTCCTAGCAGCTTTCAGAGCAAAGAAAAGTCACTAAAAACGAATTAGAAAATCATATCAGTAGATGATTTTTTTATTAGTAACACTGAATACAGAGAAAGCAATGTTTTGTGGCAAAGATTTTTCATCCTAGATTTCTACAAACCATCAAGTCAAAATCAATTGCAAGAGACAATAAAGATGCTTTCAAACAGGTGAGGATTCAGAAAAGTTTATCTCCCGTACACAATTTCTTAGGGAGTTTCTCACAAACCTACACTAGCAAAAGAAGGGTGTGAACCACTTTAGAGGAAGAGTCAGGATGCAGGAAAGATAAGCTCCAAGTCAGAGGAGCAGCGAAAAAGTCCCAGGAAGACAACAGTTCATCAGTCCAAGTAAATAACCAATTCTCAGTAAACCAAAACTTCCGAGAAACTTCAGGAAATCGGGCCATTCAACAGAAATAGGTGACATGATGAAGTGTTTGAAAAGAAAACGTTCTGGCTGTGATAAAGGCAAATAGTCTAAGAAAAATAAAAAGGCAATCATAAACTCCAGGAAAAACAAAGCAGAACAGGAAAGTGAAAAAGCAGTACACTAAAATAGGTTTGATTTTTTTTAAGTCATGCAGAATAAGAAAAGAGAATCCAGATGTCCGTATGTAAGAAAGAAGGACTCTCTCAGCCTCACAGGGTTTTAACATTGGACCTATACCTGAGGTTGCAAAACAATGCAAATGTTTAACAACTTTAGCAAAGCAGCTGATGGAAGTTGTGACATTAACGGGAGTACAAAGGTGGAGGAAAGGTTAGGGAAACAAAGAATTACTCTCTTACTAAATGTAGACTCGAGAGACACTGCCGAAAGAGAAAGAACAAAAAAAGTTATGCTTAAAGATATTATTTTAAATCATCATAAAAATAAAAATGTCCCTATCAAACCAAAGAGGAAGGAGATTAACAAGGAGTAGTTATGATGAGCTAAATCTTCATCTTTCAGAATAGGAAGCCAACAGTTATTATCTGAAGTTTAGACATCAAGAAATAGAGCATAGTATATTATCTAGATTCACAGAGGAACAACCAGAAGCACCAAAAACAGAATTAAAAGAAGTTGTATCTGGGTACTGGGCACAGGGATAGTTGGGACAGGAGCCTTGCTTTTTTATCATATACTCTGCTATGTTAGAACTTCCCTGGTGGCTCACACGGTAAAGCGTCTGTCTACAATGCGAGAGACCTGGGTTCGATCCCTGGGTTGGGAAGATTCCCTGGAGAAGGAAATGGCAACCCACTTCAGTACTCTTGCCTTGAAAATCCCACGGACGGAGGAGCTTGGTGCAGGCTACTGTCCATGCGATCGCAAAGAGTCGGACACGACGGAGCAACTTCACTTCACTGCTATATTAATCACCAAGCACGTATGTCAAATTATCGAGGGGGGGAGGCACAAATTCTTTAATATTTTCTAGTAAGAGATGGCAGATGTGCCCTCCCCTGAATCTGCGGGGCTTTGAACTCACTTGTAACCAACAGAATGTGGCAGAAGTACCCCACTTGTTCCCAAGGACACTGACTGGCGTGTGGAGCCATGCAGGGCCACAGGAGTCCAGTTACTCTGCAGCCTTGACGCTGAGAGGAAGCTCAGGACACGTGGAGAATCAAGGCGTACGTGCTTTGGTCCACAGGCCCCCAGCTCAGGTCTCAGCATATATCAACCAGCCTGCGTGAACACCAGACTTGTGAATGAAGGCATCATCTCAGAATGAATCAAATCCCTAGCAGCTGTGTCAGCTCAAGGTGAAGACTCAGACATCACAGAGCAGAGATCCTACTCTGACTGCGCTGTTTCCCAGCCACCCAATTCTTGCGCCTAAGAAAAAGGTTGTCTCCAGCCCCTAAATTCTGGGGTAACTGACTACACAGCCATATAAATCAGAACAACTTCTTAAGTCGCTGTCGTGTCCGACTCTTTATGATCCCATGAACTGTAGCCTATCAGGTTTCTCCGTCCTTTGGATTTTCCAGGCAAGAGTGCTGGAATGGATTGCCATTTCCGTCTCCAGGGGACCTTCCTGACCCAGGAATCAAACCCGGGTCTCCTGTGTTGCAGGCAGACGCTTTACCGTCTGAGCCACCAGGGAAGCCCCCAATAGAAAACATGATTACTTTAAATTAAAAACTACAAATAACCCCCCTTGGGATTCTACTTCAGTTACAACTCCTTGCAATGTATCTGACAGCAGGCTGGGAGCACCGCACATTTTCACTCTATTCTAGTTTGTTCCACACCATTCTATTCCTCCCCTTCTCCTTCCTCTTCCGCTTTTTCCTCCTTTTCTTTTCATCATTACTATTAATCACAACTAAGTAATGTCGGATCCCTTGGGTGATCACAGTCAACTGGTCTAAGCAGAGAAGAAAGGTGTTTGGAGTGGCAGCAACACCAAACAGCGGTCCTGGGCCAAGGACAGCTATAGGGGCTTAGACCACGACTTTACAGCTCACGTCAGGCTCTTCAGGAAACTGGCTGTCAGTCCTTTCTATGAAATCTCATGACCGAGAGAATCTAAAACCATATCCTAAAATCCCCACCAAAATATCTAAATCAACTCTGCCGCAAATCATACGACCATTTAAAATATCAGTTAATACTGTTTATGTAAAATTATGTTCATAATTGAATGAAAATATCAGTGGAAAAATTAGTTTAGAGGGAATATATCTTAGTGTCCAGTCTACTTGCTAATTATTCAATAACTCCTAATTACTGTCATAATCCAATTTACTAATAATTATTAGACTATATAATCTTAAGAGTTTTAAGTGGAATACTAATGAGTGAATAGAAAAATAACGCAGCTGCTGAATTTGGTGTTAATTTACATTTTTACTGTCATAAAAACTCCTGTAAAAGAGTAATCTTTGCACACCGCTTAGCTCTTCGGTAAGTCACTCAACAGGTATTTATGTGCCAGATACTGTTCTAGACACTGGGGATAAAAGCAGTGAACAAAAGGGGCAAAAATTCATGTCTTCACGGAGCTTATGTTCTAATGCGAAGCGTACATTCTATATTCATTCACGCATTACTTCAAGACATTTGCACGCTAGGCACAACGGACAACGCAAATATGGCTAAAATAAGGTACCCAAGAAAAAAGGAATCAGACAACTCTGCCATTTTATCATCACGGAATTAAAAAGAATGATAGCCTGAGTTTACTTATTCAACAAACACTGGCTGTGGTCTTTCTAAACGTGCCGGAACTTTAGGCTTCCCTGGATTTCAAAGCTTGAACTCTAAGAAAATTCAGATTTACATAAGCATTGCCAGATTCTGTCACTACTTTACATCTTCACCATATAGCATCTCTCATTTCTACCTCAACTGAGCTCACTTTCTGCCATATTCTTCCCTCCTTTTAATGAGTCTGTGGTCCTTTCAGTTCATAAGGTATCACTTAACCATTATCTATTGGTCTAATGATGGTTTCACCTCTCAACTTGATCACCTAAAGTGGGAAAAAATTGTATCATTTTTCATAAACAAAGATGCTACTCTTGACTCATCTCAAAAGTCCTATTTTTCTCGCATCAGGAATGAGTACCACCAAATCAACCATGCTTTTGTATAGTTCTCCTGGAGATCAACTCTGCCCTCTAAGTCAGACTTTTGCTCTTTGCAAAGCTAACTGGTTTAGTTGAGGCCTCAAGAGGCATCATCAACCCTAAGCTCTAGTCTAATGAGCTCTTGGTTAGAGAAATTACTACTGATTAAATCTCACGGGCTTAAAGGAATTTATAACAACTAGCAGGATGTCGCAACTTTTCTTTTCATCTTAATACGTAAGAGGTATGTTATTTCCAAGGAGGGATGCTGTCCCTGTTCTTTAAGGGGACTTCCATAACTTAAATCCACTTCAGTCTTGATCAGCAACAGGAGTCCTTTCCAGCCCAATCTCTAAATCTTGTCTCTGGGTTTCTTATGGCTCAACAAGAAAACATCCCATTTTTATCCAAGGCTATTTAATAGCTCCTTTAAGTGATTCTACATGGTTGGAATGTAGACGACATCATCTAAAACTCCCAACTTGAAACCACTCAGCTAGTTTCCTGGTTTCCACCAAAACGTTTTAAAATGTATTGGTCAGAGCCAATAGCCTAACATTTAAAATGCAAAGACATATTTTGTTTTTCTTGTTCTGTTGCTGAATAGGGCTAAGCGTTAATGTTTCCAACTTTACACGTTCATACCTTACCTTCTAAAAAGAAAACATTAGGAAAAGTACATGTTTGACAGTAATCACTAGGAATACCTAACAGAAATTTATGAGATTACTTAACAATCAAAGGAAACAAAATAAAAAAGAGACTTCATTAGAGATTAGTGTCCCTGAAAGAGAACTACCTCTTTCTGTGGTGAAGTCACTCAGTCATGTCTGACTCTTTGCGACCCCATGGACTGTAGCCTACCAGCCTTCTCTCTGTCCATGGGAATCTCCAGGCAAGAATACTGGAGTGGGTTACCATTTCCTAGATATTAATGACTTAAACACAGAGTATACGGCATGAAATTTAAAATGCACTAAGGTGGTCATGCCCTAAGAAGAGCCTTGGAAAATAAAAAAGCAGAAATTCCAGCGTGTGACATAAAAAGGAATCATTCTGCTTGAGATTTTGAAATAAAAAGGGAAAGAACAAATAATTCAGTTCCTCCTTGAATTAAATTGAACAGTGAACTAAAAAAGATATCATCGCGCTTCCAAAAGTTCTGACAATGTCTTCTTAGGGGTGCTGTGTCCTCAGACCTGCCCATAATAAACCCATTAATGAACAAGATATTGGGGAAAGGCGATTCCCGGGTGGCTCAGTGGTAAAGAACCTGCCTGCCAGTACAGGAGACATAAGAGACAAGGGTTTGATCCCTGGGTCGGGAAGATCCCTTGGAGGAGGAAATGGCAGCCCACTCCAGTATTTCTGCCTGGAGAATCTCATGGACAGAGGAGCCTGGCGGGCTACCACAGAGTTGCAAAGAGTCAGACACAACTGAATGACTTAGCACACAGAAAGATTTCCCTTAATTCCATTCCTCCGAAGAGTTCTTCCAGCACAGAAAGCCACATTAGTGGTAAAAAGAAAAGTAAAAGAATTCAAGCAATTTATTCAAATGTATTCAGAGTAACTTCTTATATTTAAAAACTTGCAAATCAGTTTCAACTTTTACTGAATGTGTGCACATTTCCTGATGCTAATGTCTTCTCTATAGTACGTAAATTAAGTCCAAGACTGTACAATTAATGACGGGAATTACTTAAATTTTAAAACTCACTTGACTATAAACTATATATGCTGGAGTGAAAAAAAATGAAAATTCCTCTTTTCAATATTTATTATGCCTGGGAAACCAAATAAGTATAACCCAATATACAGATCCATTTTCCCTCTTTATTCGATACTCCTTTGTATTAACATCCATGTGATGGAGATAACCCACATGATCCCTTACTTAATACCTAGACCCCCTTTTCATTATGTCATTCATTTATTTATTCATTTTATTTCCACTGGATGTAGAATGTAAATGGACGTGACCCAATACACACTTTCTGCCTCAAGGAGCTCACCACTGGGGGTGTGGAAAGTTAAAAGGATCAGAAACAGTGGGAGGAGGGGAGATTGATATTATACCTTACATAGTAAGTATAATAATATACAGGGCAGACAGACATATACCAAGTACCATAAGGGAGGGCTGAAGTTGTTAAGGTTCAAAGGAAGCAGAAATTTTATCCAAATGAAGGCATTAAGTCCGGACAAAAGTCCGGAAGCACATGACTAACGGAGGAAAAACAGGGTCTGAAACACATGAGGACAGAATCTGGACTGTGGGAAATTCTCCCAACCCTCCAATGTGTAAAATTTTAAGTGAAGAAACTGATTTTCATCAGTGTTTGCTCAAAATGGAAATTCACCCCTATCACAGATAACTTTGATAATTCAACATATGCAATTATGAACACTGCGCACTAATTTTTTCTTTTAGGATAAGAAAGGTGTGAAATTGAACTTATCAGAATTCCTTTGTTTGTAGGGCACAACCCAACAGCAACACTACAAACAATAAAGAGGACGGTATACCCTCTGCCCCCCAAAAGGGGCATTGGAGCTTGGTTGCAAAGGATGCATACACAGCATTTCAACAGGTACAGGCAGGTGGTACAGGGAGGAGAGCCTACTCTGAGACCAGCTCCCATTAAACACAGCGGTGGCGGCAAGGAGCCCAGGGAGAGGAAATGGACTAGTCAGTATTACTGCAGGATGCAAGCAGCGAACGTACACAGAGAACACAAGAAAATCCTATCGGAGTTGAAGCTAGGACTAAAGATTAACAAAAATAGACAGTCACAGGGAAAATTTTAAATATCAGTAAGTATTTGAATGTTCTTACTAAATCGCTTGGCGTACAGACACAGTCAAAACCAATAATCTGCCAGCATTCAGCTTGAGATACTGACTACGCGTGCCTTCGTGTTTGCTCAGTCACTTCAGCGGTACCCGTCTCTGCAGTCCCGTGGCCTGTGGCCCTCCAGGCCCCGCTGTCCATGCGATTCCCCAGGCAAGAGTGCTGGCGTGGGCTGCCATGCCCTCCTCCAGGGGGTCTTCCCGACCCAGGGGTCGGACCAGTGTCTCTGGCATCTCCTGCACTGCAGGCAGATTCTTCAGTGATTCCCCAGGCAAGAGTGCTGGCGTGGGCTGCCATGCCCTCCTCCAGGGGGTCTTCCCGACCCAGGGATCGGGCCAGTGTCTCTGGCATCTCCTGCACTGCAGGCAGATTCTTTACCTGCCACCAAGGAAGCCCTGCTAATGTCACATGCAACTCTAAAACGATGAGAAGTCCGCATGTGAGGGGCGTATAATTTAACTTACTCTACTTCATTCAGGAAACATACTGGGCAGCTAACAGTATGGAGCCTGCTATTTATGGATACAAAAGATACAGCCCACCTTTGTCTTCAAGTCAGCAAACACAAAATCATTAAACTGAAAATACTTTTCTCATTCAGAGGAATGTTTTCTGATATGCCCATCAGTCATCCTGTTCTGTTAAACACTAGATATAAACCTGGTTTTGAGCCTTAAGTTATCCTCAGTTTGTATCTATAATTCATGTAACTGAGGAATAAAGTAACTGATTAAAAATCAGGCAATTTTTTAATGCATTTACACAACAATTCCTACACAGGTCAAAGAGGGTTGAATCAAGTTAAATCTAAAATCATTTTCAATGAGAAAAATAGATTCCTGTACTGTGATTCTAATTCTACTGAACTAAAATACTTTAGGAAGGTTAGGACTCAGTAATTAAAATGGCTACTTGAATGATAAAGTAAGTAGCTGTCCAAATTTAGGTAAACTACTAACTGTTTAATAATGATTCCATCCCAAATGGGCTTCCAGGCTACTGCTGCGTGCACACACACACACACAGATTCCTGCCACATGCTTTAAGCTGCCTTTATTTTGTGATACATACATACAATGGAGTATTACTCAGCCATAAAAAGGAATGAATTTGAGTTGGTTGCACTGAAGTGGAGGAGCCTAGAGTCTGTGATACAGAGTGAACTAAGTCAGAAAGAGAAAAACAAATATCATTTGTTAATGCGTATATATGGAATCGAGAAAAAGTGTACTGATGAACCTATTTGCAGGGCAGGAACAGAGAGGCAGACAAGGAGAATAGACTCGGGGGCACAACGAGGTACAGCGAGGGGGCAGTGTGCTGATGAGTAGCAATGACACCTATCATTCCCACGTGCAACGCAGGCAGCTAGCGGGAAGCACCTACGCGGCACAGGGAGCTCAGCTGAGTGCTCTGTGAGGCCCTGAAGGGGTGGGCTGGGGGAGCTCAGCTGAGTGCTCTGTGAGGCCCTGAAGGGGTGGGCTGGGGGTGCTCAGCTGAGTGCTCTGTGAGGCCCTGAAGGGGTGGGCTGGGGGAGCTCAGCTGAGTGCTCTGTGAGGCCCTGAAGGGGTGGGCTGGGGGTGCTCAGCTGAGTGCTCTGTGAGGCCCTGAAGGGGTGGGCTGCGGGAGCTCAGCTGAGTGCTCTGTGAGGCCCTGAAGGGGTGGGCTGGGGGAGCTCAGCTGAGTGCTCTGTGAGGCCCTGAAGGGGTGGGCTGGGGGAGCTCAGCTGAGTGCTCTGTGAGGCCCTGAAGGGGTGGGCTGGGGGAGCTCAGCTGAGTGCTCTGTGAGGCCCTGAAGGGGTGGGCTGGGGGAGCTCAGCTGAGTGCTCTGTGAGGCCCTGAAGGGGTGGGCTGGGGGAGCTCAGCTGAGTGCTCTGTGAGGCCCTGAAGGGGTGGGCTGGGGGAGCTCAGCTGAGTGCTCTGTGAGGCCCTGAAGGGGTGGGCTGGGGGAGCTCAGCTGAGTGCTCTGTGAGGCCCTGAAGGGGTGGGCTGGGGGAGCTCAGCTGAGTGCTCTGTGAGGCCCTGAAGGGGTGGGCTGGGGGAGCTCAGCTGAGTGCTCTGTGAGGCCCTGAAGGGGTGGGCTGGGGGAGCTCAGCTGAGTGCTCTGTGAGGCCCTGAAGGGGTGGGCTGGGGGAGCTCAGCTGAGTGCTCTGTGAGGCCCTGAAGGGGTGGGCTGGGGGAGCTCAGCTGAGTGCTCTGTGAGGCCCTGAAGGGGTGGGCTGGGGGAGCTCAGCTGAGTGCTCTGTGAGGCCCTGAAGGGGTGGGCTGGGGGAGCTCAGCTGAGTGCTCTGTGACGCCCTGAAGGGGTGGGCTGGGGGAGCTCAGCTGAGTGCTCTGTGACGCCCTGAAGGGGTGGGCTTGGGTGAGAAGAAGGCTCAGGAGGAAGGGGATATACGGATACTTACGGCTGATTCACGTTGCTGTATGGCAAAAACTAACACAACATTGTAAAGCAATTGTTCTCCAATTAAAAATGATATTAAAAAAATAATGTTCTTGGGACTTTTCTTGTGGTCCAGTGGCTAAGACTCCAAGCTCTCAAGACAGGGGGCCCAGGTTTGATCCCTTGTCAGGGAACTGGATCCCACATGCTGATAAACAAATTAATATATATATATATATATTTTTTTTTTTTAAAGGTGCCTTTATTTCACTTTAATGGGGAGCAGTTACATGAGTAGCTGGTAAAACAAAATCAAGCATGGCAACACATAGGTGACATTCAGAATAACTGCCTGGTAGCTCTTACAAAACTCCTCCCTCTGACTGCTCACCCGCCTGGCCCAGTAGACTTAGCATCATCACCAGTCAAATGGTAACCTTTATGTAGGCAGGCTTGTCATCAACAACCTATGTCTACTTTCCATGTTCTTGGAAAAGGCCCCACTTCCAAACACTACCTTCTTGTACTCCCACTCCTCCTGTGCCCAGATTTCATCTCTGCTGTGTTCTAGAACACCAGGAAGCTTATGATTAATTTCCTTCCTAAAAAGACTGAGAAGGACTTCTCTGGGGGTCCAGTGGTTAAGAATTCGCCTGTCAATGCCGGGGACACAGGTTCGATCCCTGGCCCAGGAAGATTCCATACACCACGGAGCAACTTAAGCCTGTGCGCCGTAATTACTGAGTGGGTGCTCTGGAGCCCCTAAGGGGCAACTCTGGGAGCCCACATGCCTAGAGCCTGGGCACCCCAAGAGAAGCCACTGCAGTGAGAAGCCTGCATACCACAACCAGAGAGAAGATCCCCCTCACCGGAACTAGAGAAAGCCTGAGCGCAGTGACCAAGATCCAGCGCAGACAAAAACAAATCAACAAACCTTACAAAAGATTGAGAAGCTTATCTGAGCCTCGTGAGAATTAGAAATGGTGTGATCAGTTCGAGAAGCATGGGTAACACATATTTGCCTGGCTGTCTAGAAGTTGCTATCCTACCTAATTTTCAAGTATTATAGTGTTTATTTCACTGACTGGGAATCAGATGCCAGGGCCACATTACGAAATAGTTCATAAGCATTTAGATTTTTTTTTAACTGTTCTTTGTCTCAAATGAATTTAGTATTATTACTTATTTAACTACATTATTTACCCCTATTTTTACTTAACTATAGCTATTTAAACAATCACAGTTATTACCCAATTTCCTTAAAAGCGGAATTTAATGGATAATCTCCACACTTTTTTTTTACAGATTTACTTCAGTAAGGCATACTGCAGAATTCAGGAATTTTCCGAGTTGATATGTCATTTATTCCTGGCAAACCATCACCTTTGTCTACATATAGTTCATTTTTTCCAAACTAGAAGTGTACTCACTGGAGTTAACTTCTTCCATCAAACGAAAGAAATTATTTTAAAACTGCTACTGAGATTTTAGAGCACGTCAACAACTTTCAAATGGCATGGTAGGCAAGCTGCCTGACCTCTGGATTTTAGTTTATCTATAATATCTTTTATTCCTGGCAAACCATCACCTTTGTCTACATATAGTTCATTTTTTCCAAACTAGAAGTGTACTCACTGGAGTTAACTTCTTCCATCAAACGAAAGAAATTATTTTAAAACTGCTACTGAGATTTTAGAGCACGTCAACAACTTTCAAATGGCATGGTAGGCAAGCTGCCTGACCTCTGGATTTTAGTTTATCTATAATATCAAAGGGCTGAAAGACCTCCAAAGTGTCTTCCAATCCTGTTATTAATGAGTTTCCCATGACATAAGAGTATTGGATGTTTTATTCTTAAAAAACATTCTTAGGAAATCATTAATAGTGAGATATGATTTTTTTAAGGTAATTTACTTTTTTTAAATTTGATTTTTAATTGGGAGGATAATTGCTTTACAACGTTGTGTTGGTTTCTGCCATACAACAATGTGAATCAGCGTGTGTGTGTGTGTGTATCAGTGTGTGTGTGTGTACACCCTTCCTCTTGAGCCTTCTTCCCAACCTTCATCCCCCTCTCAGGCGTCACAGACGTGCTCCCTGTGTTATACAGCAACTTCCCACTAGCTATCTGTTTTACACAGGGTAATATATATATTTCAATGCTACTCTCTCCTCCCTAAAGGTAATTTACTTTTAATAAGGAGTCTGTTTTCACAGATATCCACTTACCTTTGTTCTAAACATAGGAAAATATCCTAAAAGATACTCAAGTTTAAACAAGTCTTCCTCTTAGGAGCTACTTCCTCATTGATAGAGAAATTTTAATAGTTCCATAGTGATAACAGTTGTGTGAAAAGGATATAGTGCAATCCATGGCAACAATTCAGCACTACCAAGTTCTGCGGCAACAAGGAATGGGAGAACATCACTATGAAAATGTGTATTTACTGAATAAGCTCAATAACTTGAAAATTTCTCAAGGTGCTCTCAGAGATTGAAAGACAAAACCTACTTTTCACATAAAAAGACATTTTAAATTCTTGCTTCTCCTGTCTTCACTGAAACAAGTCCTAATAAATATATTCTGCTAAGTTGCTTCAGTCGTGTCCAACTCTGTGCAACCCCATAGACGGCAGCACACCAGGCTACCCCGTCCCTGGGATTCTCCAGGCAAGAATACTGGAGTGGGTTGCCATTTCCTCCTCCAATGCATGAAAGTGAAAAGTGAGAGTGAAATCGCTCAGTCATCTCCGACTCTTAGCGACCCCATGGACTGTAGCCCACCAGGCTCCTCCATCGATGGGATTTTCCAGGCAAGAGTACTGGAGTTGGGTGCCATTGCCTTCTCTAATTAAATATATTATTCACCCACAAAATAACATTTTATTCAGAAAGATTCCCATAAACTAACCCACCTGAAGATTTGTTTATGCAGCAACTAATCATGTATCTTTCTACTCTGTTAATAGGTTTCCCAGAGAAATCACGTTTTTATTCTTTTTATGATATTACTGAGATCATTAAAAAGAGGAAATGGGAAAACTCTCCTTGAATAATAACCAGTGAGCTATATGCATTTTTCTGGTTTTCTTACAGCAGTGATTAAATTTGCTAATAGTGATAATTTAACATATTCAGACATCACCAGTTTATTCACTGAAATACTGTGAGTTTTAGATTACTGAACTAGTACTTGAATTTGAATGACTTCCCCTGCTACCCTAACAAATTCCATCCCTGAAGACAACACTGATAACACTAGCCAGTATCTCTGACATGATACTCATGTCTCCAGGTTATGGTGACCATATTANTTCAGACATCACCAGTTTATTCACTGAAATACTGTGAGTTTTAGATTACTGAACTAGTACTTGAATTTGAATGACTTCCCCTGCTACCCTAACAAATTCCATCCCTGAAGACAACACTGATAACACTAGCCAGTATCTCTGACATGATACTCATGTCTCCAGGTTATGGTGACCATATTATTCCTTCAAAACCAGGGAGAATTATTGTTTAAAATCCCCTTGGTTTTTAAACAGTAAGTCCTTCCTAAATTCTTGTTGAGTAAGTGAAGCTCAGATGTTCATATCTATCAACTGCATGTCAATATTGCCTTATACAGATCTCTGTGTATGTCCCTAAAGTGAAATTTAATCCCGCCAAAGCATTTGATTCTGATTAGTGTTTCAGTTATCTAACTATTCAATCAGCAAATTCACAGTAACCAAATTATCACAAATATTAGCTGTTTAAAAAAAAAAAAAGGTGAAGTACAGCAAAAAGTCAATGGAAATATAGAGAAATGAATTTTTAAAAAGATCAAAGAATTGCTCATCCCAGGACAAGGTTAAGTTCTGTAAATGTAGAGACTTTTTCAACTTGTTCACTGATGTATCCCCAGCTTCTAATAGTCTCTGGCAAATACTGGGCCCTTGATAAATATTTGGTGAATGGATAGATTGCTGATAAATCATGTCATTTTACCCACTCTGCATACTTAATTCAGAATGTAAAATGGGATTCATTTGTGGCGTGCAGAAGGTCTAATATAGGTTCATACTGAAGTCTGATTTTGACGAAGGCTCCCAGATTCGGAATTAACTAACTGTAAAATACAAATAAATTTACAAACATCCCAGACACTGACTAGTTGATCAAGCCTGGGCCTGGGATACATCAAGCCACAGGTAAGCAAGAATTTCAAGTCATTATCTCTGTGCATGCCAGCAGTTCCAGAGCCAGCGACAACAGGCAGCTTTTCAGGCAAATCCACCCAATATCTCAAACTTTTGAAAAACTAATGTGTTTATTATACTTCTTCAAGCTTTGAGGGTTAACTATCTGTGGGTAGGGCCATAGATATATGATCAATTACTTGTGACTTGAAGGCATTTATACAGGCACCTATCTGACCTTTTAAAAAACCTTTAAAGAACCAGCCATAGGACTGTAAAATGGATCCTCTGGGGCAACAATAAATCACAGGTTTGGGGGCCCAACTCTGACAACTCTCCCTTAGAAGAGAAGAATTTGTCACCTGTCCTTGATTTCCTAATCCTGCCTGAGCAATTATCACCATCATCTAAAATGTGAATTCCTTGTCAAGCTCAGCAAGTCATGGGGACCAGTAATTGCCCCCAGGCAGAAGCAGAAGGGAAGAAACAGGAAGGAAACAAATGGAATGGAGATCTGCAGCTCGTGAGGATGACATCATCGATGCTTTTCTCAAGTGTCATTGAACTTCATGGCATAGAACTGATGGTCCTTTCTGACAAACTATAGGCTCATTATATTTCGAGTAGCTTTGTGGTTCCGGAGCTTGTAATGTCTAGGCTTGAGTATGATTCGTCCTACAGGAAAGGACAGGTGAGCTAATGCCTTACTGGGAACTTTTACCAAGGCAAGCCCTCTGTCCATCCCTCCCCACCCCCCCATCCCCACCGTCAATCTTCTTGAACACAAATAATACTTGGACATCTGAAGCACTCTTAAATTTACAAACTGTTCACATATACACTATCCCAGTTTCTCCTCACGATTCTTAAGAGGTAGATGTCATCTTTACCACTTAACATGTGAAACAGTTTTAGACATGATGCCTTTGTCTTCGACATATCAGTACAATTTCGACTTATCAATGCAATCTCCTAAAATTTCTCAGTACAGAATCCAAAGCATGGCTTGGTTAGAAATGTGGAAAGACACACCAACCTCAAGAAGATAAATCAAGACAATAAGTTGGGTTTGCCGGCTCAAGGGCAAAAACAACTTCCCTCCATTATGAGAGTAAATAGTGCTTTAGGGAAAGGACGGTGTTACACAGGGGTGCCTCTGTAATACCTTTACAATTGGAAGGACATGATTTATATACATGATAATCATCCTTAACTGGACACTCTCCATAGGTAACAGACAAAATACAACAAGAATTTTGGACTTAAATTCTAGCGGTGGAATTCACCCTTTGGGAAGTGACTGAGCGATTCCTCTAGGAAGATAACTAAGTTACAGGGTACAAATGTACCCTTCACTTTCCTCTCCAGTATCACAAAGATGACCCAAAAGAGTTTCTGTTGTTTTTCAACAACAACAACAAAAAAACACACACAGGTTACCTACTGTTTTTATATATAAAATCTCATCTTCCTAAATCACTGATTCTTTCAGTCCCTCTCTTCTCTCTTGGCTAAAACAGAGGTATATTGGGATCCAAGCTTTACAGCCATTTACTACCTTGTTCATGTAGTTATGATTCTTTGCTGCCTTCTCGCCTGAGTCCTGACTGTGGCAGGAACAAAGCACCATACAAGTCATCCGGCCTGGGATGAGAGGAGACAAGCTGAAACCTCCCAGGAAGACTGCAGACACATGGGCTCCCTGAGTCTATAGAGAGCTTGGTATTTCAAAGGTCAGCCTTGGGTCTCTCCACTTTGGTGACTAATGTTAAATTGTTTGACTTTTCAGAAAAATATTTAGCTATGCTTATTTACATAATCTCATCCACAGCACACATACAGTAGTAGATATGTATTTGTTGACTAGAGCCCCTCGACGGATGAGGAGACAGGAAGAAGACCTCAAGACCTCCTTTTTCCAACTTATTATCTTAGACGTTGAGAAAGGTAAAATCACACCCTAATTTGTAGAAGTTTCCAGGCATTCCTTTTCAGCTTAAAACTATGCATCTCTGTTTAAAAAAGAAAAGGATGACACACCACACAATGTCAAACACACAATGGGGAAATTCCAGGATCACTAAGAAAACACCATTATCCAAAGTCACACACACTTTGGTTTAATACTGGTTCCCACACAAGAAACACTATAAAAACTGCTGCCTCCCCGCCCTCCAGCACAGCCCACCCAGGAAAATCCTGGGCAGGACGTTTAGAATCTAAATATTCCATAACCTGGACTGACTGACGGAGAAGGAGCCTAAGGGCTATGCCCTCTTAGACACACAAAATAATACAAACAGGTAACATATTTGGAAGACATTTTTAAAAGGACACAAACTGGGCGTCGGCACAGAAGTCTTTCATCAGGAATCCTTATCATTATGCAATTTAGCGAAAGGAAACTGTAGGTGTAATTGACAAAATTATTCTCAAGTGTTTCTGCACTTTAAAACCTCATTNTTTATCCTGGGAATTACACAACATGGACCATTTTCAATAACTTCTTTTCATTATAATGATTTCCTCCTGCTCAACCAACAGAAATGTACAAACCATTTTGGTCTAGAAATGTAATATGATGAGATACAAATGTATTAAAGAAAAATTAAAGGACAGTTATTTCTATCACTTTGGTTTAGGGTTATACTGTCTTTCTCAGGTAATTAAGCCTCTTTAAATCTTTCCAACCAGAATATAAAATCACTTTTTATTCAGAATCCATTCAACTAAACAACTTGAAAAAGCAGGTTTATTTTAAAGTCTTGGTAAAATACCGGTAGACCAAAAATAGATTAAGTTACATTTTGGGGTGCTTAATTGGTTTCTTTTACATTTTTTTTAGTGCCCACAGTATTTGTTCATCATTTATCTGTTGAGAGACTATTCTTCAGCCCAGATATTCATAGTTTCATGCTTTAGGAACACAAGTAAGTGACAAACTTCCATGGAACTCAAGCAAAGAAATTCTTTATATTTCAAATCATTTTGCACTCTGAAAGATACCAGCCTTCCTCTTCACCTCAAAATCTTTCATGGGGTCATAATTTCTATAGAAATCTGCATATGCCTTCTTTCCTGGTTCAGCTACAGCAAAGTTACAGAAAGTTTCAGTTCCCAGGGAGACAATGAATGTTCCAACAATATGAAATTGCAGATGCTTGGCCAGAAAGCCATGCATCTGAGGTTTTGTCGAAGAACTGGAAATGGTAGTTTTTCTCCTTGATGGCCCAACAATGACGTCCTTCCAGACTTATGGAGAAATGGACCTAATTTTGTAACTTAAAGATCATGAAGTGCTTTTTGAATCAAAAGAGATAACATATGTTTAACATAATTGTGACTTTTAAAATTTTATGTTTGAATATCAATCCATACAGATTATATAGGTAGTAATTTTTGCTTAATAAGGCCACCCACTTTTGTGAAACCTTTTCAAATATTCTGAATGACCAGAAATTGGGCTTCCCAGATGGCACTAGTGGTAAAGAACCTGCCTGCCATTGCAGGAGACATAAGAGACTCAAGAGACAGGGGTTCAATCCCTGGGTCAGGAAGATTCCCTGAAGGAGGGCATGGCGACCCACTCCAGTATTCTTGCCTGGAGAATTCCATGGACAGAGGAGCCTGGCAGGTGATGGTCCATAGGCTTGCAAAGAGTCGGACATGACTGAAGCGATTTAGCACAATATTCAAATGATTAAATGGTGAAGTTACGACTTAGCACGCATGCATGTAACTTCACCATTTAATCATTTATTTAGCAAACAGGTACTGAAGTATATGATGTGTATGGTGAAACAGTAGGAACTTGTTCCCCAAGTAATAATAAATAATCAATAGGAAGAATTGAGATATACTTCCATATCACTATAATTTTCAGTAGTAATTGTCACAAAAGAGATGGTATAAAAATTCATAGAACTGTAGAGAATTATGATGTTTTCAATGACGTTTTCTAATTAGTTCTTAGACTTTTATGTTTTACAAAGCTACCTGAATGATTGTCCCATAAAGCACCATCCTTATTCATGGTTTTCTTCTTGTTGTCTTTGTATACTCAGAGTTTTTGACCACATTTGTCTAATTCTTGAGAAGTAAAAATTCAGGGCATGTTTATTTACTGAACACATATTCTGAGTAAGGTCTAAGCTAGATGCTAGTGGTATACTTCAGTACTAAAGCAGGCATGGTCCCTTCCATCACGGAGCTCCTAATCTAATAGGGAAAAAGGAAAAAAAAAAAAAAACACATGTTTTCACTGAACATGTCTTTCATTCCTTTCTACATTCTCACCATCACTGGAATTGAACATTATTAAGCACCACAGTGACCACATTATTTCATTGATGTTCCTTAGAAGCAGCGAGCAACACAGTTGGTTACGGTCGATTTTATGGTTTGCCTGTGACTGTTGAGAAGACATGACCGTGTTTTCTAAAGCATTTCGTGGATGCTGCTGGCATAACCCACATATGGGTTAGAAATGCTGAGATGGCATTTCTGATTAACCTGAGCAGCCAACAGTCTTTGATAAAAGGCCTCTGATTTCTAAAGCAGGGCCTGCTTGAAAGAGCAAAACTCTTCAGGAAGTAAGCGGTCTAAGACATTTGCTTCTGGGACTCTTCCTGGTGACATGACAGGCCCTTTCCCTCTAGAACTCTTCCTCTGTGAATGAGAGCAGAGAGAAACAGCAGAAGAATGGAGGAGAGGAAAGAGAGACCATTGCAAAACAGATCGTGCAATATGTGAGAGAGCAGTAGAGAAGAGAGTGAGGAAAGGCAGAGCTTAGGAGAAGGAGGAAGGAAGGGACAAAGGGAGGGCGGGCGGAAGGAAGGAAGGACGGGAGGAGGGAGGAAAGGAGGGAAAGGACCGCGCTTTTGTGGAACACAAGTAGCGAGGGCTCCAAGGGTGTGGTGGCCGTACCCGCTGGACACACAGTACTATGGAGTCAGTCCTGGGCCCGGTCCCAGGAGCAAGCACAGTAAGACACTTAAGAAGTGACAGCTCTTTCATCAGGAGGAATATTAGCAAAAATTGTAGCTACTTGCACTTTCTTGGTGCCAATCCTATAAGTGCTTTACATGAATTATCTCATTAGATCCTCAGGACAACTCTAGAGGCAGAGAGCCTTAACCCGGATAAAGAAACTCAGAGCAGTTAAGTAACTTATCCAAGGAGACAAAGCTGACAAGTGGCAGACCTTGGATTTGAACCGACGTAGCGGCCTTCAGCGCCTGTGCTCTGAAGCACCATGACTGCTGCTCACGCGACTTGCAAGCACCTGCCGTAATAAGATGGCAGAAAGGAAGTGTGGTGGGTTGGGACATGAATCTGAATCGGGGCATTTCTGGTTTTCAAGCTGCTCCCCCCTCTTTATGTGAGGAGAGACAAATTTTTAAACAAAACAAACACTTGTTACACACACATTTCAGTGTAAGGGATAATTGCAATTGAATATCCTGATCTTATAGTCTTAGTGATTTTAGATATAATTTAAGCTATGGTGCATGAATCAAATTATCCTTAATTGGCACCTCTGTGAACAATCCCAGCTGAAGCCCCCTAACAGAATGTTGGTTGGCTGTGAAATAACCTAAATTTAGGAGGATTGCACCGGGGAAGGCAATGGCACCCCACCCCAGTACTCTTGCCTGAAAAATCCCATGGACGGAGGAGCCTGGTGGGCTGCAGTCCATGGGGTCGCTGACAGTCGGACAGACTGAGCGACTTCACTTTCACTTTTCTCTTTCATGCATTGGAGAAGGAAATGGCAACCCACTCCAGAATTCTTGCCTGGAGAATCCCAGGGATGCGGGGGCCTGGTGGGCTGCCGTCTATGGGGTCACACAGAGTCGGACACGACTGAAGTGACTTAGCAGCAGCAGCAGCAGGAGGATTGCACTAATATATGTGGGTTTCCCAGGTGGCGCTATTGCTAAAGGATCTGCCTGCCAGTGCAGGAGATGCAGGAGTCACAGGTTCCATCCCTGGGTCGGAAAGATCCCCTGGAGGAGGGCATGGCAACCCAGTCCAGTATTCTTGTCTAGAGAATCCCATGGACAGAGGAACCTGGCATGTTACAGTCCATGGGGGTCGCAAAGAGTCAGACACAACTGAAGCGACTTAGCACACACTAAGGTATGTATTATAGATAGTTACTCTTAATGAGTAAAGTTAATGAACCCAGCCCAGGACTGACTAGTTGTAAGCCTGGGAAATAGGAAGAGCGTTCATTTATTCATTCAGCAAATATTTATTCAGTAACCACTCTGAGTGACTATTTTAGTTAATACAAGAGTATACAAAGCAAAGCTCTTCTGTAGATTACATTCTGGGAGGTAGAGTGGAGACTGATACTAAACAAATAAACATTAATATAATGTGTCAGATGACAGTAATGCCAAAAAAGAATGATAAGGTGAAATAAGATGGATAGAGAAGCTGGAGTGAGTGGCACTCAGGCAGAGCTGTCAGAGAAGGTCCCTCTACTGACTTCTGAATGAGACCCGAGGGCAATGAGGCAGACAGCCATGCCGATGTGTAGGTGAAGAGCATTTCAGCCAGAGGGCACAGCCAGTGGAAAGGCTCAGAGGCATGAACGGGCTTGGTGGACGTGAGGAACAGCGAGGAGGCCAGTGCAGCTGTGCAGAAGCAGCAGGAGGGGGAGCAGCGAGAAGAACCAGCACAGAGATGGAGTAGGGCATGACTGGAAGGCTGGAAACCCTGGAAAGGACTCAGATCCTACTCTGAGAAAAACAGGATGACCCTGGAGAGTCTTTGACACTGAACAGGAATGATACGATCTCACTTCGGTTTTAGCAAGCATCACGTTGACTGCTGTGTGAAGGCAAAGGGGCAAGGATAGAAGCAGGAAGACCAGTCAGGAGGCTATTGCAAGAGACCGGGTGATAGATGATGACGACTACTCTAGCGGTGTGGAGTGCGACGGTACGGCTGGCAGGATTTTACCAATGGAGTGAATACAAGGCTTGAAAAAGAGAGCAGAGTCAGGCTGAGGTGCTACATTTTGGACTAAGCTACCAGACGAATACAGATTTAGGGCGGGGTGGGGGGCCCTGGAGGCCGGCGGCCCGCGACCCTCCCGGCGGCCGGGTGGGGGGCTCGCCGCTCAGTGGCCAGCGAGTGTGCAAATTAAAGCCTTCCGGAGAGAGGGGAGGCGGCCGAGCTCCGGCTGTGCTCTGAGCCTCCGGCTCCCCGACTCTCCGCTCCGAGTGGGGGGCGAGAAAGAGGGGGGAGCTAAACGAAAATTTCCGGCTTTCGCTGCAACTGGAGTGGGGCGACTAAAATAGGAGGCGTGAGAGGGAGAGTGGGATGTGTGGTCGGCAGTCGGTTGAGTTACCAAACCCAGGGTCGCCCAGAGTTGGGGTTTTTGACAGAGTGAGGCGGGCGGGGGGTTTCAGCAGTCAGTGATGTAGACAGATGGGGAAAACACAAAACGACCGATAATAATCATGAGGGGCCGGTGGGGATGGTAAATACTAACACTTTTCAAGAAACTGAAAAATCAGATCAAAAAAAATAACTTATTAAAAAAAAAAATTGGCAGGACGCCTTGCAGAAAAGAAAATACTAATCTGTCCAAGCACTTTTCACTTTCAGCATGAGCTACATTTGTTTTGTTTTCCTTCGCTTCCTTTCGGCCTCACAAAGCCCTATCTTTTCCTTTTGGACAGAGGATATGATTTGGAAATTGTCTGGCACTCTTGTGGTTAACGATCTACTTGAAGGGGCTGGCCGGTTCACAGTTATTAAGTGATTAGTAACTGCTGAGGGTTCACTAAGGTATTTCTGTGGAGGTAAAAAGCCTAAAATTGACTTTAAGTAACAGAACAGCAAGATAATAGACACACGCACACACACACAAAGAAGAGAGAACACGATTCGATGGGTGCTTACTTTAAATGCATTACTGGACTTCTGAAATTTGAAACTTTGTAAGAATGTATACTTTACCTGCTGAGAAAACCTCAATATTTCAGGTGAAAATTAGATTTTGGAGAAAATGAAAAGTCTTCTAGATTTTTACAATGAAGTAAAACAAAACTTAAAATGACTATTTTTTTGGAAAGAATTCAATATTATCCAAAATCTCTATCTGTAAAATACTTGAAACCCTTTGAAATATCTTAATGCAAGCCCTAAAAAAAATGTTATTTATTTCAGGACTTTGTATAAAAATTAAAACCCAGAAAAATTCTGTTTGAATGAAAAATACTACCACTATAAATCTTTTGACATTTTGAATTAAACTATTTTGCTAATTTCACAGTAGATCAAAATTTTGCTTTATAAAATTGATTCTATAGTATAATGTGAAGTAACAGGTTAGGTAAATAAAAATTGTTGCATTTTCATTAGCAAATATTTTGCAAGGTATTATAATAATTTATTCTTAAAAAATAAAATGTGTGTGTTTTATGCTTAAGATAGTTCATAAAATACATTTTTTGTGTTTAGAAGCTTATCTTCTAAAATGAAATCCAATTTCTGAACAAAATTTATATTAGTAAAGATAGCTATAATCTCATATACCTTACAAACTTAAGAAAACAAAGTGTTGGAATTTGTATTTCGATAAAATACTGGATCACTACAAATCACTATTTAGACTTTAAACCAGAGACACAAATGGGAATCCTCCATTTTGATAATTGTTCACACTATCAATGCTTTTTAAAACAAGATTTATTTGTTGGTAATTAACAGATTCATGTAACTCAGAAATAATTATCAATAAATAGTCATAGGAACCAGCAAATGATTGTAAGAATTTGAGTAAATAATTTGTTTAAAAATATTAAGCTGTAAATATCTTTTAAATTAACAGAAAAATATCTTTTCTATACTGGGTTGCATTTTTCATTACTGAATTGGATAACAACCATAGATGAATTAGAAACTCCATGATTTAGCTTACTAGATCACTTGAGCAATGTCAAAAACAATGAAACTTTATTTAATGACATACATTAATACTGAGTGTTACTTGCCTCTCTTTATGTCATCTGCTTTCTCTGATACTGTTAATTTGTCTTATTCACTCTCCTTGGTTATGGTTCATTCAAACTCCAGGTTGGTTAAAGCTTCATATCAGGAAGTTTTACAATGGATTGTATAAAATTAATAAATACCAGATTGTTTTTGTTTGTGGATACCTTCCTTTGTGGGTAACAGGTTATCATAACAAAATCTGTGCCAAGTTTACAAACTGTGAACAAAATTCCGACCCCTTTGTTTAGGAGGATGTACTCCATGAATGAGTACATCATTCCAGAATAATTATTTGTACCAGTATTTTCACACTGCATCTCAGATATTCTAAAGTTGCAAATCACCTTAGTTTTTTAAAAATTAGAATCCATGGATTTCCAGATATGCTGTTGCAGCTTACCCTAAAAGTTTTCTGAGTGTCACATAAGGGATACATTCCCTGTGTGACCATTTTATACCAAATATCTGTAAGTTTTTGTTTTTCCTAAAATAAAAATGAAAATGTTAATTCTGGTCTATACTTTTATAACACTGTTTAAGAAATGAGAAATGTGTTTAAAATCAGTAATTGTATAATGTACATCTAATTCTAAATGATCTCTGATTTATATTAGTCATTTGAGTTTATAAAGTACATTTTCCAGAAACTCAGAAATAAAGTTTTATTCGAATCTACTATAACAATAAGTTTAATTAGAGATCATGTAAATTTATACTCTTTGTCTACAAAGTTCTGTTTATCATCTTGATTTAAAAAAAAAAAACTTCTCTGGTTTAATAACTTTGAAATTAGTTACCCTCAATTTTAATTTGACTTATATGTATATATGAACATTACCTTTATTAAGTAATTACCACAAAAAAAAAACCTGTTATTTCAACAGAAAAGGCATAATATAATTCAGTGCATTTGAATGCATTTTCTCCCCTCCCTCAGGCATTTCTAAGCTGGTTTTTTTATTTGGAGGGTTGGCCTTTAAAATATAATATTGAAAATCTGCTAAATATCTTGGAAAAAGTCAACTGTACCACCAATTTTTCAGTTGTAAATTTCTGGACTTTATTTTTTAAGTTCAGCCTTCTAAATAAATTGCTTCTCATCAATTTGGAAATGATCTGGATTTTTCTCTTCCTGCTGTTGCATGTGATCTAGTGCACTGCCTTTGAGCAGTGGAACTTGAAACGGTTTTGACACTGCCATGAGGGAAAAAAATGAATTAGTAGCTTATAAAACTTAAGGAGAAAAGCCAAATAATATTATCTATTGAAAACATTCCATTTTCATGGAATGAAATTACAATTATCCCCATGCAACATGTCAGCACTATGTTCTTATCTGTATATTTGTCATCATCATCTTTTCCATTTATTCCTTTTTGATAGACACTCCTATCTTCTGTTCCCTTTGTGTATGAGTGTGAATACCTTTATGTTCCTGGCATACTGTTGTGACTCGTTTGAAACATGTTCTTAAGATTCTTTCATCAACTACATTAGAATTCTGAGCAATCAGAAAAATAACTATGGAAATACACTTAAAAAGATGGTGACGGTCACACTGAAATACCTCCATTTACTTTTCCATTTATAGTGTCCTGTCCTATTCAGTGACTTCCTACATTTCTTTTCCAAGAGAATACTTGGATTCTGCACACGTGGCCTAACAGTTGTGTCGTCATAGCTGCCTGTGGTTGAGCTAAAAGGTGTACACATGTTTCAGATAGATTGTTCAGATGAAGCAGTGTAGGTCCAACACGATGGAGGTGAACGATGATAAAGTGGGATCCGGGAGATAGGAAGAAGGAGAGAGAAGGTCACACGGGAGAACCTCCTGTGAATGGCTTGGTAGTGGGGATATGTGAACAAGGCATATGCTAAGGTCCCGGGACCAAGAGATGTTCCTCAGTGCTCTAAGTATACCATGTCCAGACAACTGATTCTTTCCGAATGCACAGCATTCTGTGTCACTCCTATTATGCAGTGAATGAGACTGCATAAGGTATGGGTCCATATTCATGTAACTCTTTTGTGTTGTTTCATGATGGATTTCCCCTGAAAATAATACAGAATGGAATTCTTGGCAGAATTCTCTGAATGTCTAGAAGAAAGTATGTAATAGCATAGCTCTGTGGGTCAAACATTTTACCATGAATAGAAGACAGGATCCAATTTTTAATGCCCACTTTAATTTTGTTCAAGATTTCTCAAAGGTTTGTATCCCTGATACCCAGCGCAGTAACTGGCAAGTATTTGGGGTCCAATAAATGTTTGTCAATGGGAAAGTTGACTTCATATCCTTTATTCCTTCTTCTCTGGGGACAATCTATTGATTTCCTTCAGAGGGATGTATCAGGATAATTTTTTAAATATAACCCAACCAAAATTTAAGGATCAGTTTGCTGACTTCAGAACCCTAGAAATGAGTTGCTTCTGTCTTCTGCTCCATTTCCTTTTAGCCCTCTTCACTAAATTCCACAGTCCTTTTAAGGCCCAGCTCTTCCTTAAAACCTGGGAGAGTCCCTCAGCCTAACGTCTTTGCTCTAACTCCTAGAGCCCATCTGCTTCTGACCTTCCTCAAAGCTTGGTGCTCTGCTCTCCTGCATCCCGAGCTCCCCGAGAGCATCCGCTGTGCCTAGCTCCCTTCCACAATGTCCCAGAACCTGGCAGTGCCATCTGGCCATAGTAGGTGGTCAATGAACACGGCAGTGGCGCTTGTCTCTCTGAGGCAAACAGGCACAAAGCAGCCTGGGATCGTGGGACATAATTAGGATCACATCTCAAAGTGGAGGGTGGTGGGCCACTTTTCTTAAGCAGGAAAGAACAAGGGCATCCTGCTACTCTGTGTGGATGTCTTAGTGTTTTCTCTTGTGTTGCAGAGATTAGTCATTTACAACATTTCTGTCTGAAAGAAAACACGTTCACGGACATTTCTCAATTTGTCTGAAAGACGAATTCTAAAATCTTATCAGAAGGAAACTGTATTTAGGTAATTGTCTGTATTCTCTAACCCTAAAAATCCCGATTAAATTATTTTTCTCTGGAAAGAACAAATACTAAAACTCTGAGGTAAGTTAGATACTGTAGAGTTCAGAGCCTGGAAAGATTACTGATTTTATTTGCCAATATCCTTAATGTCTATATATCCTAAAGGGCAGAAGCCTTGATTTCTGAGTCGGGAGTGTGTGCTTTCTTCCTGCCTCTTCCTCTGTCAGCAATGTTCACTGTACCCTCAGGGAACGGATATTTAACCTTTCTGACCTTCAGTGTCTGTGCCTATTAAATGGGTTTGCTAATCATTCAGGAAGATGTTACGAAAATAGTATGGAGAGAAGCAGTAAAGAGTTTTACCTTCACGGGAGAAGATACGGGAGTATCATGGAGGCTGCTGGTCCACGTGAAATTTAGGATGAAGTTGCCTACAAACGACTGCGTGACTTTGGGCAACTCAGTGAAGGCCCTGGGTCTTAAGGTCCTTCTCCGTAGAAAATGATGAGACTGGACGGTTTGTATGGTGGCTGCACCTTGAAAGTGCTATAGTCCAATCCAGCATGCCAAGCCTGGCACCATCATGATACATCAGTTTTTTATAAATGCCCTAAATTAGAGTAGTGATAGAAGATGGGACTCTGACATCAGCACCCAGAGAGGGGTCTGGACTTCAAATGTGAATTACTGGGATCTCTGTAACTTAATTCTCTGGATTTTCAAGACTGAATAGAAGTGAGGACTTCAGAAAAACAGTAGGAAAATTCACTAGCGTTTTCCGTAGAAATGGGAAGGAAGGAGCCAGGTTTTAATTTTTTTGGCTGAAACTAAATATGATGAGTGAATGAATCAACCCTCACTAATAAAATTTGATCAATAAATTATAATAGTACATATAGAACTAGGATACTCAAGATTAGAAATCATGGATGAAAACAGAAATTCTTCAAAGATATCAAGAAAAAAAAAAGCTATCATGAATCCTAACTTTGGGACATGTGACGTATCTGTAAACTATTGTAAACTTCAGGGGCCGCTGGCCCCCTGTGAGGCAGCGCAAAGTGGGGGGCCCGACGGTTAAAAGCAGTACGCAGTGAATCTGAGGGGCTCTAGTGGAAACCAGAAATTCCGAGAGCTGCAGAGAAAAGCAGACTCTCTGCTTTTGTTTTCTACCACATCAGCCCTTGCGCGTGGTTTTAAGGTCCTCCCTAGAGGCACAGGGTAAGGAACGTTTAGGCAGCTGGAACCAGAGAGTCCTGGGTTAGAAGCCTGGCTCCACCACGTGGCCCTGGACTAGGTTCTCAAACTTTCAGATCTCTGGTTTCCCTCACTCATAAAGTAGGGATGCTATCTTCCGCCACAATAGGTTGGTGTGAGAACTAAGTAAGCGCATTTAGCAGACCCAGTATCTCTTTCATGAAAGCGCATTTCCTAGTCTTTTTGTCTTTATGGACAGCTAACCCTTTGACTGGCAGGTCATTCTTTTTAACTGGGTTGAAACTGCTACCTGCTGCAGAAGGAGCATCCTGAAACAGAGGACGCCTAAAGGGATAGTGGACTTTAACGAAACCACGGCTCCCTCTGGGCACGTGGGGTGTCTCGCCCGAGGCCGCTCGTCTTGTCCAGATCTTGTCCAGCTCTTGTCCAGCTCTTGTCCCAGGGCTGCTGTGTCTCCTCGGTCTGTTCCTCACCGTCCTCCGCACTCTCTTCCCTACAAGCGGCTCTATTCTTCCTTTCTCCACTGCTCTGGTGTGGCGGCACCGCGTTCGGCCCCTTCAGTCTGTCCCCCAGATTTGCTGGCACTTGTCTCCAGAGCCCTGCGCTCGGCGGCCCCCCTCGAGGGCGCCTCTGTTGGTCACGCCGCCGCAGCCGCTGGCTCCTACTTCTCTCCTTCGCAGTACGGACTGTTGTTATCCTGTCATCCTCTCCACCTCCTCACTCCACTCCGACCTGATCTTGGCTTAGCAGAAGTTGCCTTAGATGCCTCTGCGTTTCCCACCCCATATGCCTGCTTTAGAAACTCTTGAGGGGAACTGCTCTGTAGTTCTTTCTTTAAACTAATAGAATTTTATCTCTGACTGTGCTATGTGCTCTCTCTAGCTGCCGCCAGCCGGGGCTGCTGTCCGTTGCTGTGCTGCGGCTCGCTGCAGCGGCTGCTGTCCTTGTGGAGCCCAGGCTCTGGAGCACACGGGCTTTTAGTGGTGGTCCGGGACCAAGGATCGAATTTGTGTCCCCTCCATTGGCAGGCAGATTCTTATTCACTGTGTCACCAGGGAAGTCCTCCCCTGCCCTTTTCAGTTTTTATTTTATGTTTTGAACTTCCCAGAGATATCTCCTCAGCTTCCTGTCCTTTGATACTCCAGGGCTTCCTTGTGAGCCGTTTTCCTCATAGCTTTCACCTCCTTACCATCAGACAGATGCACCCCCAGATCCTGGAGATCTTGTCTGTCTCCTACTGAGGGCCCCCCGGGATGAGAAGACTCCTTCCGTGTGGGATCTGCAGCTCTCATTGCTCCATCTCTAAATCCTGGCCCAGCGTGGGGAGCCACAGGTGCTGGCTAGCCGAAAGCTACGGGACCACAGGAACACAGGGGCCGGCAAATGGTCCTCCATCCGAGCACCGACTGCCCTGTGGCGCACCAGGCTCTCTGTTTCCTGCCCGCTCTGGCTTCCGCACTGTCTTCTTTAGGAGTGATCTCTGAAGCAGGGTACGTAAAGGTCTCCTTCTTTGGGTTGCACCATCCCCACCTCCCCTGACACAGGGAAACACAGAATGGTTGATACAAAGCTCGTGGAGCTGCATTGATCTGACCTGTGGGTTCATGGTGGTCAGGAAGAGCCGTGAGATCCAGACAGGGCCGCTTAAGCTTGATTTCTAGGCAAAACACAAAACTGATTTAAGATTTTTTTGAGCAGAGAACGTGGCTCTTGGAGGAGTGATAGCATAAAAGTTGTGTACTTGGGTACTAGCAGGGTCAAGAGGCTGAAGTCAGCGAAGCCAAGCTCCTGCCAGTGGTGAAAAGACCAAGATGATAAGAATGGATATATATACAGAGAGAATGGCTATAAGAGAGAATTTAGAGGAAACATCGAACAGGATTTGCTTAATAACAAGATAAGCGGAATTATGGGAAGAGTTAACATGTATATAGCCTGCCAGGATATCTCAAGCACTGTATATAAATTAACTCATTTAAACCTCCTCATTATTTCCAGTTTGCAGACAATGAAATGGAGGCGCAGGACCAAACCTCCAACCAGGCTTTGGGTCCAAGGTATCAAAATAATTAATAATAATAATAATAGTGATAATAATATAGTCCATAATAGAGAAAAAGAAAGATGGCAAAAGGAGAGGGCCTTAAGTTGTTTTTTTTTTAACATTTTTTTGATGTGGACTGTTTCTTTTTTGTTCAAGGGATGCTTTTATTTATTTAAAAATTAATTTATTTTAATTAGAGGCTAATTACTTTATAATATTGTGGTGGTTTTTGCCATACATCGACATCAGCCATTGGTGTACGTGTGTCCCCCATCCTGAACCCCCCTCTCATCTCTCTCTCCACCCCATCCCTCTGGGCTGTCCCAGAACACCAGCTTTGAGTGCCCTGCTTCATGCATTGAACTTGCACTGGTCATCTGTTTCACATACGGTAATATACATGTTTCAATGCTTCTCTCATATTGTCCCACCCTTGCCTTTTCCCACATAGTACAGAAGTCTGTTCTTTACATTTGTGTCTCTTTTGCTGTCTTGCATATAGGGTTGTCATTACCGTCTTTCTAAATTCCATACATAAGCGTTAATATATTGTATTGGTGTTTCTCATTCTGGCTTACTTCATTCTGTATAATAGGCTCCAGTTTCATCCACCTCATTTGAGCTGACTCAAATGCATTTTTTTATAGCTGAGTAATATTTCATTGTGTATACGTACCACAACTTCCCTATCCATTCATGTGCCGATGGACATCTGGGTTGCTTCCATGTCCCAGCTGTTGTAAACAGTGCTGCAATGAACAGTGGGGGTACATGTGTCTCTTTCAATTCTGGTTTCCTCAGTGTATGCCCAGCAGTGGGATTGCTGGGTTGAATGGCAGTTCTGTTTTCAGTTTTTTCTTTTTTAAGATTTTTTTGATGCGGACTATTTTTAAAGTCTTTATCGAATTTGTTACAATACTGCTTCTGTTTTATGTTTTGGGTTTTTTGGCCATGAGGCATGTGGAATCTTGACTCTCTGATCAGGGACTGAACCCGTACCCCCTGCACTGGAAGGGGAAGTCTTAGCCGCTGGACCACCAGGGAAGTCCCCTTGGTACCACTTTGGAATTTGAGGTGACAGCCAAATGAAAATATCCAGTGGCCACATGGAGTATAGAGACTTTCTCCTTTGCCTGCGTGTGTGCTCAGCTGTGTGTGACCCTGCGACCCTGTGGACTGTAGCCCACCAGGCTCCTCTACCCACGGGATTCTTCAGGCAAGAATACTGGAGTGGGTTGCCATGCCCTCCTTCAAGGGAGCTTCCCGTCCCAGGGATCAAACTCAGGTCTCTTATATCTCCTGCAATAGCAGGCGGATTCTTTACCATTCGGGCCACCTGGGAAGCCCCTTTTGGCTAGTTCTGCCTTAAAATACACCTAGTACCGGCTTTGAGTGCCCTGCTTCATGCATTGAACTTGCACTGGTCTTCTGTTTCACATATGGTAATATACATGTTTCAGTGCTTCTCTCATATCGTCCCACCCTTGCCTTTTCCCACATAGTACAAAAGTCTGTTCTTTACATTTGTCTCTTTTGCTGTCTTGCATATAGGGTTGTCATTACCGTCTTTCTAAATTCCATACATACGCGTTAATATATTGTATTGGTGTTTCTCATTCTGGATTACTTCATTCTGTATAATAGGCTCCAGTTTCATCCACCTCATTTGAGCTGACTCAAATGCATTTTTTTTATAGCTGAGTAATATTTCATTGTGTATACGTACCACAACTTCCCTATCCATTCACGTGCCGATGGACATCTGGGTTGCTTCCATGTCCCAGCTGTTGTAAACAGTGCTGCAATGAACACTGGGGGTACATGTGTCTCTTTCAATTCTGGTTTCCTCAGTGTATGCCCAGCAGTGGGATTGCTGGGTTGAATGGCAGTTCTGTTTTCAGTTTTTTCTTTTTTAAGATTTTTTTGATGCGGACTATTTTTAAAGTCTTTATCGAATTTGTTACAATACTGCTTCTGTTTTATGTTTTGGGTTTTTTGGCCATGAGGCATGTGGAATCTTGACTCTCTGATCAGGGACTGAACCCGTACCCCCTGCACTGGAAGGGGAAGTCTTAGCCGCTGGACCACTAGGGAAGTCTCCTTGGTACCACTTTGGAATTTGAGGTGACAGCCAAATGAAAATATCCAGTGGCCACATGGAGTATAGAGACTTTCTCCTTTGCCTGCGTGTGTGCTCAGCTGTGTGTGACCCTGCGACCCTGTGGACTGTAGCCCACCAGGCTCCTCTACCCACGGGATTCTTCAGGCAAGAATACTGGAGTGGGTTGCCATGCCCTCCTTCAAGGGAGCTTCCCGTCCCAGGGATCAAACTCAGGTCTCTTATATCTCCTGCAATAGCAGGCGGATTCTTTACCATTCGGGCCACCTGGGAAGCCCCTTTTGGCTAGTTCTGCCTTAAAATACACCTAGATCAAACATCCTGCAGTTTTCCCCTGCTGTTTTCAAATGATTCTGCTATTTTTCCCCCCTTTGCCATCTGCGGGGCCAGTTGCACGAATTACAAGGAAGAGCCCTGTGCTGGGTAGAATACTCTGCTGTGGCCGCTATAGTAATTTTTAAGCAGGGTGTCTGCATCTCCATTTTTTTTTTTTTTTCTACACAAGTGCACATAAAGCTAGTTTATTAATGACTACAGTTTGGACCGAGCCTGTGAATTTTGTAGAGGGCCTGCCTTTCTGCTGAACATCTGGGATGGACGTTCCGGGTGCGGGCATTCCCTCCACTGTGCAGGCCTCCTTCGTGCTCCTCTCACTGCTTCTGTGAAACTGTTCTTTCCCACGTCATCACGGACACAAGCAGTGCCAGCTTTTTCTTAGTTGTTAGGCTCAGCATTTATCGCATGCTCATTTTCATCTTTTCCAAAAATTCTCTCCTGTCTTAGCTCACAAGCCATGACTTCTGCCACTTCTTGATGTGATGTTCTTTTGTTTGTACGATGTGAGAGTTAGACCATAAAGAAGGCTGAGCACGGAAGACATACTGCTTTTGAACGGTGGTGCTGGAGAAGACTCTTGAGAGTCCCTTGGACTGCAAGAAGATAAAACTAGTCAATCCTAAAGGAAGTCAACGCTAAATATTCATTGGAAGGACTGATGCTGAAGCTGAAGCTCCAATACCTTGGTCACCTGATGCAAAGAGGTGACTCACTGGAAAAGACCCTGATGCTGGGAAAGAGTGAAGGCAAACGAGAAGAGGGCAGTAGAGGATGAGATGGTTAGATAGCATCACTGACTCAATGGACATGAATTTGAGCAAACTCTGGGAGACGGTGAAGGACAGGGAAGCCTGGCATGCTGCAGTTCCTGGGGTTGCAGTCAGACCTGAACAGCCACAACAATGCTTTGCACCACGAGCTCTTCCTCTGGGTCCTGCCCCACATCTGCAGGTATCTTCTAAGACTCAACAATCGTGAGTTGAACTGTTCCTCTGCACGTTCACTGACTCCCACTTAACCTATCAGTACATCCCCTGTGGTATGCATATAAAAATGGATTTCCATCACCCTTATCTTGATAGTTGTCACTGCTTGGACCCTAGCCACAAACTCAACCTGATTCACTCTCTTTTTCTATACTTGTTCTTAATATTTCTGTCTGTTGACTTCATAACTCTTCAAATTTATGATCTCCTTTTACCCTGTTGGTCTTCACTTTTGATAGCTCTACTCAACCGCTAGTCCATCGTAGGGTGTTCCCCAGTTCCAAGTATTCTACGCCACCCTGGGAAATTCTTGGCTTAATCCAGCCCTGTTCCCTGGCCTTTCATCTTGACCAGGTGCTGGAAGGTGATGCTCCTGCTGAGTCTGTCTTAGCTCCGTTGATGTCCTCTCCCTTCCCTCTGCACATTTAACCCTGAAGCTGAACAAGCCTGACACTGAACTCTGCACCGCAGAGCCCCCACAGCCAACCTGCTCTGGCCCGTGAGTATGTTTGCCAAATAACCAGCCTTCAAGAGAGCCCACCCACCTAGGCAGTGCTACTGTATGTCCCTAGTCCATTCTTGATCTTGGTTTCCCAGAGATTATCTCCTGTATTCTGTCTTCTCAAATCTCCAGCACTTTCTTCCCATTCTCATTTCCTGATGCCTTACTTTTGATTTCACTGAGAAAATAGAAGAAACGAAGGGAGAAATTCCACCCACTTGCATGCTTACCCTTCTTGAGCTGCTTTCTTTGCTGTCTCCAGCACCCCACTCTCCTACTTTTGTTCTTCTCTCACGGCCACATCTATCACTTGTTGGTCATTTTTCTTCTTCCAAGCCTCTAAATTGGTGTATAGTCAGTTTGGGCTGCTATAACAAAAATACCATAAGCTGGGCGGTGTAAGCAACAAACATTTATTTCTCATAGTTCTAGAGGCTGGGAGGCACAAGAATAGGGTGCCACCATGACGACCCTCTTCTTGGCTTATGGACAATCATCTCATCACAAGGCAGAGAGCAGAGACTCTTCTTATAAGGGCACCAATCCCTTCATGAGGACCCCCACTCTTCTGATCTAATTACTTCCCAGCAACCCCCATCTCCACACACCACCATACTGGGGATTAGGCTTACAGTGTATCAGTTTGGGGAGGACACGAACATGGAGACCATATGGTGTGTTTTAAAGGTGAATCCTTATAGCTCCTTTCCCCATTCTTCAATCTCATTCTCTGAGTAACTTCATCCAGTGCCATGACTTTAAATAAATATCATTGCATACTGATCCTCCAAGATTTATACCTTTACCTGGATACGCCTTTTGAATTTCAGATATATATCCAACTGCTTACATGATATTTGATGCATGTGTGCGTGTATGCTAGGTCGCTGCAGTCGTGTCCGATTCTGTGATCCTATGGACCAGTCTCCTCTGTCATGGGATTCTCCAGGCAAGAATACTAGAGTGGGTTGCCATGCCTTCCTCCAGGGGGTCTTCCTGACCCAGGGATTGAACCTGCATCTCTTATAACTCCTGTGTTGGCAAGCAGCACAGATGTCCAATAGGCATCTCAAATTTAACCCATCCAAAACTGAACTCTTCATTTTCCTCCCCAAACCTACTTCTCCCACAGTTTTTTCCACCTTAGTAAATAAAATCTGTATTCGTCTGGTAGCTTAGTCCAAAATGTAGCACCTCAGCCTGACTCTGCTCTCTTTTTCAAGCCTTGTATTCACTCCATTGGTAAAATCCTGCCAGCCGTACCGTCGCACTCCACACCGCTAGAGCAGTCGTCATCATCTATCACCCGGTCTCTTGCAATAGCCTCCTGACTGGTCTTCCTGCTTCTATCCTTGCCCCTTTGCCTTCACACAGCAGTCAACGTGATGCTTGCTAAAACCGAAGTGAGATCGTATCATTCCTGTTCAGTGTCAAAGACTCTCCAGGGTCATCCTGTTTTTCTCAGAGTAGGATCTGAGTCCTTTCCAGGGTTTCCAGCCTTCCAGTCATGCCCTACTCCATCTCTGTGCTGGTTCTTCTCGCTGCTCCCCCTCCTGCTGCTTCTGCACAGCTGCACTGGCCTCCTCGCTGTTCCTCACGTCCACCAAGCCCGTTCATGCCTCTGAGCCTTTCCACTGGCTGTGCCCTCTGGCTGAAATGCTCTTCACCTACACATCGGCATGGCTGTCTGCCTCATTGCCCTCGGGTCTCATTCAGAAGTCAGTAGAGGGACCTTCTCTGACAGCTCTGCCTGAGTTCCACTCACTCCAGCTTCTCTATCCATCTTATTTCACCTTATCATTCTTTTTTGGCATTACTGTCATCTGACACATTATATTAATGTTTATTTGTTTAGTATCAGTCTCCACTCTACCTCCCAGAATGTAATCTACAGAAGAGCTTTGCTTTGTATACTCTTGTATTAACTAAAATAGTCACTCAGAGTGGTTACTGAATAAATATTTGCTGAATGAATAAATGAACGCTCTTCCTATTTCCCAGGCTTACAACTAGTCAGTCCTGGGCTGGGTTCATTAACTTTACTCATTAAGAGTAACTATCTATAATACATACCTTAGTGTGTGCTAAGTCGCTTCAGTTGTGTCTGACTCTTTGCGACCCCCATGGACTGTAACATGCCAGGTTCCTCTGTCCATGGGATTCTCTAGACAAGAATACTGGACTGGGTTGCCATGCCCTCCTCCAGGGGATCTTTCCGACCCAGGGATGGAACCTGTGACTCCTGCATCTCCTGCACTGGCAGGCAGATCCTTTAGCAATAGCGCCACCTGGGAAACCCACATATATTAGTGCAATCCTCCTGCTGCTGCTGCTGCTAAGTCACTTCAGTCGTGTCCGACTCTGTGTGACCCCATAGACGGCAGCCCACCAGGCCCCCGCATCCCTGGGATTCTCCAGGCAAGAATTCTGGAGTGGGTTGCCATTTCCTTCTCCAATGCATGAAAGAGAAAAGTGAAAGTGAAGTCACTCAGTCTGTCCGACTGTCAGCGACCCCATGGACTGCAGCCCACCAGGCTCCTCCGTCCATGGGATTTTTCAGGCAAGAGTACTGGGGTGGGGTGCCATTGCCTTCCCCGGTGCAATCCTCCTAAATTTAGGTTATTTCACAGCCAACCAACATTCTGTTAGGGGGCTTCAGCTGGGATTGTTCACAGAGGTGCCAATTAAGGATAATTTGATTCATGCACCATAGCTTAAATTATATCTAAAATCACTAAGACTATAAGATCAGGATATTCAATTGCAATTATCCCTTACACTGAAATGTGTGTGTAACAAGTGTTTGTTTTGTTTAAAAATTTGTCTCTCCTCACATAAAGAGGGGGGAGCAGCTTGAAAACCAGAAATGCCCCGATTCAGATTCATGTCCCAACCCACCACACTTCCTTTCTGCCATCTTATTACGGCAGGTGCTTGCAAGTCGCGTGAGCAGCAGTCATGGTGCTTCAGAGCACAGGCGCTGAAGGCCGCTACGTCGGTTCAAATCCAAGGTCTGCCACTTGTCAGCTTTGTCTCCTTGGATAAGTTACTTAACTGCTCTGAGTTTCTTTATCCGGGTTAAGGCTCTCTGACTCTAGAGTTGTCCTGAGGATCTAATGAGATAATTCATGTAAAGCACTTATAGGATTGGCACCAAGAAAGTGCAAGTAGCTACAATTTTTGCTAATATTCCTCCTGATGAAAGAGCTGTCACTTCTTAAGTGTCTTACTGTGCTTGCTCCTGGGACCGGGCCCAGGACTGACTCCATAGTACTGTGTGTCCAGCGGGTACGGCCACCACACCCTTGGAGCCCTCGCTACTTGTGTTCCACAAAAGCGCGGTCCTTTCCCTCCTTTCCTCCCTCCTCCCGTCCTTCCTTCCTTCCACCCGCCCTCCCTTTGTCCCTTCCTTCCTCCTTCTCCTAAGCTCTGCCTTTCCTCACTCTCTTCTCTACTGCTCTCTCACATATTGCACGATCTGTTTTGCAATGGTCTCTCTTTCCTCTCCTCCATTCTTCTGCTGTTTCTCTCTGCTCTCATTCACAGAGGAAGAGTTCTAGAGGGAAAGGGCCTGTCATGTCACCAGGAAGAGTCCCAGAAGCAAATGTCTTAGACCGCTTACTTCCTGAAGAGTTTTGCTCTTTCAAGCAGGCCCTGCTTTAGAAATCAGAGGCCTTTTATCAAAGACTGTTGGCTGCTCAGGTTAATCAGAAATGCCATCTCAGCATTTCTAACCCATATGTGGGTTATGCCAGCAGCATCCACGAAATGCTTTAGAAAACACGGTCATGTCTTCTCAACAGTCACAGGCAAACCATGAAATCGACCGTAACCAACTGTGTTGCTCGCTGCTTCTAAGGAACATCAATGAAATAATGTGGTCACTGTGGTGCTTAATAATGTTCAATTCCAGTGATGGTGAGAATGTAGAAAGGAATGAAAGACATGTTCAGTGAAAACATGTGTTTTTTTTTTTTTTTCCTTTTTCCCTATTAGATTAGGAGCTCCGTGATGGAAGGGACCATGCCTGCTTTAGTACTGAAGTATACCACTAGCATCTAGCTTAGACCTTACTCAGAATATGTGTTCAGTAAATAAACATGCCCTGAATTTTTACTTCTCAAGAATTAGACAAATGTGGTCAAAAACTCTGAGTATACAAAGACAACAAGAAGAAAACCATGAATAAGGATGGTGCTTTATGGGACAATCATTCAGGTAGCTTTGTAAAACATAAAAGTCTAAGAACTAATTAGAAAACGTCATTGAAAACATCATAATTCTCTACAGTTCTATGAATTTTTATACCATCTCTTTTGTGACAATTACTACTGAAAATTATAGTGATATGGAAGTATATCTCAATTCTTCCTACTGATTATTTATTATTACTTGGGGAACAAGTTCCTACTGTTTCACCATACACATCATATACTTCAGTACCTGTTTGCTAAATAAATGATTAAATGGTGAAGTTACATGCATGCGTGCTAAGTCGTAACTTCACCATTTAATCATTTGAATATTGTGCTAAATCGCTTCAGTCATGTCCGACTCTTTGCAAGCCTATGGACCATCACCTGCCAGGCTCCTCTGTCCATGGAATTCTCCAGGCAAGAATACTGGAGTGGGTCGCCATGCCCTCCTTCAGGGAATCTTCCTGACCCAGGGATTGAACCCCTGTCTCTTGAGTCTCTTATGTCTCCTGCAATGGCAGGCAGGTTCTTTACCACTAGTGCCATCTGGGAAGCCCAATTTCTGGTCATTCAGAATATTTGAAAAGGTTTCACAAAAGTGGGTGGCCTTATTAAGCAAAAATTACTACCTATATAATCTGTATGGATTGATATTCAAACATAAAATTTTAAAAGTCACAATTATGTTAAACATATGTTATCTCTTTTGATTCAAAAAGCACTTCATGATCTTTAAGTTACAAAATTAGGTCCATTTCTCCATAAGTCTGGAAGGACGTCATTGTTGGGCCATCAAGGAGAAAAACTACCATTTCCAGTTCTTCGACAAAACCTCAGATGCATGGCTTTCTGGCCAAGCATCTGCAATTTCATATTGTTGGAACATTCATTGTCTCCCTGGGAACTGAAACTTTCTGTAACTTTGCTGTAGCTGAACCAGGAAAGAAGGCATATGCAGATTTCTATAGAAATTATGACCCCATGAAAGATTTTGAGGTGAAGAGGAAGGCTGGTATCTTTCAGAGTGCAAAATGATTTGAAATATAAAGAATTTCTTTGCTTGAGTTCCATGGAAGTTTGTCACTTACTTGTGTTCCTAAAGCATGAAACTATGAATATCTGGGCTGAAGAATAGTCTCTCAACAGATAAATGATGAACAAATACTGTGGGCACTAAAAAAAATGTAAAAGAAACCAATTAAGCACCCCAAAATGTAACTTAATCTATTTTTGGTCTACCGGTATTTTACCAAGACTTTAAAATAAACCTGCTTTTTCAAGTTGTTTAGTTGAATGGATTCTGAATAAAAAGTGATTTTATATTCTGGTTGGAAAGATTTAAAGAGGCTTAATTACCTGAGAAAGACAGTATAACCCTAAACCAAAGTGATAGAAATAACTGTCCTTTAATTTTTCTTTAATACATTTGTATCTCATCATATTACATTTCTAGACCAAAATGGTTTGTACATTTCTGTTGGTTGAGCAGGAGGAAATCATTATAATGAAAAGAAGTTATTGAAAATGGTCCATGTTGTGTAATTCCCAGGATAAATGGGCTGAGTAGCAAATATTTCTGTTGTGAACTGTTTTATACTGAAATGTGCATTATTAAACCCATTTGTTGAACACATTGAAAGATCGAATATCTTCCTAACCCGATGCTGGAAAATGTTTATTTGCTAGTCCTCTCCTTCCTCTGCTGCTTGGATCTTGATAGATATTGTTTCTGGGTTTTCTGGAATCCATTCACATGAGAGGGGAAAAAAAAAAATCATAGATGAAGAAACCAGAAAAACAGAATTTATGATTTATAAACACATACTTTAAACAAGATCATAAGAAATTTAAAATAGTGTACCTAATAGAAACAGCATGTGGAAAAGCATATAGAACAATGGTGGGTGGTGGGTGACTATTTTTTTATACTAGCATGAAGCTCCTACATGTTTGAAGAACACAAAAAGCCAGTAGCCATCCAGCTATAAGAATCTGAGTATAGCAGAAGAATGCTAGTGATCAAGATGGTTCAGGGGTGATGTTATGCTCCTTTGATTTCATAACTATGTTACTTTATGTATACCGTGTATTTAAGTAATATGATTTTACTGCCCTTTAAAACACTGTGTGTGCAATCAATCGTTTTTATTTCATTTGGAGTAATTATATGTGGGTTTGATTCCATGTGCCAATTATCTCCCAAAAAAGTCTCTGCTGAAAAGCCAATGGAACCTTCAGAGACTTAGAGTTGGAGTTTACAGCATCTGGGATGGAAGGAGCAGAAACTAGTCTTCTTTTGTGACTATCCTTTTCTTTCTTCTCCAGTAGCTCCGCTTAATCTAGAGTTGAGATGGAAGTAGGACATCTAGGTGTAGATTTATTTATTTACTCATTCAATCAATAAACATATATTAAGTGGCTACCATGTGCCAGCTTGGTACTAAGGATGTAAGAAGTTGTTAATGTGGCATCGAACTTCTGGGGAGATTTTAAGGTTAAACATCTAGAATTGTAAGTCAGATAAATGGGAGTAAAAATGTCTTTGAAGCAGATGAAAACTAAGGGAAGGTAAGTGGAGAGACAGGTTTATGCTGAGGAGGTGTGGAAGAGGTATAAATTATATCTGATTCTTTAGGACTTCCCAGGTGGCTCAGGGGTAAAGAATCCACCTGCCAGTGCAGGAGACACAGGAGTCGCAGGTTCAATCCTTGGGTCAGGAAGAGCCCCTGGAGGAGGAAATGGCAACCCACTCCAGTATTTTTGCCTAGGAAATTCCATGGACAGAGGAGCCTGGTGGGCTACAGTCCATAGGGTTGCAAAGAGTCAGACATGACTGAGCATACACACGTACATAGGAAGTCTTTGCCATGAATGATAGAGGGAAGACACATGAGATTTTGAGGTACGTAGATAAAAATTAGGTGCACAGAATTATTGGGGGAGTATTCCCTGCAATGAATCAGGGGATTTTTGCTGGCATTCCTGGTGCTGTTGTAGCCAGCATGTGTTATACGGAGCTGGAGAATGCCCAGGTTTTTTCCAACAACGTTCCTGGGCATAAACAGAAAACTGGACAGTGTGCCTGGGGTGGGTTTCCCAGTGACAGGGTGGGTCCCAAAACATGATGGGGGCCGTGTTGTTAGAGAAGGTAGGAACGGGCTGAGTCGAGGGTTCCTTGGTAGGTCAAACAAGGATTTAGTGTTCACTGAACTCGGTGAGCATAAAGCAGGGAGGGACAGGAGGGGCACCTCTAATGGTTAAATTCAGAGAGTGATTCTGCTGGTACATGGCTGACGTAGGGTGGAATTGGAAGACTGCAGTGAACAAGATCGTGTGATTCTACAGTTACAGTGACTGATGGATCTCTAGCATGAGTTTTAGAGCTGTCAGAAGTGATGACGAGGTGTGAGGATGTAGAGGAAAATTAGCCAGGTGCTGTGTTCATCTAGAAAGGTGGAAGTGGGTCTCACGGGAGTTCAGTAAACAACAGCTGTGGTGCCTTTAAGAGAGTGGAACAGAGAACTGATGTCAATTTTATACAAAGAGGAAAAAGAAGTAGACAGTGAGTTGTCCAAAAGTTTAAAGTCTTGGTTTGTAAATTACCGGGGAAAAAACTCCAAGGGGGCCAGAAATTGTTTTGAAGGCATCTATAATACGATATACACTATATATAGTCAGACAACTGCATTTTTACTAGATTCAGTCACTTCAGTTCAGTTCAGTCGCTCCGTCGTCTTCGACTCTTTGCGACCCCATGAACCGCAGCACGCCAGGCCTCCCTGTCCATCAACAACTCCCAGAGTTCACCCAAACCCATGTCCATCGAGTCGGTGTTGCCATCCAACCATCTCATCCTCTGTCGTCCCCTTCTCCTCCTGCCCTCAGTCTTTCCCAGGATCAAGGTCTTTTCAAATGAGTCAGCTCTTCGCATCAGGTGGCCAAAGTATTGGAGTTTCAGCTTCATCAGTCCTTCCAATGAACACCCAGGACTGATCTCCTTTAGGATGGACTGGTTGGATCTCCTTGCAGTCCAAGGGACTCTCAAGAGTCTTCTCCAACACCACAGTTCATAAGCATCAATTCTTCTGCGCTCAGCTTTCTTTATAGTCCAACTCTCACATCCATACGTGACCACTGGAAAAACCATAGCCTTGACTAGATGGACCTTTGTTGACAAAGTAATGTCTCTGCTTTTTAATATGCTGTCTAGGTTGGTCATAGCTTTTCTTCCAAGGAGGACGCATCTTTTAATTTCATGGCTGCAGTCACCATCTGCAGTGATTTTGGAGCCCAGAAAAATAAAGTCAGCCACTGTTTCCACTGTTTCCCCATCTATCTGCCATGAAGTGATAGGACCGGATGCCATGATCTTAGTTTTCTGAATGTTGAGCTTTAAGCCAACTTTTCACTCTCCTCTTTCACTTTCATCAAGAGGCTCTTTAGTTCTTCACTTTCTGCCATAAGGGTGGTGCCATCTGCATATCTGAGGTTATTGATATTTCTCCCAGCAATCTTGATTCCAGCTTGTGCTTCCTCCAGCCCAGCGTTTCTCATGATGTACTCTGCATAGAAGTTAAATAAGCAGGGTGACAATATACAGCCTTGAGGTACTCCTTTTCCTATTTGGACCCAGTCTGTTGTTCCATGTCCAGTTCTAACTGTTGCTTCCTGACCTGCATATAGGTTTCTCAAGAGGCAGAACCACTAGACCATTCAGGTATGACCTAAATCAAATTCCTTTGATTANTAGAAGTTAAATAAGCAGGGTGACAATATACAGCCTTGAGGTACTCCTTTTCCTATTTGGACCCAGTCTGTTGTTCCATGTCCAGTTCTAACTGTTGCTTCCTGACCTGCATACAGGTTTCTCAAGAGACAGGTGAGGTGGTCTGGTATTCCCATCTCTTTCAGAATTATCCACAGTTTATTGTGATCTACACAGACAAAAGCTTTGGCATAGTCAATAAAGCAGAAATAGATGTTTTTCTGGAACTCTCTTGCTTATTCCATGATCCATTAGATATTGGCAATTTGATCTCTGGTTCACGTATTGCTGAAGCCTGGCTTGGAGAATTTTGAGCATTACTTTACTAGCGTGTGAGATGCGTGCAATTTTGCGGTAGTTTGAGCATTCTTTGGCATTGCCTTTCTTTGGGATTAGAGTGAAAACTGACCTTTTCCAGTCCTGTGGCCACTGCTCAGTTTTCCAAATTTGCTGGCATATTGAGTGCAGCACTTTCACAGCATCGTCTTTCAGGATTTGAAACAGCTCAACTGTAATTCCATCACCTCCACTAGCTTTCTTCATAGTGATGCTTCCTAAGGCTTACTTGATTTCACATTCCAAGATGTCTGGCTCTAGGTGAGTGATCACAGCATCATGATTATCTGGGTTGTGAAGATGTTTTTTGTACAGTTCTTCTGTGTATTCTTACCACCTCTTCTTAATATCTTCTGCTTCTGTTAGGTCCCTACCGTTTCTGTCCTTTATTGTGCCCATCTTTGCATGAAATGTTCCCTTGGTATCTCTAATTTTCTTGAAGAGATCTGTAGTCTTTCCCATTCTATTGTTTTCCTCTATTTCTTTGTATTGATCACTAAGGAAAGCTTTTTTATCTCTCCTTGCTATTTTTTGGAACTCTGCATTCAAATGGGTATATCTTTCCTTTTCTCCGTTGCTTTTCACTTCCCTTCTTTTCCCAGCTATTTGTCAGGCCTCCTCAGACAGCCATTTTGCGGTTTTGCATTTCTTTTTCTTGAGGATGGTCTTGATTCCTGTCTCCTGTACAATGTCACGAACCTCCATCCATAGTTCATCAGCACTCTGTCTATCAGATCTAGTCCCTTAAATCAGCACTCTGTCTATCAGATCTAGTCCCTTAAATCTATTTCTCACTTCCACTGTATAACCATAAGGTTCCCTAGGCTTTTTACATATCTTAAGAATGAGATATAGTTGGTAGAACCACTAAAGAGCATGTCATTTTTTTCAAGATAATCCTCTTCATCTAAAATAAAAACTCTATAATGTTCCTTTTTCCTCCCTATTAATCTTACTTATATAATCATAGTCCTAGACAAGTATTTTTATTTCGAAGTGATGAGTCCTAACCACTGGACAGCCAGGGAATTCCTTGGACTAGTTTTGAAACCACCATTATATTAAGTATGTAAAACACAGTTGATGTGATTATAGCAAGGTGTACCTTTTGCATTAGAATAGAGAACACAAAGTTTCCTGACATACGAATAATGATCTGATAACTTTACAGTCACACTAGTATCTTTGTGGATATCCTGACTGTTTCAAAGCCAACTTTTTTTTTTTTTTGCATGGATGGTTCCGTTTTAATTTACAAAGCATCATGAATGCTATTTAAATTATAATAAAATCCCTTCCAAGGAAATTTAGTAGGGGCCGTATGTGTTTGACGTTGACCAACACCTGTCCTTTATAGTTATGTGCTAAAAAGCAGGTGTTCATACATTTATTGTGCTTCTGTTGGGCTTTTAATCTCTACCCTCTTATCTGAAAATGTTGATAATTCAAAAGATTTCATAGCAACAGTACAGTTTGTGCTTTATCGCTTAGAGCAAACAAAACCTATTTCTTCATTGGGATGACTGTATTACTTTTTCAGTCTTTGTTTAAGCGAATCGAGTCCAAGGCATTCCAGAGTAAAATATTACCACTTTCCTTCTTGTCCTTCCTGCGGTGTTCACTCTCTTTTGGAAGATGGTCATCTTGCCTGCTGGATCCTTCTCCTAGTCTGGCTCTGTGTGATATGAGATCAAAGGGCTTTCATTTTCTGTATCAATTAGGCTGGCTGTCTTGTCTCAATGAGATTAAGTAGCCTCTGGAGACTAGTGACACCGGAGCGGCAGCTGATGAGCTGATGGTTAGCATACAATTTGGTTGTCTTAATTCTTTCTAAACGGCAGTTTGTATCGTCCGACATCTTTCTTTTATGATTGTGTCTGTGGCTCATTTGTTCAGGGCAACTGTGCAGCACACCCCAGACCTGATAATCAGTGATCCGAGCTTCTCAAAAGGCTAGTGAGGCACATCAGTTCTCTCCTAAGCTTCATGTATTTCTCATGCTAAGGGAAGGGCCAGAGTTTGTGTTTCTTTCTTTGATCTTTTTGGTGCAATGTGAAGTACCAAAATATTCAACCCCAGATAAATTCTAAATCCTCTACCCAGAATTTACCCCCAAGTTGCTTAAAGGAAGTGTTATTCAAAGCCTTTGCTGGGCCCCGGGAAGAGCTGTGTAAGGCTGGTGTGGGTCCTGCTATATGGACGCTCTTCTGTATCTGGAAGTTTATGGTTGACATGTTCCACAGTCATACTGAACCACTCCTCGGGAGATAAGACTTGAACACCCTCACGAAAGAAAGTGCAGCCGTGTTTTTAAGGGCATAAGCAAGACACTGGTATGTATTAACAACATTCTCTTTCAGAGTATTCGCTCTGACTTTACTTTCAGAGATTTCCCAGCCAGCTGCTTCTTCAAGAAAAAAGAGATCATCAAGTAGAAACTCCCTGAGTTTGCATTCTTCACTGTCTTCAGACTTCTCCAAGCGTACACCGACTCTTTCCTTCTTCCTTACTATCCCAGAAGAGAGAGCTCTACCTCTTTCTAAGTCTCGCTCTCCATGTGTGCCCCAAACCTCTGGCCTCCTCAGTATCTCACCTCCTCTCATGTCTTGACCCCTCCTTTCTCCTCTGGGTACACATGTGCTCAAGACTCCGCCAGACGTTAGAGAAATTTAAAAAAAAAAAAAAAAAAAAAACCAGCTACAGAAACAACTACCCTTTCTTTAGCTCAACTTCCTTTTTTTTCTGGGCTGATGCCTTACATTTCACCTTTTCTTCATCATCAAATTCTCAAGAAAGACAACATGCCTTATTTTAGGTACTGGGTCCGATTCTCTTTTTCATCCCCTGTCCTCTGATTTCTGCCCCCACTCTGCTGTTCTCGCCAATCAAGGAACACCGTTCGGGTCTGCTCTTACTCGCCTCTCTTTTCCACTGGCCACGCAGGGTTAGTCTCTCCAACAGGAAAGCATCTTCTGAGTTCTGTCTCATTTCCTTCTCTTGGTCCCCCTCGTATAGCCTTCTAAAGGTTCTGCCTCTTCTCTTCGTTTTCTGACCCTCAGTTAGAAGTTCGGGTTTTCTAAGGTTTCTCACCCTTCTCTCCTCCCTTCGCTCCTCTTCCTCCTCATCCCTAGGCAGTCCCATGACTTTCTGCCAGCCAGAAACTTGCATCACCAGCTACTCATAGGAATTCTCCTGGGGCACCTCAGAGTTGAGCACACAGCAAAGAACTGCTTGCATGGGAACTGCTCACGCACACTTCTCCTCCTTCCTTGCTCCTCAGGACCTTGGCGTCCTCTCAGATGCCCTGGAGGGATCCGAGCCTTCTTATCCTGTCTTCTTACTTCCTCTCAGTTCTACCTCCTTCATTCTTCATTCCATTACCTCAGTCTAGATCGGCCCTCATTGCCTCACAGGTGGAAGGCTGCATCTGGGCATTTCCTGCATTATATTTCTACAACTATATCTGATCCTATCACTGCCAGGAGTAAAGAATTCCTTCCATTCCCAGCTGCCTACAAAATCTATTTGAGTCCAAACTCCTTAGTGTGGCATACGATCTGCTTCAGGTTGTGATCGAGCCTAGTTTTCTAATTACTTTCTGGTCACCTACCCCCATATGCCTTTACACACTCCAGAATGTTCCCCATCTGTGCCTTCCTAGCCAGGGTCAGGGTGATCCTTTTCCCTGAAATGCTCTCTCTCTCTTTTTTTTTTTTTTGGTCCTCTCCTCTGCCTGGAAAATCGCAATTCCTCCTTCGGCATGGACTCCAGTGTCACCTCCCTTCTAGCGCACTGGTCTTCACTGACCACAGCTCCTACCCCAGTCCCACAACTTTCAAACCTTTAACTGTTCTGCCTTTGGTGTTCCCAGAGCATTTTATGCACGTGCATGCTAAGTCACTTCAGTCATGTCCAACTCTTTGTGACCCCGTGGATGGACTGCAGCCCTCCAGGCTCTTCTGTCCATGGGATTCTCCAGGCAAGAGCACTGGAGTAGGTTGCCATTTCCTGCTCCAGGGGATCGTCCGGGTCCAGGGATCGAACCCATGACTCTTATGTCTCCTGAACTGGCAGGCGGGTTCTTTACCGTTCAGCTACCAGCCTGCTTCCCCTTAAAGTCCTGTCTCGTCCTACCGCCCTTTGTCTGTTAGTCTGCCTTCCCTGCCAGGCTTCTCCAGAGCCATGTTCATTTTCCTCCTATGCCTAGGATTCTCCCCCAGTTCCTATTTTGTTTCTGAGATGCAATAGAAAGCCGTAGCCGCCTGCCTCGGGAAACACTGGCAGTCCTGTCACCACCCCTCCAGTTTTCTATTCATGTTCGCTATTACAGCACTTATTATATTGATGCTGTATGTTTACTTTTCCGTCTCTTCCGCTAGACTGAGAGTATCTCAGGAGCAAGGAACCTCGTCTCATTCATCATCATGGCCACCCAAGTGGTTAACACAGTGCTCAGAACACACTAGGTACCAAACTGATGTTTGGCAAATAAACTGCCAAGCCCCTAAGCCATTATTATTTGTATCTGAGTTACTTTTAGATGTCAAATGGTGCTTTTGTTTTGAACGGCTATATAAGATAACATTTTATTAAGTGCTTATTAATTTACTATGAATATTTCACCAAAGGTGATCATCACCTGCGCAGAAAATTTAAAATCCTCATTCGTTAGAAAAGGGTCATGTTAAGGGACTAGAAAACAACCCTGACTTGTGGGAAACTGAGCCTGAGAGAGTGCTGAATTGAAAGGGGTGAACACATAAAGTGACATACAGTGCTTGCTCAAGGCATTGGAATGCCAATAAATATGTAACATCCCACACCCTGGAGTCTGTTTTTTTAAAGGGAAAATTAAAAAGGTAACTGAAGTTACTTACCAAATTTATGCTAAAAACCAAGATTAAAAACTGCACTGAAAATCCCCTTGGTCCCAAGAACCGTAGTGTTTCTATAAAGTATCCTCCTACTGGTGTTTTTCTCATAATCACCAAATTACGCGACAGAAGAGGACGTGATTGTCTGTGTAATCAGCTGAGGTGGGCAAGCTGGGGGAAAGTTATGGGGGAAGTGAAGATCAGAAGAATCAGCACTTCTCTCTTCCCTGGCTTCCTCTCCCCTTGTAGATTTGCACCGATAATATACATTCACTTTATAAAAATCAGTCAACAGGAAAAAGCTCCCTGGGCTATAAACTGAAACACTGATCTGAGGGAGTCTGGTTTCAGAGTTCCTATTTTCTATGGCTAACAACTGTGAGTTATTTTGTGAACTCTTAGGTGCTTTAAATTATTAGTAATACAAATGAGTAATTATATTAAATGACCCCAGATTTTCTTTTAGCAAGGTGAGTCCTCTCAAAGTTGGGCTCTTTCAGCCAGCTACTATCACTGTATTTTTCCCTTTTATTTTTTTCTTTCTTTTTTCCCCCCTTGAGTTATGTTGTGCTGTGTGGTATTATGGGTATTTCCCAATATTATCAACCCATGTACATCCATTTTCACTTAGCCCATATCCTGCTTCCTACACTCTTCTAAACTTTATCTATGAATCACTCAAAATTTTACATATTCTGGAAATTACACACTTACTTTTCAGAATATAGTAATCACACTTCCTCCCTTATTTGAAACATTTTCAACATCTCTCCTAAACGAACTCTCCATTGCTTATGCTAGTTTATACAATTACTGTTAGCTCTTATGGTGAACCAGGGAAAAAAGTAATTATCAAGGCCATTTTTTCCCTTTCTTTTCTCCTTGCTCATCTTTTTTATTCTTCGCAAAGCCTGGGGGCCTGGAGCAGAGCCTGGGGGTCTGGAGTGCAGGTGGGGAGTTCTTCCACAGGAAGAAAGGTACCTGGCTGTGAGCACCTTCACACCTCATTATTATCTTTTAGGTATTGGCTCATTTGAAAACTGTTAGGCAGGCTGGAATTGGAGGTTGGAGGAACCAGGGTGGAAAGTGATTTGTTCACGTTAGAAAAGAATCACTCGATATGGAGAGCCCCAAACTCAAAGAGATGACTCAGCCCTGCAAGAAAACTGGACTTGGGAGTTTTTAACAGCTGTTGAAGGATGAAGAAAGCACTCCTATTATTAGAATTAGGAATTAGTATTAATTATTAGAATTAATTAATTAGGAATTAGAATTAATTATTAGAATTAGGAAGCAGTGCTTCAAGTTTAAAAAGAATAAATTCAGTTTCACCCAAAGAGATGAAATTTGGGAATTTACATAAAGAGATAGTTTAGGCTAAAATTAAAAGACACTTTCTGGGACTGAAAACATAAGTGATTATATATTCAATATATAACACATATAAAAATATATGTATGATAAAGATATATTTAAACAGGAAATTTTAATTAGAAAAAATTCAGACAATACAAAGGGGAGTACAATGAACAATGAGTTCCCCTCCTTGCTCACACTCTTCCCTGCCCACCTCCCCTGCTAGGTCTGCTTGCTGAAAAAAATCCCTGCTATTTAGTTATTTATCCTTTTAGAGAAATTCTATGTACTTATAAACATGTATGTGTGTGAGGGTTTTTTTTTTTACTGCCTGCACCTTAGTTTCTCCACTTATCAATGTGTCTTAAAAATCTTTCCGTATCAGTCCACATAGAGCTGTCTCATGCTTTATGACTGTGGCAGAGTTTAATAAGCCATTCCCTTCTGATGGACATCGAGGCTGTCCGCTCTCTTCTGCTCTTAGAAAACCGCACTGCATTATAGCTGAACTGAAAGAATGACGTGAAACCCTCATGCCGGGAGGGCTGGAGGCAGGGTGGGACAGAATGAACCGCTGCTCTCCCGTGAGCCAAACCTCTTCAGGTTCTGATTCTCTGTGTGCCTCACTGCCATGCAAAACTAGGGGGGACACGCAGAGGAACTCCACGAGAGGGCCACATCCTGTGGTTTGCCCATTAGAGTGGCCGTTTTCCATGGTGTGGAGTCATTATGCAACGGTATCCCAAGTCTTACATGGCAGTGGGGGAACATTTTAGGAACACACCTGAGTTCTTTGAGAAGAAAACTACAATGTGGAAGGAGCACTGGGTTTGGGTCACAGGAACATGGTTTGAGCCTCAGCTCTGCCTTTTACCTGTGTGTTCACGGAAGCCATCTTTGCACCCCTGAGCCTTTTTATTTTTCTCCTGTAAAATGGGGATAATAGTACCAATGTTATGTTTTGAAGCTGTAATGAAGTAAGGCTTATGAAGTGATGGTGTCAACCAGTGGTTCTCAAAATTTAGACAGGTTCTGATTCAGAAGGTCTGGAGTGAAGCTTGGGAATTTACATTTCTAATAAATTCTCAGATGGTGCTGATGTTGCTGGTCTGGGAACCAGGATTTGAGAAACGCTGGTATAAGCCATAAAGGACTGATTGGTGGTGTTACATTTTTTGTTATTACAGTTATTCTCCTAGAAAGAACACTGTCTTTACATATCTCCTTAGAGAAATGAGAGAGGCCATGATAATCACCTTCAAATTAAAGTGAACATTCTTCCAGCCAATCAAGTACAGTGAAAACCACAGAAATCTCTATAAAGAGATTGAACTTGTTTGGGGAGGGCAGAATTAAACACATAATTTTGCACACTTTGAGTTTATTTAAATGTTCATGCACCTCTGAATTCGATGGTAAACAGCACTTGACAGGAAGTGGAAGTATAAAAATAAACAAGAAAGGCTCATCTCGTGGCATTGCTGCCTTAACTGAACACAGGAAGTCCTGGAAATCTTGCAAGACTGTCTGTTCCTTCATGATGTCTAGCCCGATTTTAAGACCCCAAATTATTTTTGGTTTGTCTTAGGGAAATAGAAACCATTGGAGGGGGAAAAAATACATATGTGTGCACATAAGTGTGTGTGTGTGTATATATATATATATATATATATATATATGTAAAAGAGATTTATGATAAGGTATTCGCTCCTGCAACCTTGTGAGAAACCCAGACCCAGAAAAGCGTATGGTACACTTTCAGTCTGAGTGCAAGAACCAGGAGCACCATCGGTATAAGTTTCTTTCTGAGTGTGAATACAAAGGCAGGGGAAGATCAATGTCCCAACGTAAAGACAGTCAGGCAGAGAGACAGAATTCTTTCTTATTCAACCTTTTATTCCATTCAGGCCTTCAGCAGATTGGACAAGGCCCAGTCACATTGGGAGGGCCATCTGCTTTACTCAATCTCCCAATTCAAATATTAATCTCATCTAGAAACACCCTCACAGACACCCTCAGAAATAACACGTGACCAAATATCTAGGCACCTTGTGGCCCAGTGAAGTTGACACAGACCATTACCCATCATGGTATTGTTGATGAACATCTGAAATGAGCCACTTTCAGTTTGCTTATCACTGGGTTTCCAGTCCACAAGGCTACATCAAAACGTTTTGACGCTTCAAGGGAGACAAACTTCAACTGTGGCTGTGTGTATAGTCAGCTTCACATTCTAGTTGTCACACATCTTACAGCAACATATTTCAGTGGCCGACTTATGCTCAACCTCATAAAGCAAAAATTTTAGGTAATGATGGCCAGGGGCTGCCATCACCATTATTATATTGATATAGGAAAAATGCTGCCAACAGGTCTGCGAGGATATAAATGCTGTTCAGTATTTGAATGTATGTTAAGAATAATTCAGAATCATTTATTTATTTCTGTGTAGGAATCCACACATTTGGCTTTTAACACTGAAAGGCTATCTTTAAACCTGCCATACACTTTCTCCCCATCCCAGCTAATAAATTCAGCCTGTAGAACAATAGACATACCACAGTACATTCCTGGGATCCCAAGAGAAATTTTTAAAGACAAATATTAAAATGAATGAGACAGCTATAAGAGTTTGAACGTAAATTAGAATGGATGATGAAGCAAAATTTTCAAACCACAGCACAGTAAGAGGAAAACACTGGGGTTGTACGTCAAGAATGCTTTTGTGAAGATGGCATCTTCTTCTGGTGGGTTTCCTTGCTTTCCATCTCCCTGATTTCCTTCTTGACATTGTACAGCTATTTCCTCTCTAATACAGAAACTCTCCCTTATAGAATCTTTTTCCATGGCTGGCTTTCATCACTTTTTGATAGGTACCTAAATATTTCAGTTTCTTCCACTTTATTTTCCCTTAACAATAACTGCTGCCCAATCAGCTCATTCATCTTTCCCCCTGTTATAAAGTATTTGAGATATTGAATGAGTGTTTATCAAGCACCATTTGGAATCCTCTAGATTCTCTTGTTTGGCATTTTCTTAGAGTCCTGGCCTCCATTTCACTTGGAAGTTTAAATTAGGTTTGTCTGATCATTTAAAATTCTTGAGTTCAAAACTCAGTGTGGGCTTTCTCTTCTTGTCTTGCCTGTTGGAGATTTGCTGTGTGTAAATGAAGGACAGATCTTAAAATCTCAGACTTGTTTAATAGATCATGCACATTTATCAACAATATTCAGACATGTGATACAGAAAAGCAAATACTATGCTTTGAGATCTCCACAAATGATTACAACTACTATTTATTTGCTATTTACTATGAAGTACGTGCATGGCAAAGTTCAACCTAGGAGTTAGGGATCTTTTTTTTTGCGGGGGGGGGGGCATGCCGCACAGCATGCAGAATCTTGGTTCTCCGACCAGCAATCAAACCTGTGCCCCCTTCGGTGGAAGCGCAGAATGCTAACCATTGGACCGCCAGGGAATCCGCTAGGAATCTTATTAAGAGTTTCTCACCCTTGGTGTCCATAGCAGTGTAGCAGCAGTGTTAGGCACTCAGCCGTGTCCGACTCTTTGCAGCCCCACAGACTGTAGCCGGCCAGGCTCCTTGGTCTACGGCATTCTCCAGGCAAGAATACTGGAGTGGATTACCATTCCCTTTTCCAGAGGATCTTCCCGACCCAGGGATCGAACCTGGATCTCCTGCATTGCAGGCAGATTCTTTACCATTTGAGCTATAGGGAAGACCTATTGGTGTCCACAGGTCATCTTATCAGTTCAGTTCAGTTGTTCAGTCGTGTCCAGCTCTTTGTGACCCCATGGACTGCAGCATGCCAGTCTTCCCTGTCCATCACCAACTCCCAGAGCTTGCTCAAACTCATTTCCATTGAGTGGGTGATGCCATTCAACCATCTCATCCTCTGTCATCCCCTTCTCCCCACCTTCAAACCTTCCCAGCATCAGGGTCTTTTCTAAGGAGTCGGTTCTTCATAACAGGTGGCCAAAGTATTGGAGCTTCAGCTTCAACATCAGTCCTTCCAATGAATATTCAGGACTGATCTCCTTTAGAATCAACTGGCTGGATCTCCTTGCAGTCCAAGGGATGCTCAAGAGTCTTCTCCAACACCATAGTTCAAAAGCATCGATTTTTCCGTCCTCAGCTTTCTTTATAGTCCAACTCTCACATCCATACATGACCACTGGAAAAACCATAGCCTCGACCAGACAGACCTTTGTCAGCACTCTCATAGGCAATCTCAAAATTATTATAGTTATTTGAGTTGAATTTTTGGTATTTGTAACTCAAAGAGAATTAATTTATGTAAATATGATACATATCATTATATATACATTTGTCTTTGTGGGTGTGTAAAACAAAGTTCCATATCCTGAGCAAGGGGAGATCAAGGAGGAAAGGTCTGTGTTCTCTCGCTCTCACACCCATTTACACTGACTGCATGTACAAATCCCTAGAAGAACCTCCTGAGAGAACAAAACAACGAAGATTGGGGCCAGGAAGCTAACTTGCAAGGATTTCGTGTGCATGGCTCCATGAGAAGGACCTGACCTTAAAGACAAGAAAATCTGAAGACTGACTAGGTAAAACAAATATGGTTTAAAGATCAAAGAATATAAAAAGATACACCATGTGGTGCAGTGGTAGAGAAGGTAAAGAATCCGCCTGCCAAGACAGGAGACACAGGAGATACAGGTTCCATCCCTGGGTTGGGAAGGTCCCCTGGAGGAGGGCATGGCAACCCACTCCAGTGTTCTTGCCTGGAGAACCCCATGGACAGAGGGGACTAGTGGGCTACAAGGGGTTGCAAAGAGTCGGACACAACTGAAGCAACTTAGCACGCATGCACACACACATACAGTAAAGGGTCTCTCTCCTGTCCTACTGTTCGGCTCTCTGTTTGATCAAATCTCACCCAGTTCTTAGACTGGTAACTATCCTTCATTTCCTGTGTCAATTTCCATAGTTTCTTCAAGCAAATACAAGCAAAGCCAAACAGAGATTCTTGCTGTTCTTCATTTGTTTACAAAGGTAGCATATTTTACATATCATTCTGCACCTCTCTTTTTGTTTGTTTGTTTATCTTGGGCTTCTTTCCCTGTTGGTATAAAGAAAGTTTCCTCATCCTTTTTTAACTGCTGCTTAACGTTCTATGGTGTGGATGTATCGTTATTTAACCAGTTCTTTTGGACAGACATGAGTTGTTTCTAAACTCTGGCTAGAAATCTCTGGCTATTACAAACAATGCTACCAAGAATGACTTTGCACAAAAGTAATTTCTCACCTGTGCATGAATATCTGCATGATTAATTCCTCCATAAGTAATTCTGAGTTTATATTTTATTTACTAATTTGGCTGCCTCAGGGGTTATTACAGCATGAGGGATCTTCTTTCCTGAACAGGGGTTGAACTTGGGACCCCTGCATGGGGAGCAGGGAGTCTTAGCCACTGGCAGGGAAGTCCGGTAATTCTGAGTCTTTAGTGGCTTTTGTTATTTGAAAATGACCACCTAGCTATCCTCTCTATGAAGATATACTCTGGTGGGAGAAGGGATGTGTGTCTGTAAAGCTAGAAGGGGCTATAACACCTGAGGGCCCAGTCCACTCTTCTTTTAGAACCCCCAAGGGAGTCCAGTCTACGAAGAAGAGTCACATTCCTGCCACTTTCAGAGGAAGGATGAGTGTGGGTCCTCAAGGTTGCCAAAGAGGTGACGCTGGAGAGGAAACAGTGGCCTGAGTGAGGCACAGGGCTGTGGTTCAAATGCGAAGCCATGATTGTGTTGTAAGCTGCTGGGGCTTAAGCAGCACTTTGTAAGGGTTAGTGACCCCAGCAGTGCAAGTGGCCCTGGCAAAGGATGGCACAAAGACAAGTGTTTTCCATGTTCTTACATTTTCTCACTTGGAACTAACACTCTAACAAAAGCCATAGTACTGTGAAGCCTGGTGATATTTGGGTAATATATGCCTAAGAAAGGTCCTGAATAATTGAAAGATATTAATAGAGGTTTTGGCTCAGAAGGTAAAGCGTCTGCCTGCAATGCAGGAGACCTGGGTTCAGTCCCTGGGTTGGGAAGATCTCCTGGAGAAGGAAATGGCAACCCACTCCAGTATTCTTGCCTGGAAAATCCCATGGACGGAGGAGCCTGGTAGGCTACAGAGCCAAAGTATTGGAGCTTCAGCTTCAACATCAGTCCTTCCAATGAATATTCAGGACTGATCTCCTTTAGAATCAACTGGCTGGATCTCCTTGCAGTCCAAGGGATGCTCAAGAGTCTTCTCCAACACCATAGTTCAAAAGCATCGATTTTTCCGTCCTCAGCTTTCTTTATAGTCCAACTCTCACATCCATACATGACCACTGGAAAAACCATAGCCTCGACCAGACAGACCTTTGTCAGCACTCTCATAGGCAATCTCAAAATTATTATAGTTATTTGAGTTGAATTTTTGGTATTTGTAACTCAAAGAGAATTAATTTATGTAAATATGATACATATCATTATATATACATTTGTCTTTGTGGGTGTGTAAAACAAAGTTCCATATCCTGAGCAAGGGGAGATCAAGGAGGAAAGGTCTGTGTTCTCTCGCTCTCACACCCATTTACACTGACTGCATGTACAAATCCCTAGAAGAACCTCCTGAGAGAACAAAACAACGAAGATTGGGGCCAGGAAGCTAACTTGCAAGGATTTCGTGTGCATGGCTCCATGAGAAGGACCTGACCTTAAAGACAAGAAAATCTGAAGACTGACTAGGTAAAACAAATATGGTTTAAAGATCAAAGAATATAAAAAGATACACCATGTGGTGCAGTGGTAGAGAAGGTAAAGAATCCGCCTGCCAAGACAGGAGACACAGGAGATACAGGTTCCATCCCTGGGTTGGGAAGGTCCCCTGGAGGAGGGCATGGCAACCCACTCCAGTGTTCTTGCCTGGAGAACCCCATGGACAGAGGGGACTAGTGGGCTACAAGGGGTTGCAAAGAGTCGGACACAACTGAAGCAACTTAGCACGCATGCACACACACATACAGTAAAGGGTCTCTCTCCTGTCCTACTGTTCGGCTCTCTGTTTGATCAAATCTCACCCAGTTCTTAGACTGGTAACTATCCTTCATTTCCTGTGTCAATTTCCATAGTTTCTTCAAGCAAATACAAGCAAAGCCAAACAGAGATTCTTGCTGTTCTTCATTTGTTTACAAAGGTAGCATATTTTACATATCATTCTGCACCTCTCTTTTTGTTTGTTTGTTTATCTTGGGCTTCTTTCCCTGTTGGTATAAAGAAAGTTTCCTCATCCTTTTTTAACTGCTGCTTAACGTTCTATGGTGTGGATGTATCGTTATTTAACCAGTTCTTTTGGACAGACATGAGTTGTTTCTAAACTCTGGCTAGAAATCTCTGGCTATTACAAACAATGCTACCAAGAATGACTTTGCACAAAAGTAATTTCTCACCTGTGCATGAATATCTGCATGATTAATTCCTCCATAAGTAATTCTGAGTTTATATTTTATTTACTAATTTGGCTGCCTCAGGGGTTATTACAGCATGAGGGATCTTCTTTCCTGAACAGGGGTTGAACTTGGGACCCCTGCATGGGGAGCAGGGAGTCTTAGCCACTGGCAGGGAAGTCCGGTAATTCTGAGTCTTTAGTGGCTTTTGTTATTTGAAAATGACCACCTAGCTATCCTCTCTATGAAGATATACTCTGGTGGGAGAAGGGATGTGTGTCTGTAAAGCTAGAAGGGGCTATAACACCTGAGGGCCCAGTCCACTCTTCTTTTAGAACCCCCAAGGGAGTCCAGTCTACGAAGAAGAGTCACATTCCTGCCACTTTCAGAGGAAGGATGAGTGTGGGTCCTCAAGGTTGCCAAAGAGGTGACGCTGGAGAGGAAACAGTGGCCTGAGTGAGGCACAGGGCTGTGGTTCAAATGCGAAGCCATGATTGTGTTGTAAGCTGCTGGGGCTTAAGCAGCACTTTGTAAGGGTTAGTGACCCCAGCAGTGCAAGTGGCCCTGGCAAAGGATGGCACAAAGACAAGTGTTTTCCATGTTCTTACATTTTCTCACTTGGAACTAACACTCTAACAAAAGACATAGTACTGTGAAGCCTGGTGATATTTGGGTAATATATGCCTAAGAAAGGTCCTGAATAATTGAAAGATATTAATAGAGGTTTTGGCTCAGAAGGTAAAGCGTCTGCCTGCAATGCAGGAGACCTGGGTTCAGTCCCGGGGTTGGGAAGATCTCCTGGAGAAGGAAATGGCAACCCACTCCAGTATTCTTGCCTGGAAAATCCCATGGACGGAGGAGCCTGGTAGGCTACAGCCCATGGGGTCACAAAGAGTCGGACACGACTGAGTGACTTCCCTTCACTTCACAGGGTAAAAGGGGCTTCCCAGGTGGTTCAGTGGTAAAGAATCCGCCTGTCAATGCAGGACACCCAAGAATCTCGGGTTCAATCCCTGGGTTGGGAAGATCCCCTGGAGTAGGAAATGACAACCCACTTCAGTATTCTTACCTGGAAAATTTAATGAACAGAGGAGCCTGGCAGGCTACAGACGTGGGGTTGCAAAGAGTCAGAAACGGCCGAGCACAAACACACACATAGGGTGAGAAGGTAAGAGTCCTCCTTCAGCCATCTCTTGATGTTAATAAGTGGGAATCGACTCTGTTGAGAGTTGCTGTGTATCCTTAATTTTTCAATATATTTATATATCTGTATTTTCCAATATAAATAATTTTTTTATATAAATAGGATATATCTCGGGGAAGGCAATGGCACCCCACCCCAGTACTCTTGCCTGGAAAATCCCATGGACGGAGGAGCCTGGTGGGCTGCAGTCCATGGGGTCGCTAACAGTCAGACAGACCGAGCGACTTCACTTTCACTTTTCTCTTTCATGCATTGGAGAAGGAAATGGCAACCCACTCCAGTATTCTTGCCTGGAGAATCCCAGGGATGGGGGAGCCTGGTGGGCTGCCGTCTATGGGGTCACACGGAGTTGGACACGACTGAAGTGACTTAGCAGCAGCNGAGACTTGGGTTTGATCCTTGGGTTGAGAAGATCTCCTGGAGAAGGAAATGGCAACCCACTCCAGTATTCTTGCCTGGAGAATCCCAGGGATGGGGGAGCCTGGTGGGCTGCCGTCTATGGGGTCACACAGAGTCAGACACTACTGAAGTGACTTAGCAGCAGCAGCAGCAGCAGCAGGATATATCTACACATATTATTTTGTAATTGTTTTTATTTTAAATATATTTTGGAGATTTTCCAAGTCAAAAATATAAAGATCTACTTCAATATCTCTAAATGCTGCATAGATGTCTACCATAATTGACCTGACCAATCCTGATATTTGGCTATTAGAAACAATGCTATAGAAAATGCCTTTGTACTTGTCTCTGGGCATATATGTGAGTGCTTCTCAAGAACTAGACAAAGCCTAGACAAAGAAATACTGGACTGATTGCTGCTGCTAAGTCACTTCAGTCGTGTCCGACTCTGTGCGACCCCATAGACGGCAGCCCACCAGGCTTCCCCCGTCCCTGGGATTCTCCAGGCAAGAACACTGGAGTGGGTTGCCATTTCCTTCTCCACTGGACTGAAGGGTACGCATATTTAAAATTCTGATGGATACTACCACATTATCTTCTCTTAAAAAGGTTTTACTAGTTTATTCTTTTGCCATGAGTATAGGAAAATGACTGCCCACAATCTTATTAATAATGGATCTTATCCATCCTTTAAATTTTTGTCAATTATATTTTTAAAATCATGTTACATTGTTGACATAACTTTTATTTCCTAGATTACCAGTGAGATTGAACTCCTTTCATAAAATTCATTTATATTACTTCCATAAATTGCCTGTTAATTTCTTTTGCACATTTTTCTCTTAGGTAGCTGTTTTAATTAATTTGAAGAATTATTTTATGTTCTATTTTCTGTTATTTATGTAGCAAGTATTTTTTGTGTGCTCTCTGTCTTTTAACTCTTAACTTGAATGTAACTATTAAGACTCTTTTAAAAAGTTTTATCTTAATTTATAAGACTACTATAACAAAATACCATATGCTAGGTAGCTTATAAACAAAGGAAATTTATTTCTCACAGTTCGAAAAGCTGGACCATCCAAGATCACTGTGCAGACATGGTTGGGTGAGGGCCCACTTCCTGGTTTGTAGCTGGCACCTTCTCACTCTGCCCTTATGTGGTGTAAAGGGCAAAGGGTCTTTCTGGACCATCGCTTGAATTGGCATGAATAGTGTTAATGAGGGCTTTGCACTGGTGACCTAGTCACCTCCCAAAGGCCCAACAGTCATCTTTGGGGATTCGGATTTCTACATATGAATTTGGGGAGAACCCAACCATTCAGAGTACTTAACATTCCATACCTGGCTCTCCAAAATTCATGTCCTCCTCACATGCAGAATGCAGTCATTCCATTTCAACAACCCAGAAGTCTTGTCTCAGCATCAACTCAAAAGTCTAAGTCCAGGGACTTCCCTGAAATGCCAGCTGTTTTTAAAATCCTAAAAGATGATATTGTTAAAGTGCTGCACTCAATATAAGAGGAAATTTGGAACACTGAGCATGGCCACAGAACTGGAAAAGGTCAGTTTTCATTTCAATCCCAAAGCAGGGCAATGCCAAAGAATATTCAAACTACCATACAATTACATTCAGTTCACATGCTAGCATGCTTATGCTCAAAATCCTTCAAGGTAGACTTCAGCAGTATGTGAGCCAGGAAATTCCAGATGTACAGCTAGATTTAGAAAAGGCACAGGAGCCAGAGATAAAATTGCCTATGTCCATTGGATCATAGAAAAGCAAAGGAATTCCAGAAAAACATGACTTCTGCTTCACTGACTATGCTAAAGCCTTTGACTGTGCAGATCACAACAAACTGCAGAAAATTCTTAAAGAGATGGGAATACAAGACCACCTACTTGTCTCCTGAGAAACCTGTATGCAGGTCAAAAAGCAACAGTTAGAACTAAACATGGAACAATGGACTGGTTCAAAATTGGGAAGTAGTACTCAAAGTTCTGTATCGTCACCTGGGCTATTTAACTTCTGTGCAGAGTCTATCGTGTAAAATGCCAAGCTGCCTGAAACACAAGCTGGAATCAAGACTGCCAAGAGAAATATCAATAACCTCAGATATGCAGATAACACCACTCTAATGTCAGAAAGAAGACCTAAAAGACCTTTTAGAAGTAACACCCAAAAAAGACATCCTTTTCATTATAGGGGACTGGAATGCAAAAATAGGAAGTCAAGAAACACCTGGAGTAACAGACAAATTTGGCCTTGAAGTATAGAATGAAGCAGGGCAAAGGCTAATAGAGTTTTGCCAAGAGAAAGCACTGGTCATAGCAAACACCCTCTTCCAACAATACAAGAGAAGGCTCTACACATGGACATCACCAGATGGCCAACACTGAAATCAGACTGATTATATTCTTTGCAGCCAAAGATGGAGAAGCTCTATACAGACAGCAAAAACAAGACCAGGAGCTGACTGTGGCTCAGATCATGAACTCCTTATTACCAAATTCAGACTCAAACTGAAGAAAGTAGGGAAAACCACTACACCATTCAATTATGACTTAAATCAAATCCCTTACGATTATACAGTGGAAGTGAGAAATAGATTTAAGGGACTAGATCTGATAGACAGAGTGCCTGATGAACTATGGATGGAGGTTGATGACATTGTATAGGAGACAGGGACCAAGACCATCCCCAAGAAAAAGAAATGCAAAAAAACAAAATGGCTGTCTGAGGAGGCCTTAAAAATAGCTGTGAAAAGATGAGAAGCAAAAAGCAAAGGAGAAAGGGAAAGATATACCCATTTGAATGTAGAGTTCCAAAGAATAGCACAGAGAGATAAGAAAGCCTTCCTTAGTGATCAGTGCAAAGAAATAGAGGAAAACAATAGAATGGGAAAGACTACAAATCTATTCAGGAAAATTAGGGATACCAAGGGAACATTTCATGCAAAGATGGGCACAATAAAGGACAGAAATGGTAGGGACATAACAGAAGTAGAAGATATTAAGAAGAGGTGGCAAGAATACACAGAAAAATGTACAAAAAAAGATCTTCATGACCCAGATAATCAGGATGGTGTGATCACTCACCTAGAGCCAGATATTTTGGAATGTGAAGTCAAGTGGGCCTTAGGAAGCATCACTAAGAACAAAGCTAGTAGAGCTGATGGAATTCCAGTTGAGCTATTTCAAATCCTAAAAGATGAGGCTGTGAAAGTGCTGCACTCAAAATGCCAGCAAATTTGGAAAACTCAGCAGTGGCCATGGGACTAGAAAAGGTCCATTTTCATTCCAATCCCAAAGAAAGGCAATGCCAAAGAATGCTCAAACTGCACGATTGCACTCATCTCACACGCTAGCAAAGTAATGCTCAAAATTCTAGCCAGGCTTGAGCAATACATGAACTGTGAACTTCCAGATGTTCAAGCTGGTTTTAGAAAAGGCAGAGGAATGAGAGATCAAATTGCCAACATCCACTGGATCATGGAAAAAGCAAGAGAGTTCCAGAAAAACATCTATTTCTGCTTTATTGACTATGCCAAAGCCTTTGACTGTGTGGATCACAATAAACTGTGGAAAATTCTTCAAGATATGGGAATACCAGACCACCTGACCTGCCTCTTGAGAAATCTGTATGCAGGTCAGGAAGCAACAGTTAGAACTGGACATGGAACAACACATTGGTTCCAAATAGGAAAAGGAGTACGTCAAGGCTGTATATTGTCACCCTGCTTATTTAACTTCTATGCAGAGTACATCATGAGAAACGCTGGGCTGGAGGAAGCACAAGCTGGAATCAAGATTGCCAGAAGAAATATCAATAACCTCAGATATGCAGATGACACCACCCTTATGGCAGAAAGTGAAAAGGAACTAAAAAGCCTCTTGATGAAAGGGAAACAGAAGAGTGAAAAAGTTGGCTTAAAGCTCAACATTCAGAAAACTAAGATCATGGCATCTGGTCCCATCACTTCATGGCAAGTAGATGGGGAAACAGTGGAAACAGTGTCAGACTTCATTTTTCTGGGCTCCAGAATCACTGCAGATGGTGACTGCAGCCATGAAATTAAAAGACACTCCTTGGAAGGAAAGTTATGATCAACCTAGATAGCATATTAAAAAGCAGAGACATTACTTTGCTAACAAAGGTCCATCTAGTCAAGGCTATGGTTTTTCCAGTGATCATGTATGGATGTGAGAGTTGGACTATAAAGAAATCTGAGTGCCAAGGAATTGATGTTTTTGAACTGTGGTGTTGGAGAAGACTCTTGGGAGTCCCTTGGACTGCAAGGAGATCCAACCAGTCCATCCTAAAGTAGATCAGTCCTGGGTGTTCACTGGAAGGACTGATGTTGAAGATGAAACTCCAATACTTTGGCCACCTGATGTGAAGAACTGAGTCATCTGAAAAGACCCTGATGCTGGGAAAGATTGAGAGCCAGAGAAGGGGACGACAGAGGATGAGATGGTTGGATGGCATCACCGACTCAATGGCATGAGCTTGGGTAGACTCCAGAGTTGGCAATGGACAGGGAGGCCTGGTGTGCTGCAGTCCATGGGGTCACAATGAGTCAGACGTGACTGAGGAACTGAACTGAATGTCAGAAAGCAAAGAGAAACTAAAGATCCTCTTGATGAGGGGAAAGAAGAGAGTGAAAAAGCTGGCTTAAAACTCAACATTAAAAAAACTAAGATCATGGCAGCCGGTCCCATCACTTCATGGCAAATAGAAGGGGAAAAAGTAGAAATAGTGATCACTGTGGACAGTGACTGCAGCCATGGAATTAAAAGATGCTTGCTCATTGCAAGAAAAGTTATGACAAACAGCATATTTAAAAGCAGAGACATCACTTTTCCAACAAAGGTGTATATAGTCAAAGCTATGATTTTTCCAGTAGTCAGGTACGTATGTGAGGGTTGGGCCATAACAAAGGCTGAGAACAAAAGAATGGATGCTTTTGAACTGTGGTGTTGGAGGAGACTCTTGAGAGTCCCTTGGACTGCAAGGAGATCCAACCAGTCCATCCTAAAGGAAATTATACTCAATAATAACTGGAAGGACTGATGCTGAAGCCGAAGCTGTAATTCTTTGGCCACCTGATGTGAAGAGCAGANGGTGTTGGAGGAGACTCTTGAGAGTCCCTTGGACTGCAAGGAGATCCAACCAGTCCATCCTAAAGGAAATTATACTCAATAATAACTGGAAGGACTGATGCTGAAGCCGAAGCTGTAATTCTTTGGCCACCTGATGTGAAGAGCAGACTCACTGGAAAAGACCTTGATGCTTGGAAAGATTGAAGGCAGGAGGAGGAGGAGACAACAGAGAATGAGATGGTTGGATGGCATCACTGACTCAATGGACAAGAGTTTGAGCAAACTCTGGGAGATGGTAAAGGACAGGGAAGCCTGGCGTGCTGCAGTCCATGGGGTCTCAAAGAGTCAGGCATGTCTGAGCAACTGAAGAACAATGAGGGACTTCCCTGGTGGTCCAGCAGGTAAGACTTCACTCCCCAATCCAGAGGGTCTAGATTCAATCCGTAGTCAAGGAAATAGATCCTGTGTGCTGCAATTATAGATCCTGAAAGGCTGCAACCAAGACCCATTGCAGCCAAATAAAATATTTTTTTAAAAGTCTAATGTCAAAGCTCATCTAGATACCATCTAAATCAAATACGGGTGAGGCATTCATCCTTAGGCAAACTGCCCTCTGGTTATGAATTATGAAATCAAACTCCTTAGGTGCTTCTAAAATACAGTGGAGGGACAGACATGGGATAGACATTTCCATTCTGAAGGGAGAAATAGGGAAGAAGAAAGGGTAAATAGTTTCCAAGCAAGTCCAAAACCTTCCTGCCCATCTCTGGACACACTGGGGTGGGCAGTGGGCCCCCAAGCCTAGGAGTGGCCCCATGTCCACAGCTTTGGTGGACACAGCCTACTGGGCAGTTCTCACAGGCTAGTCTCATGTCCGCCTGCTCTGGAGCTGTGGTCTCAGGAGCAACCTTGCCCTTACAGCCCCACTAGTCACTGACCTAATGGGGGCCTCTCTACTGTGGCCCCTCCCCATCCCGAGCCCACTGCTCTGGGAGGTTTCCCTCTTCCAAACCTAGATGGAGCTGTCACTGCTTCCAGGGCTGTGATACTCTGCACTCAGCAGGGAGTCCTCCAAGGTTTACCACCTGTGCCCTCCACCGGGGTGGCACCATGGCTGTCGTATGTGGCACCTGGAGGCTGAGGAGCACAACACGGGTATTTGGGGAGCGGGCCTGCTTTGTTAGGCAGCCAGCAGCCCCTCTTTCAAAACTGATATTCTTCCCCAGGGGCTTCGCTGGTGGTTCAGCAGTAAAGAATCTACCTGCAATGCAGGAGACCTGGGTTCGATCCCTGGGTCAGAAAGATACTCCGGAGAATGAAATGGCAACCCACTGCAGTATTCTTGCCTGGAAAATCTGGACAGAGGAGCCTGGAATTGAAAAGAGTCAGAAACTCTAGGGACTAAACAGCAACAATTTGCCCCCAGGTCCTGGAACTCAGGATTTGTGATGGTGGGCCCAGTCTGAAATGCCTTCGGGCATTTCATTCTTCTGCTGTTTTAAACAACAGGCCCCACCTTCTGTTTGAACCGCCAACTCGATGTCTCCATTATCTTGAAAATTGTTCCTGTCTTCCACTGAGATGGTTAATCCACATTAATTGCCTCATCAAATTTGGCTGCTTGTGTTTTTTTTTTTT
>SJYX01012078.1:6009-18232 GCA_006410675.1 Oreotragus oreotragus | reverse complement strand
ACCAAAAAAAAAAAAAAAAAGAGAGAGAGAAGAGAGAAAGAATGGACTTCTTGGTACAGCATAGAAACCCTTGGGTCAGCACAATTTTTAAAAGAAAATTAAATAATAACCCCAAGACCTTCTCTTAGAGGGTTAACCTTAAGAGAAAAGAGACATTCATGAGAAAAGAATAAATGCAACTTTAAAAACTTAAATTCCATACATATAAAACAAGGTAAGAGATAAGATAGAGAAGTATCATCAGCAAGTGTGACCAAGTGTTCAACTTCCCTATAGAGAAAGTACACTTAAATGGATGGGAAAATCAGGGGGTCCCAGTAGTCAAATGGCACAGGGTGTGAACAGACAATTCGGAAGAGCAAAGCATTCAAACACAATAATAAAGAAATGCTAACTAATAGGGCAAAATACCTTTCTTCACTTTTGCAAAAATTTTTGAATACTACTAGTCAATAAACTTTAGGGGAAATTGAGATTCTCACATTCCTGATGGTATATAAATTGATCCAATTTATAGGAAATTAGTTGGTCAATGTTCCAAAACTCCTAAAAATGATCATATTTATTTATCCTGAAATTCCTTTGTGGAAAATATCTGGAAATTATTTATGTTTTTTAAAATATAAATGTATTTATCTCAATGTGAATTTCTATAACAAAACATTGAAAATATCATGTTTGTGATATACATGTACGTAAATGGAATATACAACCAGTAAAAATTACATATGCCAAAAGTTTTTTCCTAATATAAGGAATGTTAGTGGCACTGTATTCTGAGAAAGAAAAATAAAATATAGTATTGTAAATATTTTACTCTCATTTGGCTGATTTTAGGAAAGATGCTCTCCCACTTTAATCATATGTATATATAATATCTAATGTAAAAATACCTTTAAAAGATTATCATAAATGCAGTGAATTGTTAACAGACAAATATTAAGTGGTAAGATTATGACAATAATCTTTTTTTAATATTTTGTATTTTAATTCTTTATAAGAATATGTGTTACTTTCACAATTGAGGGAAAATATGGGTTTAAAAGACTTAGAAAGCTGGAAATTTTTACTTTCCTACTTTAGATCTTCTGTGATAAATGAAATTTTAAAATATTAATCCTTAGAAGGGAAATTATTGTAACCCATATGTGTCAAGCACTATGCTAAGCAATTGAACATATCTCATTTAATCTTTATGGTAACCCTGAAAATAGATATTCATCCTTTTTTATGTATGAAGAACCCTGACATTCAAAAAATGTAAGTATCTTGCCCAACATTGTAAGTACTAGAGCTAGTCTTTGAATGCTATGTTATTTCCACATTATTACCAATGCTAGACACACATGAAGTGACCTCCCTTCTGGGGTAAGTCATTTATTACGAAGAAAAATAATTAAAAATTTAATTATTTAAGGAATGAGATTAAAATGTGCTTTTAATTTGAGCTTTTGCATTGCCTTGGTTTGTTTTGTTTAGAGATTTAATGAGCACGAAAAGACTTCAAGAAGTGTCTTTTCTAAAATCAGGCAGTGTTGTTTTAGCTTTTCAAATGAGAGCAAAACAGCTAGCAGTCTATAGGCACCCTTGTTTTCTTTCTACATGCCTCATCTGGCAGTACCACCTCTGGATGAAAAATACACCCTTTACTAGTAAAACAGTAAGGGCATATAGACTCTTTCCCATAGACCTTTTCTGTGACACTCTGTGATTGGTCTGAAAAAAAAGATTGGGTAGGAGACTGCCTTCAAGTCTGTGTCAAGTGACTAGGTTCCTCTTTCTTAAGCTTCTTGCACATCTGTGCATCAGAAACAACTCATGGATGTGGGTTCACTCGGGAAGTCTGAGAAAGCTTCGCTCCTGTGTTCTTATTCCTTTGGCTCCTTTGTTACTTAGTTTATACCTGTGAGAGTGCGTGCTCATTCGCTTCAGTTGTGTCCGACTCTGAGACCCCATGGACTCTAGCCCACCAGGCTCCTCTGTCCATGAATTTTTGCAAGAATACTGAAGTAGGTTGCCATGCCCTCCTCCAGGGGATTTTCCTGACCCAGGGATCAAAGTCGTGTCTCCTACATTACAGGTGACAAACCGGGAAAGCCTCAGTTTATACCTAACTGACTGCTAAATGCCATTTTAAGTACCTTCCTCACTCCGAGGGCAAAGCTCACAGGTGACTAAAATCACTTAAAATCTCTATAAGCCAAGATGCTTCAGGTTCGTTTCTAGGTATGTCACATGCTTGAGCCAGAAGCCAGAATCTCATTCATACCCGCCTCCCCCCAAAAAGATTCTACCCTCTCTCTCTTCTCTTGACGTTCTCAAAAATTAGAGGAACACAGATTATTCCTCTTGACTCACGTATCTTCCCTTGACACTGGGAACAAAGAGATTATAGCTGAACTTCTGTATCCTTGTTATGTTTATGGGATTTATGGATAACTTCTTATAATCAAGGAGTGAATGCAACCAGAAAAGTCTGTTTTAATCTGCATGCATGTATTTTGTTTTATTTTTTAAATCTTCCTCTTTCCTCTTTGCTTCACACACTACCACAAATTATGCTGGTTCTGGTTCTCCAGTGCATTCAGCCAGCATGTTGCTGTGTCCCAGCTCTCCATGTGGGTTCCGGCATCAAAGCCTTAGGCCAATTTTATTTCATTTGTATTTGCTGTCAGAACAATGTCTTTATTCTAAAATGCCCTTCTCAAATCACCTCTCAGGTGGTTTGATAGAAGCAGCATGCAGCAGAAAAATAATATCTTTTTAAAAATCCATGTTATTTCTTTTATGTTTTACCCTGTGAATACTGAATGCACCGTGCACTTAGTTAAACAGCATCCTGAATTCCATTTTTAAGATGAAAAGTACCTTTCATTTTAAATCTCCCGGAGACAACTGATCTGCTTTCCTTCTATGTGAGGGATTTGGGGAGGTGGGGAGGGGAGGTGGTATTCAAATTGCTGCTCAGCAATAAACATTTTTACAATATCATTTGTTTTAGGCTGCCAGATGACACCTAGATTGATTCAAAAATTCACACAAAATAAAGATTGAAGTACAAGCAGGTCGCTGACAAGGCTGTAGGATTCCATCGCATCAAATTAGCATGAAAAGGAAAATGAGGGCGAGGGTGGACTCAACACCATGCCATCTTGCCTAGCCACACTGTGATTGTGGGGTGCTTGTGGGACAATGCCTCTCCTTCAGCACGCACATTNCACAAAATAAAGATTGAAGTACAAGCAGGTCGCTGACAAGGCTGTAGGATTCCATCGCATCAAATTAGCATGAAAAGGAAAATGAGGGTGAGGGTGGACTCAACACCATGCCATCTTGCCTAGCCACACTGTGATTGTGGGGTGCTTGTGGGACAATGCCTCTCCTTCAGCACGCACATTTGTAAGATGTGAAAGGGAGGGAGAGGAAGAGATTTAAGGAGAAATTGCAGTGAGCTGGCAGGTAGTGGGCAGGGATCAATCCAGTTTGTCACATTAAGGATTGTAAAGAATCCATCTCAGAATGACATTGATGATTCAGGGTATTAAGTTCAGTTCAGAATAAGACAAACCGCGGCAGTAAGCCGAGAAGTAAACAGGAAATTCAGGCCCAGAGCATGTGGAGAGAAGGCGACCAGGCACCGCACTGTGGCCAGTTCTGAAAGGCTGTGTTTGCAGAGGAGTTAAGGCTCTTCCCTTCCCCTCACTGTTTCTTTCTGACCATTTCATCGGCCACCCTCAATTACGTTGAAACCGTCAGTAGCTGGCCTTTGCAGATGTCAGTCAACTGGAAGCCAAGGAGAGTAAACTGTTGCGCATACTTGTGTCTCTGTCGGGCAATGGGGAGGAAAACACATACAATGCACAGCCCATGTGTATTCCTGAAGAAGTCTCGGTTGTGAGCCCAGCGAATGCAAACACCCCACATCTGCCATCCCTTCCTGCTTCTTCAGAAACAATTGCTCATTAACCCCCATCAGCCTCACAGAGAGGTGTATCTCAGACATTCACCAATTACTTTGACCTTCCCTGTCTATCCATCTAGGTGACAATTCCTCTTTCTCCTTCATTGCACTTATCCTAATTAGCAGGTATATATTTATTTGTGTGCACGTTCAGTTTCTGTCTTACATCCTAGGGTGCAAGCCCCACGAGGCATCTCATTACCACTATATCCCAACCGCCATGCATAGGGCCTGGCACACGGTAGGCCTTTGGTAGCTATATGTGAAATAATGAATGAATGGTTGGGTAGATGAGTACATGAATTTAAAAAAATAGATTCCTAGGAAATGGAATATAGCACAAAGTTTAGTCACTCAGTCATGTTCGACTCTTTGCGACCCCATGGACTGTAGCCTACCAGGCTCCTCCGTCAATGGGATTTTCCAGGCAAGAGTACTGGAGTGGGTTATAGAGTTGCTATCTTATAGACCTGGTTAGGTCACAAAAGAAAAGCATTTTGTCATGTTGCTTCAGTTCTGAAGTTTTCTCATATTTTAACGTCTCTCAGATGGAATGGATGTTAATGGATCCTTAAAATTTTAATCTGAAGAGTTTGCTTTCTTAATAATGCATAATATAATGGTGCATTTTATAATCACTACTATCTTAGAAGAGTTATAATCCCAAACCATAGCCAAATAAAGCAAATAAGAACATCTGTATGGATGCTGTCCCTTATAAATTTTCCAGGGTTCCTGTAGACCCAGGTCTATCAAACTTTACAACAGAATCACTTTGTCAAAGACACTCATTTCTGGGATTGACCCAGAGATTCTGATTCAGTAAGTCTAAGGCAAGGGCCAGAAATCTGCAATTTTAAAGCCTCCCAATGTCTGGGGTCCAAGTAATCCTCTGCCCCATTTGATAGTGAAGTGAAGTCGCTCAGTCGTGTCCGACTCTTTGAAACCCCATGGACTGTAGCCCACCAGGCTCCTCCCTCTATGGAATTCTCCAGGCAAGAGTACTGGAGTGGGTTGCCATTTCCTTCTCCAGGGCATCTTCCCAACCCAGGGATTGAACTTGGGTCTCCTGCATTCCAGGCAGATGCTTTAACCTCTGAGCCACCAGGGAAATGCTTCTCCATTCCTAGAAAGGCAATTGGAAAGTTTTCTATAATTCTTTACAAATCACTGAAGATCTAGTCTTCAAAAAAGGACTAACTAGTATTGACCTTTATTATTTATGTCTTCCTGCCCAAAGTCATTCCCTCCTGTTCCTATGGAAAGACACATTTAGTAATTAGTGAACACATCAACTAACTATGGGACAACTAGAAAAAGCGACTGTATTCCAGGTTGGACATTGTCCTACAACCAATTCATATTAGAAAGTATAGTTGCTTCCCTGGTGATCAGATGGTAAAGAACCCACATGCCAATGCAGGAGACCTGAGTTTGATCCCTGGGTCAGGAAGATGCCCTAGAAAAGGAAATGGCAACCTGCTCCAGTATTCTTGCCTGGAGAATCCCATGGACAGAGGAGCCTGGCAGGTCATAGTCCATGAGGTCACAAAGAATCAGCCTCTAGTGAGCAACTCACACACATAGTATCTGAACCACAGTAACATATCCAGGAAGTCATATTTAAGTGCATTTTCAGGAGATTATTTAGCAGTTCTCAGGTGAACAGGGCTGTGATGGAGTGTTCTCTAAACAGGAGGACTTGCACATGCAAAGTAGGTGAATGTGGATGCCACTACAAATCTTCTTTGGAAGCAAAGTCAATCAATAATTCCAAATTAAAATATTGATGCCACTTTATTTTTGCAAAAGCTTTTGATTATTAAAGCAGATATGCAATGAATCTCTTGTCCTTTCCTTGTAACAGCTCATAAAAATGAGAATACTTTGTGTGATAGGAGCCTTTGGGGCCCCCAGTGACCCTCATCATGCCTGTGTGATCTGTGCCCCTTGTGTGATAGGAGCCTTTGGAGTCCCCAGTGACCCTCATCATACCTGTGTGATGTGCCCCTTGACTGTGGGCTGGACCTGGTGGCTTGCTTCTAATGAAGAGAGGACAGCAAAAGCGATGGGATGTTACTTCCAAGATCAGGTCACAGAAAGACTTGCTTCCTTCCTGCTCCTGCTCACTTGCTCTCTCGCTCCCTTGCTCTGATGAAGCCAGCTGCCACACTGTGAGCAGTTCTAAAGAGAGGTCCCCATGCAACTGAGAGAGGCCCCTGGTGAACAGACTGCAAGGAACTGAATCCTAAAATCAATCCCATGAGTGAGCTTGGAAAAAGACCTTAAACCACAGCTCCCAAGTCAAGCCTTCAAATGAGACTAGAGCTCTGGCTGATGGCTGACAACAAGCTTATGAGAAATGCTGAGCCCAGAGGCATCCAGCTAAGTTGGGCTCAGATTCTGGATCCAAGGAACCTATGGAATAATAGATGTTGTTTAAGAGGTGCAGTTTGGGGTGACTTGTTACACAGCAATAATAAATAATATAGTACTCTTTTTTGTACTTTTGCCTAGAAACACATAATATCCTTAAGAGATAAATGGACCAGGTGTTTTTAAGCCCATTTTACAGATGGGAAACTGAGTTCAAAGACTTTGTTACCTAAAAAGGTCATTTAACCCAATTAGTTACTCCTGAGACTCAAACCTAGACTCTAAGCTCATTCCTTTCAATTACATTTTCAAGAGTATTAGATTAAGAATCTGAGAATGGAATTCTGATCCTAGCTATCTGGCCACCGAGTAGCTCGATTAACACATCTGGATATTAGATTCTTTGTTAATATAATGAGGTTGTTGGGAGTTGGGAGTTGCTAAAGTCTCTCTTAGCTAAAGATTTCTCCATTTTATAAAAGGAAGACAAACTAGGTAACTGAAGTTGTTTCCATAATAAGGGGCAAAAAAAGAAAAACCTTTCTGTCTCTCAGTTCTGAACTCTGTCCTGTGTTAAGCATGCTATGTTGTTCTGATTTCCAGCACTGCCAACCCCAGGAGGTGTGTGGACCTTCATCATCCTATCTTTGAACCTCCTCTTCAGGGATAGTCTCCTGACACGACCTTCATAGATCCAGCGATGCCCAGCTGTGGGGCCTATAAATACCAGGTGACATTTAAAAGGCTGATTTTTATTAGTAGGTTCTACTCACCAAAGTATTGAGTTGTCCATGCTCAGAAAAGCATAATCTCGTTTTTGTAACTTCCCTCTTTTAGTTAATACCTAATGATTTGGGGAGTCAGAGGCATCACCAAGAGAAAATGAATATGTAATATATTGCTCGAGTATTCTTTGAAAGAACTTCCCATTACATGATGAGTTAACAGTGCGTTATTGGAAATGTGACTACCTTTATTGTAAATGATTTTTTTTTTTAATCTACACACAAGAGGAGTGGGAGAGTAAATGTACTGTGCCATTATGAACCTGTCAGTCACATACGGATGAGACATCAGCTCCATCTAGAACAAAATTTCCTGCCACTCAGAAATCATGTTTCCCTTTAATCTGTTATTCTGATCTGTACTAACTAGATTTTTGATGGACAGATGAACTTAGGAAAATTTTAATATAGTCATTTTCTAAAAAGCTAAAACTTAACACCAGATTTCGTCTCTGGTAAGAATTAACCTTCATTATCCAATGTCCATTTCCATAGTCTGTTCTACTCTTACCCATCTTACCATGACTAAGTGGCGGGTGAGGCTGCAGAGACACTCAGAGTATAGACAGTCTGCTTAAGACGGTGGCCAAACAATTGCTGGTGGCGAAACTAAGAGTGAGGAAGTACACTCTGGCACTACAGCAAATAAATACTAAATTTATCTACTCACAGATGCAGACAACAATGCATTTTAAATACTTGTTTTCCCTCAGGCAGGATAAAGATGGATAAATAAATAAAAACCAGCAATACTGTGTCCGGGGCACAGAATTTTTTAAAAACTGTTTTTCATGGGATGGCATCCTAAATTAAAATAAGCAGCAAAGATTTAAAACACAAATGGCAGGCCAAAATGAACTGATGAGCAAACAGAAAAGTAAAATGAAAGACTTTTTTTAAATTATAGAAAATATTATAATTCACCTAAACTAGGAACAGAGCCATCATCTTAAATAGTAATAACCCTAGAAGTTTCCTTACCGTTTACACTTTCTTTTGTAGACCCCCTTCCCCCAACCCCACCCCTACTGAACTGCAAGTTCAGTTCAGTTCAGTCGCTTAGTTGTGTCCAACTCTTTGCAACCCCATGAATCACAGCACGCCAGGCCTCCCTGTCCATCACCATCTCCCGGAGTCTACCCAAACCAATGTCCATAGAGTCAGAGATGTGTATAAGAGACAGCCATAGACCTTTTCTGTGACACTCTGTGATTGGTCTGAAAAAAAGATTGGGTAGGAGACTGCCTTCAAGTCTGTGTCAAGTGACTAGGTTCCTCTTTCTTAAGCTTCTTGCACATCTGTGCATCAGAAACAACTCATGGATGTGGGTTCACTCGGGAAGTCTGAGAAAGCTTCGCTCCTGTGTTCTTATTCCTTTGGCTCCTTTGTTACTTAGTTTATACCTGTGAGAGTGCGTGCTCATTCGCTTCAGTTGTGTCCGACTCTGAGACCCCATGGACTCTAGCCCACCAGGCTCCTCTGTCCATGAATTTTTGCAAGAATACTGGAGTAGGTTGCCATGCCCTCCTCCAGGGGATTTTCCTGACCCAGGGATCAAAGTCGCGTCTCCTACATTACAGGTGACAAACCAGGAAAGCCTCAGTTTATACCTAACTGACTGTTAAATGCCATTTTAAGTACCTTCCTCACTCCGAGGGCAAAGCTCACAGGTGACTAAAATCACTTAAAATCTCTATAAGCCAAGATGCTTCAGGTTCGTTTCTAGGTATGTCACATGCTTGAGCCAGAAGCCAGAATCTCATTCATACCCGCCTCCCCCCAAAAAGATTCTACCCTCTCTCTCTTCTCTTGACGTTCTCAAAAATTAGAGGAACACAGATTATTCCTCTTGACTCACATATCTTCACTTGACACTGGGAACAAAGAGATTATAGCTGAACTTCTGTATCCTTGTTATATTTATGGGATTTATGGATAACTTCTTATAATCAAGGAGTGAATGCAACCAGAAAAGTCTGTTTTAATCTGCATGCATGTATTTTGTTTTATTTTTTAAATCTTCCTCTTTCCTCTTTGCTTCACACACTACCACAAATTATGCTGGTTCTGGTTCTCCAGTGCATTCAGCCAGCATGTTGCTGTGTCCCAGCTCTCCATGTGGGTTCCGGCATCAAAGCCTTAGGCCAATTTTATTTCATTTGTATTTGCTGTCAGAACAATGTCTTTATTCTAAAATGCCCTTCTCAAATCACCTCTCAGGTGGTTTGATAGAAGCAGCATGCAGCAGAAAAATAATATCTTTTTAAAAATCCATGTTATTTCTTTTATGTTTTACCCTGTGAATACTGAATGCACTGTGCACTTAGTTAAACAGCATCCTGAATTCCATTTTTAAGATGAAAAGTACCTTTCATTTTAAATCTCCCGGAGACAACTGATCTGCTTTCCTTCTATGTGAGGGATTTGGGGAGGTGGGAAGGGGAGGTGGTATTCAAATTGCTGCTCAGCAATAAACATTTTTACAATATCATTTGTTTTAGGCTGCCAGATGACACCTAGATTGATTCAAAAATTCACACAAAATAAAGATTGAAGTACAAGCAGGTCGCTGACAAGGCTGTAGGATTCCATCGCATCAAATTAGCATGAAAAGGAAAATGAGGGTGAGGGTGGACTCAACACCATGCCATCTTGCCTAGCCACACTGTGATTGTGGGGTGCTTGTGGGACAATGCCTCTCCTTCAGCACGCACATTTGTAAGATGTGAAAGGGAGGGAGAGGAAGAGATTTAAGGAGAAATTGCAGTGAGCTGGCAGGTAGTGGGCAGGGATCAATCCAGTTTGTCACATTAAGGATTGTAAAGAATCCATCTCAGAATGACATTGATGATTCAGGGTATTAAGTTCAGTTCAGAATAAGACAAACTGCGGCAGTAAGCCGAGAAGTAAACAGGAAATTCAGGCCCAGAGCATGTGGAGAGAAGGCGACCAGGCACCGCACTGTGGCCAGTTCTGAAAGGCTGTGTTTGCAGAGGAGTTAAGGCTCTTCCCTTCCCCTCACTGTTTCTTTCTGACCATTTCATTGGCCACCCTCAATTACGTTGAAACCGTCAGTAGCTGGCCTTTGCAGATGTCAGTCAACTGGAAGCCAAGGAGAGTAAACTGTTGCGCATACTTGTGTCTCTGTCGGGCAATGGGGAGGAAAACACATACAATGCACAGCCCATGTGTATTCCTGAAGAAGTCTCGGTTGTGAGCCCAGCGAATGCAAACACCCCACATCTGCCATCCCTTCCTGCTTCTTCAGAAACAATTGCTCATTAACCCCCATCAGCCTCACAGAGAGGTGTATCTCAGACATTCACCAATTACTTTGACCTTCCCTGTCTATCCATCTAGGTGACAATTCCTCTTTCTCCTTCATTGCACTTATCCTAATTAGCAGGTATATATTTATTTGTGTGCACGTTCAGTTTCTGTCTTACATCCTAGGGTGCAAGCCCCACGAGGCATCTCATTACCACTATATCCCAACCGCCATGCATAGGGCCTGGCACACGGTAGGCCTTTGGTAGCTATATGTGAAATAATGAATGAATGGTTGGGTAGATGAGTACATTAATTAAAAAAAATAGATTCCTAGGAAATGGAATATAGCACAAAGTTTAGTCACTCAGTCATGTTCGACTCTTTGCGACCCCATGGACTGTAGCCTACCAGGCTCCTCCGTCAATGGGATTTTCCAGGCAAGAGTACTGGAGTGGGTTATAGAGTTGCTATCTTATAGACCTGGTTAGGTCACAAAAGAAAAGCATTTTGTCATGTTGCTTCAGTTCTGAAGTTTTCTCATATTTTAACGTCTCTCAGATGGAATGGATGTTAATGGATCCTTAAAATTTTAATCTGAAGAGTTTGCTTTCTTAATAATGCATAATATAATGGTGCATTTTATAATCACTACTATCTTAGAAGAGTTATAATCCCAAACCATAGCCAAATAAAGCAAATAAGAACATCTGTATGGATGCTGTCCCTTATAAATTTTCCAGGGTTCCTGTAGACCCAGGTCTATCAAACTTTACAACAGAATCACTTTGTCAAAGACACTCATTTCTGGGATTGACCCAGAGATTCTGATTCAGTAAGTCTAAGGCAAGGGCCAGAAATCTGCAATTTTAAAGCCTCCCAATGTCTGGGGTCCAAGTAATCCTCTGCCCCATTTGATAGTGAAGTGAAGTCACTCAGTCGTGTCCGACTCTTTGAAACCCCATGGACTGTAGCCCACCAGGCTCCTCCCTCTATGGAATTCTCCAGGCAAGAGTACTGGAGTGGGTTGCCATTTCCTTCTCCAGGGCATCTTCCCAACCCAGGGATTGAACTTGGGTCTCCTGCATTCCAGGCAGATGCTTTAACCTCTGAGCCACCAGGGAAATGCTTCTCCATTCCTAGAAAGGCAATTGGAAAGTTTTCTATAATTCTTTACAAATCACTGAAGATCTAGTCTTCAAAAAAGGACTAACTAGTATTGACCTTTATTATTTATGTCTTCCTGCCCAAAGTCATTCCCTCCTGTTCCTATGGAAAGACACATTTAGTAATTAGTGAACACATCAACTAACTATGGGACAACTAGAAAAAGCGACTGTATTCCAGGTTGGACATTGTCCTACAACCAATTCATATTAGAAAGTATAGTTGCTTCCCTGGTGATCAGATGGTAAAGAACCCACATGCCAATGCAGGAGACCTGAGTTTGATCCCTGGGTCAGGAAGATGCCCTAGAAAAGGAAATGGTAACCTGCTCCAGTATTCTTGCCTGGAGAATCCCATGGACAGAGGAGCCTGGCAGGTCATAGTCCATGAGGTCACAAAGAATCAGCCTCTAGTGAGCAACTCACACACATAGTATCTGAACCACAGTAACATATCCAGGAAGTCATATTTAAGTGCATTTTCAGGAGATTATTTAGCAGTTCTCAGGTGAACAGGGCTGTGATGGAGTGTTCTCTAAACAGGAGGACTTGCACATGCAAAGTAGGTGAATGTGGATGCCACTACAAATCTTCTTTGGAAGCAAAGTCAATCAATAATTCCAAATTAAAATATTGATGCCACTTTATTTTTGCAAAAGCTTTTGATT
>SJYX01012077.1:33246-57123 GCA_006410675.1 Oreotragus oreotragus | reverse complement strand
GAATCCCCAGATCATTTTGTTTAAATACATAACCCAAATTAACTCTTCAATAATTTTCCTTGTTTTATTTTATAAATTACCATTGTCAAAGGGGCATAAAGAGAGGGAAAGTGAGAAATAGAATTGTTACTCTGGCTAGAGAGAGAGAAGAGAAAGAGGGAGACAGGGAGTGAGTGAGTGAGTGAGTGAATGAGTGAGTGTGTATAAGAGAAAGTAGAGGTGGAAGGTGCTTTCAAGTTTACCAGGTTCAGGTCTATCCACAGAGACATCTCAATTTAGAGAAAAATACACAGAATTTGCAGTCTTAAGACCTGATTCTAGATTCCTTCCAGCTCTGCTTTTGGCACTAACTTGGAGAGCCTGGGAAAACCACATAGCCCACGTGTCTTAGTTTCCATGTCTGAATTCTCATCTGCATTTGCATTCTGAACTTGCATAATGTTACAATGCTCTAACATCATTATATACATCAAAGCCATAGCACTATGAAGTTTCTATAAATGTCCAACAATTAATAAACTGCACCACTACTGTTCTCATTAGCAAGTATTTGTGCCCAATTCTGGTCTCCTTCCACCAACTATATTCCTGTTATTACCTCTCCCTAGTTTTTGTTTGTTTTCGGAAAGGTGGGGTGCTCTGTGCTTCATGGTAAACACTTCAGGCAAATTACTGTCCTATAATTTGATCCATCACTTCAAGACCTTACAGACTTAGGCTTCCAAGAAGACAAATAAATGGTGTTTAAAATTCTTACTAATAGATAGGCCAGCTTAACATGAATCCTCATTAATCTCTACCTTTTATTTGTGACCGAGGTTCTCTGTTTAGAATCCTCTGAATTTATTGTTTCAACCAGAATAACCAGTCTGGGAGGAAATTAGGTCCTATATATACTCAAAAGCCAAAATGAGGCTCATAAAACTGATGCACTTGTGTTTTTAAGAAACTGTTGAGCTCCTCTGAGGTCACAAGGTAACCACTCATATCCCTATCATGCTCTGAGACCCATCCAGGAGTATATATGTACACTAACAACATTTGATTGTTGTTATCATATAACAACAAACATGAAATGCACATTTCAATATATTATAAACCCCAGAAGCAATTATTACTGATTTTGACCCAAATTCCAAATTAAGTGAAAGTGATGCAAACAGAGGATATTTATACATATATAGATATTCACATATATGTGAATACTTACTGTATTGACAGTTTCTTCCCATGAATTCCCCTGGGCACTCACAGGAATAGTTAGCAACAAGGTCTGTACATATCCCACCATTTTTGCAGGGCTCAGCTTCGCATTCATTTATATCTGAGGAAAATAGGAAGAAGAGAGAAAGAGAATTATTGGTGAAAAAAGATAGATTTTTAGAAGGTTTTAGGCATTTCAGATAAGAGAAAGTCTAAATAATGGTGTGTATGTCTTGTCAATAATATAAATGGTGCTTACAATAGATAATTTATTAACAATCAAACTAAGTCAAGTTCAAAAGGAATTGAGAATCCAAATCCAACAGAACTAAAACACTCTCTAATCCTGAAAATAAACATGACTAGTTGGGGAAATATTCAGTATATCCTTAGAATTAAATCAAACAAATTAACCCAGATCGAGAAAGGAATTGGTATCACTTACAAGATCTAGAAACCTCCCTAGCAGCAACCACTGCCAATTAACACTGTCTCATTTCATCTTAATTCATTAAAATTCTAACTGACAGAGATGTTTTAGTTTCTAAATAGTTCGCCTTTGATGAATGTGATGAGAAGCAAATTAGAGTTAATAGCTAAAGCTTGTTACATGCAAAGTATAATAAATGTAAATGATGATCATTTCCTAATTTCATTCAAGGATTTCTAAAGTTAGGATGACTAAAGGGATTTACCTTTGATATTCTATTATTATATCTGATGAAAAATCATATGATATATAAAACATTCAGCAAATTATACTAAATTCCATGCTATAACATGGAACAATAAATGGGATTTTGAAGAAAAAAAAAGAAAAAATGATGAACTCAGTGAAGTATCAATCAACGGTATTTGCAGATCATTTCCTCTAAGCACAGCACTGAGTTTGGTTCTGTGGGAACTAGTAAAGTAATTGGAGGATATACACGGCTCTGCACTGCTTTCCCGTCTATCATCTGTTTCAGCTGAACACCTGCTCTGCTCCTATTCCCACAACCGCTTCTTACATACCTAAATGCTCTTCCTTAGGAATTTCTTTCTGTGGGTCTTTCCCTCTCACAGTCAATCTGTGAACTTTATAAATGTGAACTTTATAAATTGGATCTGTCCAATATTATTCTTTGTACCCCCAAAATGCCACACACTATCTAGAAGACCACTGCTGCTGCTGCTAAGTCGCTTCAGTCATGTCCGATTCTGTGCAATGCCATCGACGGCAGCCCACCAGGCTCCCTCATCCCTGGGATTCTCCAGGCAAGAACACTGGAGTGGGTTGCCATTTCCTTCTCCAATGCATGAAAGTGAAAAGTGAAAGTGAAGTCGCTCAGTCATGTCCGACTCTTAGCGACCCCATGGACTGCAGCCTACCAGGCTGCTCCATCCATGGGATTTTCCAGGCAAGAGTACTGGAGTGGGGTGCCATTGCCTTCTCCAATAGTGCCCAGTAAATATTGATTGATCAAATATCACAAAATAGTGGTGCAATCTGAAGAAAATTATTTCAGACGTGTAATATGCCTTCTGATAAACATATCAAAAGCTATTCTAAAGTTCTGGGTTTTCACGGTGCTTAAAACAATATGACCACTAAATTACCCTCTCAATATTAAACAAGGACAAAATATTAGAAAACCTCTAGCTTTCCTTTTCCTTTAACTTCTTTCTTATAAACAGGATCTTCTCCTGGAAGCAGATTTGTTCACCCTCTCATTCTCAGATTATGGCAAAGTTTGGTCTAAATTTCTTTAGGCAGGTGACCACTTTATAAAAGATTTCTGGTCGTTTTTGTTTTCTGGTCAACTGCTACATCTTGAGAGTACAGATAATTCACGATGGTGTTCAGAAATAATCCAAATCATTTAAACCACGGTGGAGTGCTCAATCATGTCTGACTTTGCTAGTTCAAGGACTGTAGGGCATCAGGCTCCTGTGTCCATGGGATTCTCCAGACAAGAATACTGGAGTGGGTTGCCATTTCCTACTCCAGGGGATCTTCCCAACCCAGTGTGGCAGGAGGAGTTTTTATCACCTAAGCCACCAGGGAATCCCATTTTAAGCAAATATAACATCAAATAATAGGATTAAATCAGAATCTGATCATTCTAAGAAACAGCTGTGTACTATAAAATATAATAGACTCAAATTTTTGACACTAAAACTTTCAAGAGAGGAAAAAAGAAGGAAGGAAAGAACTAAAGGAAGAATATGTCATTTATTCATTTTCTCACCCGATGAAATATTTAGCTCTTTTTTCCCTTAAAAATTCATCTAGTCTTTATTTATATGGGATGAACATGAAACATATTTTCATTAAATATTTACAGTGGCACAGAAATCACTGTGTTATTTATTTTCTTACCTGCTCAGTACAAGGTAGGGGCAGTAACTGGCTACTTTGGAAAATGCCTAACGTGTCTTTGCCTACATCATATCTATGGCAATTTGTTTCAGGTGAGGTATGTCAGTGGCCGATAAAGTTAAATCTTCATGTCTTAAAGAATACATTGCCTTATTTTGTAAAATTAGACATAAAAAAGTATTCATATATATATGTATATATATCTATGTATGTATGTGTGTGTATATATATATATATATATACTGAGGTGATACTGAGTATTAATGTCTGAAAAAGACCACATGCTGCTGCTGCTACTGCTGCTAAGTTGCTTCAGTCGTGTCTGACTCTGTGCGACCCTATGGACAGCAGCCCCCAGGCTCCTCTGTCCTCAGGATTCTCTAGGGAAGAATACTGTAGTGGATTAAGGGGAATAAAATTTGATCTTGGACTTGAGGGGAAGTTTCAGTTAGGATTAATAAAAACAGGATGACGAGGGTATTGTATTAACATTGCCAAGCAAGGATCCAGAATGAGTCACAACTTTGAAGAGGAATGTTCATGGTGCGATGGTGTGTTCAAGTACACAAACAGCAGTTTGTCTGGAGCAGAGAGTGGGAAGGAGCGTGCTAGAAACCAAGTATGGGGATGTAGGTAGGGGCCAGATTACCATGAATGCTCAGTGTCAGCTAAGGGAGACAAGCTTTCTCTTTTGGCACTGAAGACGCGGAGCTGGCTGGGAAGGTAGCTTCTGTATCCTGGTTTCCTAGAAAGACCTAGAAAGCCACATGCAGAATGGACTTAAGAAATGAGTGCAGGAAGGCTGCATAGAGACTCACCCAGGATTTGAAGCTAAGGGATACAACATACATTTTAATTCTCATGTAAGAGAATTACCTTATCTGAGCATTTCTCATTTCAATATTGACCTATATCACAAGCAAAATCAAACTCAGCTCTTGCAGCTTTGCAATGATAACAGAAGGAAATCTTCACAGCTGATGATATGAGACCAATCAAGAGTTATTATATATACTTTTAGGATATGTATGCACCATTTTTTCTTTGCTTCCTCATTTCTTCTATGTTTTTAAATAATAAGTAGTACTTTACACAGGAGAATGTGAATTTAATTGAGATTAATCAGCCTTTGAATTTCTATCTACTTGTTCATCAGACTGGGTCTACAAATCACCAACAATGAAGTTAAAATTAACAATATTTGTTTTTAACAATACAGTTATACCTTTACCCAGGGGTTAACTTGAGGTGGAATGAACTGAAATTGCATTTGCTGAAGAGAAAATGTTTTCTAGCCATTATTCAGTTTGTAATTTAAAAAATGACCTTTTACTGTTTATCCATTTTTTAGATAAAAATAACTACGTTAACCTAAATTCATAAAATTAAAAACACTATATTGAATTTCATACTTTAATAAAGTAGCAAAATAACTAAAACATTTCTATGTACACACCTAGTAACATGTAGGCTCAGATAACAGATGCAAATTACACAGGAGCTTTTATATATCAATATAATGTAAGAGTTCTTACAGGAGTGAAGGCTATTTGCACAGTGATTAACACTGAAAGGAATCTAAATGGAAACAGGCCTCAATTTGGATAAATCATGTTTAATTAAAGACTGGATATAAATGTTCACAGAATATAATGTAATTAAATGAAATTTAAACTCCTTTGTAATAAATCACATACCTCTCTCTTTGTCATAGATCATGCCATTACCATTTCCAGAAAAAAAGTCCTCATATCTTGGGCTCCAAAATCACCGTGGACCATGACTGCAAGCATGAAATTAAAAGATGCTTGCTGCTTGGGAGAAAAGCTATGACAAACTTAGTGTATTTAAAAGCAGAGACATCATTTTGCTGACAAAGATCCATATAGTCAAAACTATGGTTTTTCTAGTTGTCAGGTCTGGATGTGAGAGCTGGACCATAAAGAAGGCTGAGCACCAAGAAGTGATGCTTCTGAACTGTGGTGCTGGAGAAGACTCTTGAGAGTCCCTTGGACAGCAAGAAGATCAAACCAGTCAATCCTAAAGGAAATTAACCCTAAATATTCATTGGGAGGACTGATGTTGAAGTTGAACCTCCAATACTTCAGCCACCTGATGGTAGACCTGACTCATTGGAAAAGACTCTGATGCTAGGAAAGACTGAAGGCCAAAGGAGAAGGGGGCAGAGGCAGAAGATGAGATGGAGATGGCACCACAGACTCAATGGACGTGAACTGAGCAAACCCCAGGAGACAATGAAGGACAGGAAAGCCTGGCCTGCTGCAGTCCATGGGGCCGCAAAGAGTCAGATACGACTTAGCAACTGAGCAACAATGAATTTCAAATACACTGAGATATTTAAAGTATTTTATAACTAAGAAAATTTTGATACAGCAATTCTATATAAAAATAGGAATTTCTATATTAGTTATTTTAATAGTTCATTTATAATTATTACTTTTTGAGTTTTTTAGTTCTATGACTGCTTCCCTGAGAATTGTTTTTAAAAGTAGCCATCATTCAAAGCTAGATTTTATAACACATCTAGCTGAATCCTGATTCCTCACTGAAAGCATTAAACTTTGCTGCCTACCCTCTAGCTGACTGAAGGACAGTGTAAGAGTTGAGCACAAAAAACTCATGATGCATATGTGTGAAGAAATTTAAAAGCAAAGGAAGGAAGGAGAGAAATAGATGAGAGAGTAGATAGCTGATCACAAAAGCATGCATATCTTTGAAATAAAAAGTACTCTACAAGGCTTTCCAGACCCCTTTTCTGTTGTAAATACAGAAACTCATTAGTATTATATGCATAACTTAGTTTCTTTATCTTTACCATTATACTGCCCTTAGCCCACCTTACACAGATTTGGAAAGGTATGCTGCAGTCTTTCCTCTTAGGATTGGCTTTTTGCTAACAGAAATAACGTAAACCCAGGCATTCTCTGGTGGTGTCACTGTAAAGAAGTCTAGTAATTGCAAAACACATATATTCATTATGATCATTCTGAGTACTCAGGAACTTGCACACATCTGCATCATGAGAAGTGCTCAGTTACTTCAAGTCTTTTTTTCTTGATCTTTGTTAGACCTATCACTATGCAAAATATAGCCCCAAGCCCATGAAACTGACTTCAGAGTAGTAGGTTAGCACAGAGTTTTTAACATCAAAATTATATTGGATTGGACACAAAGTTCATTTGGGCTTTTCCATAACTTACAGAAAAACCCAAATTAACTTTTTGGCCAACTCAATATTTGCTAGTTCCTTTATTGTCTTCAAAAAATAGTGACTTCTCTGGGCATGATTCTTGCTACAGAAATGCTGCTGCTTCTTCTCAGATAATTATATTTAAGTAATCTGTAATCCCATTCTTCGTTATAGACTCCACCAACTGGCCAGAGATGAAATGGAGATTTCTGAAGTCTAATTTGCTAGGACATCCAGTGGAAACTTTCAAAATGAATTGACTAAATAATTAATTAATTAGTTTTCAAACTGTCTGTCATTTGCAACATGCAGAATAGAAATGACTGCCCACTGCACTCCTGGGCCATCCGAGTCCCAGCTTAGCCTTGCTTTTCTCCAGAGCTCCCGAGGTGGGCAGCATCTAGCCCCAGTCGTTCAACTATATTTACTTTGCCAACTTGGCGTGGAATGTTTTCAATACTGACCATCATTTAGACTAGGACATCCGATTCTTTTCAGGACAGAAATCCATGTAACCTCCTCTTGAGCGGAGGAAAAAAGACAAGTTAATTCACTCAAGAAATGACCTCCTTTTGATCCCCAAGTATATTCAGGTCCCATGAGCATCAAGAAAGGGCAACTGATTGTCAGGTTGAACACCCTCATTTTGATATATTAAAAGGACACCATAATTAAGCCCTTTTTTTCTTCTCAAAGACATAATTCCTTGGCTCCCTTATTCCCTTCCTTCAGTTTGTCTTTTTTCCTGCAATATTGTTATTGACTGTTAATTAGCCAGCAAGAGCTTATTTTCAAGAGTCTGCTCTTTTTGATCCTTAACAACCTATCTTCCCTGGGCTCCCCATTAGCAATTAAATAGTCTCCAGACCTCCTGTGAGTGACTGTCTTTTAAAATCTGACCTTTTATTTTTTTTCTTATCTAAAGACTATGGTTATTCAATTTTTCTTTTAAGGCTGAATAAATTATGATGAATTTCTAGGAATTCTGTCCTCCCACTCAGATACTGAATTTAATTATGTCATAATCAGAATAATATACACGATTCCCCAATCATTTCTGGGACAAGACAGTATATTTTTAATTATGTGTGCTTGAACGCTGTTTTGATCCGGCCTTTTGCTATATTGCTAGCAATTCCTTTTAAAATAGCAAATTAAAATGAGCCTTCTTCAATCAGAACATATCATCCACAAACCTTTTATACTAATTTATTGATAACTTTTATTACCAAGAACAACAGTGTAAAAAAAAAATCCAAGAGGTATTTACCCATCACCACTTACTAACAAAGACAGTATTCTATGCTCATCTGTATGACATCCTGAAACTTACTTTGGGACCTCAATTTTGACGCAAAAAACTCTGCTACTGGTAACCAGCTAGAGCCCAATTCTCTAGAATGTTTTCATATAAAATTATTTCAGTAAGGCTTTATTTGTCTTAATCAGATATTGGCCAGAAAGATAAGACAGCCATTCCAAGATACTTATAAAGCCAAAAGCAGGGAATATGGAAGAAGGGTTGAGGGAGGGGTAATCAAGAGGGTGATACAACTCAAATATTAGAGGCCTTGAAGAAATTCATTTAAAAAGCTATATGAAAAACATAGTAGATGCCAAAATGAGCCAATGTCTCTGGCAAAATTTTTTACCAAAGAGCAAACCATTGCAAAGAACATTACCTTGGGGACATGTGGCATAGTAAGTTGACCTGCAATAAATATTTGCTGATTGGCAAGAAAGAACTGAGAATATTAGAGACCTAGGGAATCTCCATGTGTACTAGGACAGTGAATTCCTTGATTGGGGCAGATGTACCAGGCTATTTCTAAAGGGGCTCTATTAAGGAAAATAGATTTAGAGCAATGCTTCCTTTAAAAGTTAGAACTTTAAAATACACCAGATACAAAGCCACCCCACTAGAGATTCTAATTTAAATGGACTTGAGTGGAATGAAGGCATATTTATGGTATACATTTTAATATTATACAGTCAGCCTAAGATTCTAAGGGTAACCAGGGTTGACAGTACATAGAACCTCTGGGTATAAGCCCATCTATCCATCCACCCATCCTCAGTTCTCTGCTAGGTTCCAAGAATGCAAAGATTAATATATCATGGGCCCTTACATTCCTCAAGGCTCTTATAGTACAGTAGACAGACCAAAAAAATGTTCAGTTACACTACAAAGTGACAAGTGCTCTAAAAAACGGATGCTAAGTTTCTCAAAGAAATTTCAATATCAATAACTAAATTACTCTAGCAGGCTAGACAGTGTTGAGTTTGAGAGGAGTCTGACTGTGGAAAACACATTATGTCAAGTTATAACTAATTACTCTGCAAGTTATTTTTCTAAAACAATAAGCATCTTATTATTCTGCAGATCTGAGAGTGACTCCTCATTGTCCCATAGTTCTCTGCTCCAAGTATAAAACCTATATGTTTCCCAGTTTCCTACTTTTATTATGTGTGATATAAATTATATATTTTTGCATATTCATAATGGTCCATCCAAAATTAATTACTCTATTCTGTCAGATGCATGTTAAATTAGTTTGTTAGCAGTTCTCTCAATTTTAATGGTTAATACTAAGGTTCAACTAGTTTGGATTTTTTTTTTTCTATAGTGAGCTATCAAAAATCCATAACTGGCTAAATGAGTTGGGATTCACATGGGAATCATAGCTACGATTTACATGGTTGCTTTTCACCCACCCATTCACTCACTCACTCATTCCTTCATTCATTAAAACTCTGGTGAGCACCTTCCATGAATCAGATTCCAAAACATATCATAGGATACCTCAGGGAATAGGGATAGCTCCTCCTCTAAGAGGTCTCACCTCCTATAAGTCTATCCAGAGAGATAATTATAATAAAATGTGCGCTACATATCATTATGTACAAAATGGACTGTGATCACAGATGAGGCAACAGCTTTCTCTAGAGATGTGGAAGAATGCTGAAAGAAGGCCACACTTGGTCCACGTTTAAAGGACCAGCAGGAGATCTTTAGATGTGTTAAAGTGGGAGGGAACATAAAAGGATGAAATGTTTTCAGTGAGAACTGAGCACTTTCAAATGTCTGGATATGCACAGGGACTGCGTGTGTGGAACTACTAGGGATGGTGGTGACTAGCTAGTCTGGGACTAGATTTTTACACCCTTACAAATCAAGTTAAGGAGTCTGAACTTTAGTCCTTGGATAATGGAAAGTTAATAGAGAATTTAAGAACAGTGGAAAGGGGGGCAGGGATTCAATAGATCTATGGTTTAAAAAGCTCATTCACTCTAGAATTTCATTACTGGTAACGTTTGGAAAAATAATCCAAAAACTTGGAAGGGAAATTTAAGTTGAATCTATATCACTCAGACCATACATATAACATGATGACTATAGCACGCATTTTTAAACATTAAGCTTGATTTTAAATGCATAGAGACTTCCTAATATTTAGGGTTGCCAGATTCAGCAAATAAAAATACAAGATGTCCATGCAATATTTGACTCATAGCTTATCAAAAAAATTTTTATGTGCAATTCAAATTCACCTTGCCATCCTATATTTTATTTGGATATCCTACTCGCATTGTCAACTAGAATATGATCTCTCCATATTTTCTTTCTTTCCTTTTATATAAGCACTTTAATTTTAGCAATATGGCCATGCTTTCCATTTTGTATATTCAGCAGACCCTAAGGAAAACTACCTGTAGTAGAAAATCATTATTGACAAATGAGTCCTCCTCAGGTTTTTGCTCAAACTAAAATTGATTGCTTGAATTCAGCAAAGCAGTTCATAAACTTTAGAATTTACCTCTATGTAAGCTTCAGTGTATTATTTATACAGGTATACTTGTATATATACTTCAGCCATGTAAGAGCCAAAGAAACTCACTTCTAAATAAACAAGCAGTTGGGGATTTCAGAAATAAAATATTAAGATATTCATTAAGCCAAAATCACTTAAGAGGTTAAGAAAAATTACTAGGATGAGTAAAAGAATTGGGGGAAAATTTGAACTCTTATCAACAAATTAACTCAAAACAGTTTGGCATAGATAATATGCATGAAACTTACCGTAACCACTTATTTCACTACATATACAAGTTGTAAGTGGAGAGTTTAACAGCGATATATTATTTTTAAGACATATATTTTTATCAAGAGGAGCTTTTAAAGGAGTAAACTGAAACTTCCAATTCACCAGGTTGAAGTATTTTTCTCTGCAATGACAGTAATAAGCAACAATGACAGACAGTAACTTATACTAAAAATGATGAGCCATTAAAAGCATACAAGCAATGCCATATTTAAATAACAGGCACTGATACACAGTTATACTTTGAATACATAGAAACTTTAGTTCTAGAATTAATTTCTTAAAAATAACTCTGCAATTTATATTAAGTATGTACAAATAGTACTTTGGGATGACAACCTATTGACAACAATTAGCACACTTAACCACTTGTACTATGAGCCAAACATGTTTTAAGCATTTTGTACTTATTATCACACCTGCTGCTGCTGCTGCTGCTAAGTCACTTCAGTTGTGTCTGACTCTATGTGACCCCATAGACGGCAGCCCACCAGGCTCCCTGGTCCCTGGGATTCTCCAGGCAAGAACACTGGAGTGGGTTGCCATTTCCTTCTCCAATGCATGAACGTGAAAAGAGCTACATACTATTATCATGAGTGTTTTCCAGATGAGTGACTTGAGACATTGAAAATATAAAAAACTAGCCCAGAGTCACACATATGGTAAAACTGAGATTAAAACCCAGATAATTTATCTTCAGAATCTATATTATTCACCAGTTAACTTCACCACCACCAGGAAATATGAAAGTCTTTCACTTTTACTTCATGGTTGCTTTCAAGGTGCCACTCTAAGTGCTGAGGAGGGCAGAAAAGTCACACTACCTAGTCCTTGATCTACAAATGTAGTGGGATTCCCAGTGGTTCAGTGGTAAAGAATCTACCTGCCAATGCAGGAGACATGGGAGATGTGGGTTCAACCTCTGGCTGGAGAAGATGCCCTAGAGGAGGATATGGCAACCCACTCCACTGTTCTCGCCTGAAGAATCCCATGCTGCTGCTGCTGCTGCTGCTAAGTTGCTTCAGTTTTCCCAGTGGTTCAGTGGTAAAGAATCTACCTGCCAATGCAGGAGACATGGGAGATGTGGGTTCAACCTCTGGCTGGAGAAGATGCCCTAGAGGAGGATATGGCAACCCACTCCACTGTTCTCGCCTGAAGAATCCCATGCTGCTGCTGCTGCTGCTGCTAAGTTGCTTCAGTTGTGTCCGACTCCGTGTGACCCCACAGACGGCAGCCCACCAGGCTCCCCCGTCCCTGGGATTCTCCAGGCAAGAACACTGGAGTGGGTTGCCATTTCCCTAGAGAGCCACAAATCCCATAGAAATCCCACAGACGGAGCAGGGACAGAGTAATATTAGTATTGCCACTCTAGGCCAAAGACTCCAGTACTAAAATCTTAGTCTGGAATACTTTCCCCTAATTCTTTTGTTCCTTTCAGTAATTTTTCTCATACTCTTAGTTTAGGCTTAATAGGCATCTGTTTTAATTTTATTCCTGAAATCCACATCATTGTCTATTTAGAAATGGACATCTTTGGCTCTTACATTCTTTTATACTTGCCTTTCAACCTTACATTCTGATGAAAAGAATACATTTTTGTTTCTTTAGAGAGGACACAGATCTATTTTATACCTGTACAGCTGGAATTTTTATTTTTCAAAAGAGATAATTCACATTTTAAAAAACCTTTGTTTGCAAGATAATACACACAGAGAGAAATACACAGAGCAATAGAGTTAAACGAGTTATTGTTAAGAGACAGTCTGTGCGACAGTCACCAAGGTCAAACACAAGAATAATGCCAGGACTTCAGAGCCTTCCTCTCCATCCTCACAAACATAACTGATTTCCTGCTGATTATGGCAATCCCAGCCTCACTCTTTGTATGGTTTAGAGTTTTGTTGTCTAAATACACATTCCTAAATAGTACCTTTTATTGTTACCTTATATTTGAAATTTATATTAGAAAAAAGAAATCATTCAATATGTGCTCTTTTGTTTGAGGCTTCATTCACAATGGTTCTATAGGCAGTTTCAGTGAGTTCATTTTCACGGCTTTATGATATTTCACTGTAAAATGTATGACAATGCATTTTCCCTTTCTATTGTTAATGGCACTTATGTTGTTAAAAATGAAAGCATCCATGAATGCACTTGTACATAAGTGTATTGAACTTTCTCTGGGTATACCTAGGAATGAAATGGCTGAGTCACTTATACACTTTGGTAGATAATGCCAAACTGGTTTTTAAGTGGTTGCACCAACTTGCACTTCGATCAGCAACTTAATTCATAATATTTTTGAAGATACAATACACATGAAACTTGCATTTAATCACTTGTTTCATATATAAGTTGTAAGTAGAAGGGCTTAATACCAATATATCATTTTAAGATATTTTATCAAGAGATTTTTTTAAGGGAGTAAATGAAAACTTTCAACTCACCAGGCTGACTTATTTTTCTCTTTAATGATCATGATTTTTTTTTTCAAACATTGCAGTAACTTATACTAAAAATGAAGAAGCACTGAAAGCATATTGGCCATATCACAATTAAATAACAGGCAGTGATACACAGTCATGTCTTATATGTAAAGAAAAATAATTTCACTTAACTCTAGAATAATTTCTTAAAAGTAACTATAAATCAGTCTTACCTACATATATATGAAGACTCAGGTAATAAAATAAGAATGGTTCTGACTTGTACATTTTAATATCTTTGAAATTTTATATCATAGGCATAGTTAAAAATAATGAATTCTATTATACTTTAAAGCTGCTCTATGGATTAAATGATGTAATTTACAGGAAAATATCAACTTTAAGGACCAAAAAACAACTGTCTAGAGTATTATAATATGGGCTAATTGATATTTTTATTGTTCAGTTGAATGTTTATTTATCATGTTGCCAGATAAAAAACATAGGTTTATTTTTAATGAGACTTTCTGTACACAGATACTTCTACTTTTGGGGTTATCATCAGGGTAAATAAATGGGTAGCAATTAAAAAAAATGTTCTTCAGAAAAGCAGCCTTGCCCTGGAGAGGCATGAAAGAGTAGTTATCCCCATAACTGCAAAGCCCATAGGAATTTTGATCCACTGAATGGGGCAATTTAACAGACACCTCAGTATACTTCTTTCTAAAATGGGGCCATTTACTATTTTTAAATCTAGTACATTGACTCTCCATATGTTAGGTCTAAGAGATCACCAAGCTCTGTATCTGATATACATACATTATGGTTGGTAGAGAACCTTCCTTTCAAAATTCTTAGGCATTTCAGTTTCCATCAGAGTAAAATGGCTGGGTGGCTAGACTACCTCAATTCCAGGACCTCAACTGCATAATTATAGGAGGTTTCCTGGCTTCCTGGCAGAGCTGGAGGCAACACCACATGGGCCACACTCAAGGCCACCATCAAGTTTCTGCCTCAGCAGCTGACTCACTCCTCAGTGCCAGGTGTGCCTACAAGCCATTAATCTTTATATTTTTTTTCTCCCATATTTATTGTTAAGGATGCCAAGTCAGCATATTTTCTTCATTAAAGCGATAATGTACTGGGATTCAACAGAAATCTTGCTTCTGGCCAAGGCAGAGTATAGGAATGAGAAGTGCCCTTCTGCCTGAAACAACCAAAAGATAAAACAGACAAAACATATGAGACAACAGTTTTCAAGACACTTGACATTAGGAGAGAAAGGCTAGTAACAAACCAGCTGAGTTCTACAACTGCCCAAGTTGACTGTCTTGAGAGAGATTCCAAGCCATGGCACACTGAGGAAGAATCCAGGTGGAACCTGGCCAACTCCATGAATTAAAAAGAGGAAGATTAGAGCCTGGAAAGCCCAGGAGGCTGGAGTTTGCGAGACAAAGTGGCTATACAGAGGCAGCCCTCAGGGACCTGCAGAGCACGTCTGGAGTCCTGCAGCGCTCCCTCGCGAGTTCAGCAGAGTGTGGAGCAACCCATGCAAGTGAAGAAAATACCGAGGAAGGAACCATCCAGTTGGCCCAGCATGCATGTGTGCTCAGCCATTTAGTCGTGTCCGACTTTGTGACCCCATGAACTATACCCCACCAGGCTCCTCTGTCCACGGGATTCTCCAAGCAAGAATACTGGAGTGGGTTGCCATTTCCTTNTCAGCAGAGTGTGGAGCAACCCATGCAAGTGAAGAAAATACCGAGGAAGGAACCATCCAGTTGGCCCAGCATGCATGTGTGCTCAGCCATTTAGTCGTGTCCGACTTTGTGACCCCATGAACTATACCCCACCAGGCTCCTCTGTCCACGGGATTCTCCAAGCAAGAATACTGGAGTGGGTTGCCATTTCCTTCTCCAGGGGATCTTCCTGCCTCAGAGATCAAACCTGCATCTCTTAAATTTCCTGCATTGGCAGGAGGGGTTTTTACCACCTGGACCAGAGAGAGCAATACTTGGGGATAACACTGGCCAGGAAAACTACCAATTCCCTCCAATTAGACTGGGAAACAAACTAATTCCTGGGGCCCTGAGCAGAGAGGCACTGAGGTAATTACTCCTGCATTAAAAATCTTACTGGTCCCACCTAACAAATTTCAGAAGACTCAGAAGTATAAAACCATTTTCAAGTAATTTAACCTTGTTTATGAAAGCTCAAGAAGATATACAGGAATACAGAGTATCTAGCAGTCAACATGGTAAAATTCCTGTCGGGAATCCAGTCAGGGTTAACAAACATGAAAAAGTAGGTAACAAGCATATGAAAACTGTTATAACTGTGCTACATAAATTGGTAATGTTAAGTACAGACATGGAAGATATAAAAAAGAGACCCAAATTGAACTTCTAGAGATGAAAACTACAACGTGAGATGAAAAATACACTAGAAGGAAATAAAGCAAATTAGATACTTCAGAAGAAAAGATCAGTAAATATTTAAGATATAATAGAAACTATACAAAGTAAAATACAGATAAGAAAAGAACCTGGACATCATGAGTTGTGGGACACACACAAATAGGGAGCCTAAAATAGATGCAATTGGAATCCCTGAAAAGAATGGGCAGAAAAATATTTGAATATATAATTTTCCCAAATATGATGAAAACTGTATCTGCAGATCCAGGCACCAGCAATGCCAAACACCAGAAATATGAGAAAACTAGACAAAGACTCAATATGATTACAAAGATGTAAAAGTCATTCTGTAGATGTCATCTTTTCAGGAGATAATTCGGGGACAACTATTTAAATAAGTATTTGACAATTACAAACAGATAAAACAAGTAGTCAGATCCATATCATACACTACATGCAAAAATTAATGCAAAATGAAGTATAGACATTAGAATTAAACCTAAACCTCTAAAAAATTATAAGAGAAAGATTTCTCAGACATAACATAGAAAGTATGAGCCACCAGCATTGATAAACTGTACCTGAACAAAAATTATAAAGGTGCATTTTTCAAAATCAATTTTAAGAAGTAAGCCACAGATTGGGAGAATATATTTGCAAATCTAACATCTGATAAAGTACTTGTATGCAGAATATATAAAGAACTCTCAAGACTCAATAGTAAGAAAACAAATGACAAAAAATGGACAAAAGATTTCAACTTCAGAAAAAAAATATGAATGGAAAAACATATAAGATGTTTGACATCGTGTGTCAATAGAGAAATCCAAATTAAAACCAAAAAGGTATCACTACACAATTTTTACAATGACTAAAATGAAAAAGACCGACCATAACAAATATTAATGAATATGTATAGGAATTGAACTCTTATATACTGCTGGTCAGAATGTAAAATAATACAATCAGCACGGAAAATAGTTTGACAGTTTCTCCAATATTTAAACGTGTATTTACCATATGGTCCAGTCAGTATTCTCCTAGATATTGACCCAAGATAAGTAAAAAGTCATGTCCAAATGAAGACATGTATGAATATTCACAGTTGCTTTATTTGTAAGAGCCAAAAAATAGAAACAACCCAATGCCCATCAATCAGTGAATAGCTCAAACGATTATGGTTTATAGACATATAATTTGAGTACTACTCAGCAATAGAGATGGAGAAGGCAGTGGCACCCCACTCCAGTACTCTTGCCTGGAAAATCCCATGGATGGAGGAGCCTGGTGGGCTGCCGTCCATGGGGTCACTAAGAGTTGGACTGAGCGACTTCCCTTTCACTTTTCACTTTCATGCATTGGAGAAGGAAATGGCAACCCACTCCAGTGTTCTTGCCTAGAGAATCCCAGGGATGGGGGAGCCTGGTGGGCTGCCGTCTATGGGGTCACACAGAGTCGGACGCGACGAGACACATGTACCCCAATGTTCACTGCAGCACTGTTTACAACAGCTAGGACATGGAAGCAACCTAGATGTCCATTGGCAGACGAATGGATAAGGAAGTCATGGTACATATACACAATGGAATATTACTCAGCTATGAAAAGGAACACATTTGAGTCAGTTCTAATGAGGTGGATGAAACTGGAGTCTATTATACAGAGTGAAGTAAGTTAGAAAGAGAAACATCAATACAGTATATTAATGCAAATATATGGACTTTAGAAAGACAGTAACAATGATCCTATATGCAAGTCAGCATAAGAGACACAGATGTAAAGAACAGACTTTGGACTCTGTGGGAGAAGGCGAGGGTGGGATGATTTGAAAGAATAACATTGAAACTGTAAAATAGATAACCAGTGCAAGATTGATGTATGAAGCAGGGCACTCAAACTTGGTGGTCTGGGACAACCCAAGAGGGATGGGGTGGGGGTGGATGTGAGTGGGAGGTTCAAGGTGGAGGGACACATGGCAAAACCACCACAATACTGTAAAGTAATTATACTCCAATTAAAATAAATTAATTTTAGCAAGATGGTGGTTTCACAGATGCATATACATGTTGAAATGTATTACACTGTATATTTTATATATGTGTATTTTATTGTATGGCAAGGATGCCTCAACAAAGATATTGAAGACAGTGATTATGTCAAGGTTCTTTCTGTAATCCACTTATTTACCATCTGTGGGTTTAGTTGTACACAGACATATGCATTCATGCACACACACACTGCATCACAATAACAGGCCCACAAAATTAATGAGGGACATCAGCTTTCTGAAATTCACATCAAAGATGGTTTGTTTTCTTTTACACTTACACTTCAAACTGAAAGCCATATAGCCCAAATGAAAGGCCTTATTGGGAAGACTGAGTAGTTTAATAAAACATACTAATAGAAGGAGCTGTATTCATAAAAATGACAAAAATACTAATTTTTTCACAGTAGTTCACCTCCTGCTTCGCAGGTTATGTGCATCACTCAAGAAAGGCTGTGCAGGAAACCTTAAATGAAGATGAATGGGAAAAAAGTAACATAACTGCAAGATCTTCTATTGCTCATATATTTTTGGTTTCAGATTGGATTTATTTCTGATATGGCTGACTGTCAGGAAACTGAAGATTATTAAACTATAACTGAGGTTTCCCATACCTTCACTATTAGTTCTTATTTCCCAGATATTTTTCTGCACTAAGTTCACAAGAGTATATTGATGTGTATGTACCCTGGACTCTTAGGATCTATTTAAGAGGTTGCAATTTTCATATAAAAAGAATGACATGCATTTCTCTAGTTTTCTTTGCTCCTATATGAGATGTACGACTTTAAACACAGGTACACATGCATATTTAAAAGGTGACTTTTATTATTAATTCATTTTAATATACAGTAAGATGGAAATCTCAGTGCTATTAATTACTTACTATGTAATTTCCCATTGTAAAAGTAAGCCTTCAGGGCAACAATTTTCATCATCTGCAATGAACCTGATTAAAATAATTGGCTATTTCCATAACAAGTGCTTTAACAAATGATCCTATGTCAAAGAGGACCTGGTCTGATTAGAAACTGCATTTTTGCATTCTGCTATTATCAGATTAATGCAAATAGAGCTTAGTTCCTTTTAATAAAATCCAATGACTTGTGAATTGGACTATCAGTTAACTATCAGTTAATAGTAAGCATAAGTGTAACCCCATCTCCTTAATTTAGTTGTCTAATCTGGCCCTGAGTATAATGACTTTAATTTACACAGCAAAATGTACTTCCCCACCCTTGTTAAGTCTCCATCAGTGTTTCAAAGAATAAAGGAAGAGAAGTGAAGATGAGAAGCTAAAGGCAAGGAGATAAGGAAAGCTATATCCATCTGAATGCAGAGTTCCAAAGAAAGCAAGGAGAGATAAGAAAGCCTTCCTAAGTGGTCAATGCAAAGAAATAGGAAAGAGTAGAATGCAAAAGACTAGAGATCTCTCCAAGAAAACTAGAGATACAAAAGGAAAATTTCATGCAAAGATGGGCACAATAAAGCACAGAAATGGTATGGACCTAACAGAGGCAGAAGATAAGAAGAGGTGACAGGAAGATGCAGAAGAACTGTGCAAAAAAGACCTTCACGGTCCAGATAACCACTATAGTGTGATCACTCACCTAGAGCCAGACATACTGGAATGCAAAGTCAAGTGGGCCTTAGGAAGCATCACTATGAACAAAGCTAGTGGAGGTGATAGAATTCCAGTTGAGCTATTTTAAATCCTAAAACATGATGCTGCTGTGAAAGTGCTGCACCCAACATGCCAGCAAATCTGGAAAACTCAGCAGTGGCCACAGGACTGGAAAAGGTCCTATGAAAGAAAGGCAAATGCCAAAGAATATTTAACCTACCACACAATTGCACTCATCTCACATGCTAGCAAAGTAATGCTCAAAGTTCTCCAAGCCAGGGTTCCACAGTACATGAACTGAGAACTTTGAGATGTTCAAGCTGATAAAGAAAAGACAGAGAAACTGGAGATCAAATGGCCAACATCTGGTGGACCACAGAAAAAGCAAGAGCGTTTCAGAAAAACATCTACTTCTACTTTATTGACTACACTAAAACCTTGATTGTGTGGATCACAACAAACTGGAAAATTCTTCAAGAGATGAGAATACCAAACCCCTTACCTGCCTCCTGAGAAATCTGTATGCAGGTCAAGAAGCAACAGTCAGACCAGACATGGAACAATAGGCAGGTTCCAAATTGGGAAAGAAGTACACCAAGGCTATATATGGTCACGTTGCTTATTTAATTTATATGCAGAGTACATCATGAGAAATGCCGGGCTAGATGAGCACAAGCAGGAATCAAGATTGACAGGAGAAATATCAATAACCTCAGATATGCAGATGATACCACACTTATGGCAGAAAGCGAAAAAATAAAGAGCCTCTTGATGAAAGTGAAAGAGGAGAGTAACAAAGCTGGTTTAAAACTCAACATTCAAAAAACAAAGATCATGACATCCGGTTCCATCATTTCATGGCAAATAGATGGGGAAACAATGGAAACAGTGAGAGACTTTATTTTCTTGGGTTCCAAAATTGCTGCCAATGGTGACTGCAGTCATGAAATTAAAAGATGCTTGCTCCTCGGAAGTAACACTATGACAAACCTAGATAGCATATTAAAAAGCAGAGACATGACTTTGCTGATAGAGGTCCGTCTAGTCAAAGCTATGGGTTTTTTTCTAGCAGTTATGTATGGATGAGAGAGTTGGACCATAAAGAAAGCTGGATGCTGAAGAATTGATGCTTTTGAACTCTGGTGTTGGGGAAGACTCTTGAGAGTCCCTTGGATAGAAAGGAGATTAAAACAGTCAATCCTAAAAGAAATCAGTCCTCAATATTCATTGGAAGGACTGATGCTGAATCTCCAAATCTCTGGCCACTTGATGAGAAGAACTGACTCATTGGAAAAGACCATGATTCCGGGAAAGATTGAGGCAGGAGAAGAAGGGATGGCAGAGGATGAAATGGTTGGATGGCATCACTAACTCATGGACATGAGTTTGAGCAAGCAGTCAGACATGACAAAGTGACTGAACTGAACTGATGTAGTTTGAATTAAATGTACTTCAGAAATGAAGTTAATATTTTCCCAAAGTAGAATCCATCCAAAAGATACTATAATAAAGTGCTTCGATTAATTTATCAGAGGTAAATAACAACCAAAATCAATTGATCAATCTATTATACTGAATATACAAATGTATTTTTGAAATCTGTAGACCTCTTTATAAGTATTATCACTAAAGTATACTAAATTCATATTTTAAAGAAACATAGAGGTTATTGTAATTACACATATTACACATTTATTTTTATCTTATTACACACTTTATCTTGTTACACAGTTATTTTTATTATACACATATATAATTTTATGGATGTATAATTTTTTTAGTTTCTGGATTTTATTCTATCCAATTCATTATCAATAGTAACTCATTTTACAAATGAGTAAATTATCTTCCAAAACTACCTCCTATTATCCTCCATGCCTTCTGAATTTTCTTAATTGCTTTCGTTCTTCTACTGATTACTGTTACAGTCTTAACCAGCATATTTAAACCTGCTATTTGTTCATAAACTTTAGACATCGTTCTTAAAATCTCTTTCCTTCCTTTAGAGTCTCACTATTCCACTACCAAAATTTTATTTCTGTTTCTCCAACACATTCTGTTCTATCATGGTAAGTGTGTTAGTGAATGAAAGCTACAGTTAAGTCTGGGTAACAATCACAAACCTCCATAGCACACAATATGTATGTTTATTTCCCTGACATCCAAGTGTCAGTGAGTGCTTGTGGCATCAGGAGATCTCAGGTGGGCTCCACAGAGGAGCTTGGTTTTGACCTAAAGATACCGCTGTGCTCAGCTCCTCACTGACATTTGTGTTCAAGTCTGCTCCCTTTGTGACCATTCTGAGATCCAAGCTAAAGGTATAGCAGCTAGCTTTTGACCTCATCCATATGATATCATACCCCAATGTTCATCGCAGCACTGTTTATAATAGCCAGGACATGAAAGCAACCTAGATGTCCATCAGCAGATGAATGGATAAGAAAGCTGTGGTACATATACACAATGGAGTATTACTCAGCCATTAAAAGGAATACATTTGAATCANGACATGGAAGCAACCTAGATGTCCATCAGCAGATGAATGGATAAGAAAGCTGTGGTACATATACACAATGGAGTATTACTCAGCCATTAAAAAGAATACATTTGAATCAGTTCTAATGAAGTGGATGAAACTGGAGTCTATTATACAGAGTGAAGTAAGCCAGAAAGAAAAACACCAATACAGTATACTAACGCATATATATGGAATTTAGAAAGATGGTAATGATAACCCTGTATGCAAGACAGCAAAAGAGACACAGATGTATAGAACAGTCTTTTGGACTCTGTGGGAGAGGGCGAGGGTGGGATGATTTGGGAGAATGGCATTGAAGCATGTATAATATCATATGTGAAACAAATCGCCAGTCCAGGTTCAATGCATGATACAGGATGCTCGGGGCTGGTGCCCTGGGATGACACAGAGGGATGGTATGGGGAGGAAGGTGGGAGGGGGCTTTAGGATGGGGAACATGTGTACACCCGTGGTGGATTCATGTTGATGTGTGCCAAAACCAATACAAGATTGTAAAGTAACTAGCCTTCAATTAAAATAAATTTATATTAAAAAAGGAAAAAATAAAGAATTTTCCAGTTTATTATGATCCACCAGTCAAAGGCTTTAGCATAGTTAATGAAGCAGAAGTAGATGTTTTTCTGGAATTCTCTTGCTTTTTCTTTCTTTTCTAATGGATGTTGGCAATTCGATCTCTGGTTCCTCTGCCTTTTCTAAACCCAGCTTGAACATCTTTTTGAAGTTACCTGTTCTGTTGAAGCATAGCTTGGAGAATGAGGGCAATTGTGTGGTAGTTTGAGCATTCTTTGGCATTGCCTTTCTTTGGGATTGGAATGAAAACTGACCTTTTCCAGTCCTGTGGTCACTGCTGAATTTTCCTAATTTGCTGGCATATTGAGTGCAGCACTTTCACAGCATTATCTTTTAGGATTTGAAATAGCTCAGCTGGAATTCTGTCACCTCCACGAGCTTTGTTCATAGTGATGCTTCCCAAGGCCCACTTGACCTCATACTCCAGGATGTCCGGCCCACGTGAGTGATCACACCATTGTGGCTAAGTGGGCCATGAAGACCTTTTTTTTGAATAATTCTGTTTTCTTGCCACCTCTTCTTAATATCTTCTGCTTTTGTTAGGTCTATATTTCTGTCCTTTATTGTGCCCATCTTTGCGCAAAATGTTGTCTTGGTATCTTTAATTTTCTTGAAGAGATCTCTAGTCTTTCCTATTCTATTGTTTTCCTCTATCTTTCTTCACTGATCACGTAGGAAGGCTTTCTTATCTCTCTTTGCTATTCTTTGGAACTCTGCATTCAGATGGCTGTATCTTTCCTTTTCTTCTTTGCCTTTCACTTCTCTTCTTTTCTCAGCTGTTTGCAAGGCTGCCTCAAACAACCAGCTTGCCTTTTTGCAATTCTTTTTCCTGGGGATGGTTCTAATCACTGCCTCCTTTACACTGTTACAAACCTCTGTCCGTAGTTCTTCAGGCGCTCTGTCTATCAGATCTAATCCCTTGAATCTGTTTGTCACTTCCACTGTATAATTGTAAGGGATTTGATTTACGTTGTACCTGAATGGTCTAGTGGTTTTCCCTACTTTCTTCAATTTAAGTCTAAATTTGGCAACAAGGAATTCATGATCTGAGCCATAGTCAGCTCCCTGTCTTGTTTTTGTTAACTGTATAGAGCTTCTCCATCTTTGGCTGCAAAGAATATAATCAATCTGATTTTGTATTGACTATCTGGTGATGTCCATGTGTAGAATTGTCTTTTGTGTTGTTGGAAGAGAGTGTTTACACATCTCAACCCAACATAACGGAATTAAAGTGCTTAGCAATATATGGCATACAATGAATATCTATCAACATCAATATTGTCATTATTAATACTGTGTTTTTTGTTTTCACTGTTAGTGTCACTCATATAAATTCCAAAATCGAGTAATAATCATTGGGAGAGTTAAGCCAAGT